>OX123194.2:21993782-22593782 GCA_944739405.2 Euclidia mi | reverse complement strand
TAAATTATTTGTCTAGAATATATTACACTAATGCATTTAGTGAATCCGGTCTCTCTTTGTTGTTTCCAAAATACGTTACAGCATAATAATATCGAAAATTGGCACCAACAGACTGACATGTGGACGGTATCGGGTTCGAATGTCAGACGGCAGTCGTTCAGTGAAAAAGCTAATATTCTGTTAAATCTAGTAAGGCAAGGAAGTGTACCCACGGCTTCAAGGCAAAAAGACAACTGGGATAACATCAAATAATGTCGAATTTAAATTTAACAATAACCTTATCTAATAAAAAATGTCTGTAATGCTGCTCACCACAGCAGCTTCCGGAAAGCAAAGGACGCTTTCATAGTTATGATGTCCGTTTACTTAGCCTCCTCGGTATTGTCAGCGAACGGGCCATAAAATTAAAACTTTTAATCCTGCAAAAGCTACAAATTCTGTCAAACAGATTTTGTAGAAATTTATTTTAAAGTAACAATTTGACTGCATGCAGATGTAATATTCAGAATATTACTTTTGTATGCAACTGATATACTTTTGTTTGATTTTAGTTCAAATTGCCGAATCGAGCGGCATTATTGGATTTTTCTGTATCAAAGTTATGGTTCAGGCGTATTTTACATTCTGTTGGTCGCAGTCAGAAAAAATGTTTGCCTCTTGTTACATGAAAGTATATATATATATATATACTAGAGGGTGCCCGCAGTTACGCCCGCACATTAACTGTTTCTGCCGGATCCCATGGTGGTTTCGAAAAATCCCTTCTTAGTGCACCCCTATAGTCACCAAGGAACATACATATCAAATTTCAGCTTCTTGCGCCCCTTAGTTTTGTCTTTAGCTTGTCTGTCAGTCAGTCAGTAACGCAAGAATGTTATATATACAGATACTGAGACATTATGTAGCAAAACAATATGGAAAGAAATACATACGTTTGTGCATACTAAGTACGCTTCACGTAGCCTAGATTTAGGGTATATAAATAAAGGTTTTTGTAATGTTCCGAATTTATACGTTTCTTTAAGTAGGCTTCTGAAATAGTGCAATTCCGTTCTATATACGTTTCTAAAAGTAGGCTTCTGCAGTAGTGCAATTCCGTTCTCTATATGTTTCTAAAAGTAGGCTTTTGCAGCAGTGCAATTCCGTTTTTTATACGTTTCGAAAAGTAGGCTTCTGCAGTAGTGCAATTCCGTTCTTTATATGTTTCTAAAAATAGGCTTCTGCAGTAGTGCAATTCCGTTCTTAATACGTTTCTAAAAGTAGGCTTCTGCAGTAGTGCAATTCCGTTCTTTATATGTTTCTAAAAGTAGGCTTCTGCAGTAGTGCAATTCCGTTCTTTACATGTTTCTAAAATTAGGCTTCTGCAGAAGTGCAATTCCGTTCTTTACATGTTTCTAAAATAAGGCTTCTGCAGTAGTGCAGTTCAATACAGCTGCTGCTGACATAAAAGGTCCCTGGCAAATGTACCTACGAGTATTTGTAGTCAAATTAATGCTTTTTCCACTTTAAATTGTCTGTTATTTACTTGCGGTAACGTAAACCGTTATAATGAATTCCTTGAACTAATTGATTGATCGACATTACTGGTTAGGAACTATGTTCAAAATAAAATTTTGTAATATTTTTTATGATGGCCAAAATAATTATATTCTGTGCTATGTTTGTCAATTATTTCAGCACTAGATTTCAACTAAAAGGTAATACATGATTTAAGCACCAACTTTTAAATATAAAGCGAATCATAATTTAACTACTGTTGATAGTTTCCAGTAAAAAGTGTTTAAATAGGTTCCTAACTCGACTACGTACTTGACGTACTAAGTTAACGCATTATTCATAAATGAAGGAGTACGGATAGGATAGTTTCAAGCAATTAAGAAAACTTGTATAACAGCGGATAACTATTTTCTAGTGCTAATAATGTCATAGTTGACGCTGCGTCGGAAAATGGCAAAAATTCTGTATGTTGATTAATGGCGATGCTTAAATTTTAACTAGCGACTCAAATGGCGAAATTTAGAAGTTGTCTTAGATCGTCACTTACACAGATCACTACTAGTTTGACACTTTTGACAGCTCTCAATGCAGTTACCATTGTTACCACCATATCCTCGATGCAAAGTTGCATTGAAACCTGTCAAAAGTGTCGGTCTTAGACAAGTTCTAATTTCACCGCTAGAGGCGTGATAATCTTTGCATCGCCAATAATGAATATACATGTCATGTCAGTGTTGCAATAGCATGAAACTCAACTACCAAATACTTTATTAGACCTCTTGATACTGGTACAGGACAGTGTACCTGTAGGCATCACCAATATAAAATGATCCTTATCGCATTTGGATTAAAATGGAATAAAATTTTCAATTGAATATCATCTATACCTCCATAATCAGTACCTTTTTCGATATAGGAAACTCAATTCCAATAGCCATCACAAAACAATTAAATGAACGCTTATGAGGCATTTATGTAAATTCCGATGAAACCATTAACGTAAATTCTGTGAGACCCTTGTGATACACGTGTTATATTCATCATGGTATTCAACACATATAATGTTAATTCAATGTGTATGTGAGTGTGCCTTGGCTGCCTTGTATCCTACGATATTTATTTTAAAGACAACTCCCGCACTAGGAATAAATCCTGTGTCACGGAGGACTACAAACATACAACCAACGCACACAATGAACAACCAGACTCAAAACAACAATTTATGGATAACACAAAGTGTTGTCTCGTGTGGGAATCGAACCCACGACACCAACCGTGCAGTCTAAAGTTTTAAAACCATCTATTACTTATATATTGTAAAATCATTGTCTGCCACTTTAGCTCATGTTTATACATAATTTTTGGCGTAGACAAAGTTATCGTGGTACGAGGATGAAAGATAATAATATAATTGTTTGCATATTCACCTATAATATAAAATCAAGCATTTCATGAAACTCCCGACACAGATCTTCATAAGCTTCAGCTTAGAACCTTCTCGATCACCTCACTTTTCATCGCATTTCGTATTAATCGGTCGTTTCATTCAGGAGCTACCATACGTTAGACAGACATGCTTACGAGTTCACACAGACATGTCAAACTTATAACACCTCTCCATACCTCAGGGGTGAAAAAGTAACAATTGACTTAGATATATTTTACATTACGTTTACGTGTTGCTTCTTTTACCTACACCAAATTACAGTTACGGGATTAAAAAAAGAAAAGAACACGAAACTTCAATTACATTTGAACGTGTAACATACGTAAACATCAGAAAACACATTTACCGATTGGAACAGTAAGCACATTACTTAGGGAGAGCGAGTTCTTTGTTCATATCCGCGATAATATGCTCATACGAGCTCCTTCGTTAAATCTCAAGAAATACCTCAATTTTCAACACGACCATTGAACTGGGGCGCTTTTGGTGTTCAACGAGGGAGAGAGGAAATGTGTGGGAGTGGGACGTAATTCGTCATTCCTTTTAGAGTTTTAAGAAGTGATGAATGAGGCCTTTCGAATAATTGGTTTGCCGTCTGTTTTTGGTCAACTCTGCGTATGTTTTATTATTAATAAGATAAAAGGTTGTTTTGGATAATATACAATATATGTACAAAAATAATAATTTCCTCACGATGTTTTCCTTCACCGTTTAGCAAGCAATAATTAACAATTTAATACGCACATAACTCCAAAAAATGATTTATCCATCCCCTGGATTCAAACCCGGACCCTCTGCGTAGCAGTGTGTCGGTCTCTCCACTAGGCTATCGCTGCTTTATAAAAGTAAGCAAGTATAAAATTATATGTCAGATAATCATTATTTAAACAAAGGCATAAAAAGGTCTCTGTTTAAAATTTAAAAACAACCATTTATTGGCTCCAGTAAGACTCGGAATGTTATTAATATTAAATTGATTGCAGCAACTAGAATGGCTATTATTAGTGAAAATTCCGTTAAGCAATTAAATCGCCTGTGACATTTTGATTGGACAGAAACATGTCTTTGCCGTGCCACGAAGATGTGAAACTCAATGTATTGTCTTTTGGGTCTATTGGGATGACGACCACCAATATAGGACTTCATTGACTGCCTAGAAATAATATAAAATAGGAATTATTAAAAATCTTTTATAAAAAAATCCTTTAAAATAAACGTAGGTTTATTGCAACATTGTCATTTACATCGAATCGGTTAAATTCTACATATGCGAGTTCAAAGACTATTTAACAATTAATATTCCATATCGAGAGACAACTGTAAATTACTAGACACATAATTTAGTGCATATCATAATATATGGAGACGCTATTAAGTGCGGTTTCCATTCATTACTGAATACGCAGAGTTATTGGTGAATATCTTAGGCCTTGGTTACTGTTTCATTAGTAGTTTAGCACTAGCACTAGTTATGTGTTGAGGTGGATAAAGCAAAGCAATGTTATGTTATCAGTATATATAAAATCCTGGCGTTATTGATTGATTGACTGACAGACAGTGATGCTGAAACTACTGGGTGCAAGAAACTGAAATTTGCCTGAAAATTTATGATCTTTGGGGAGCGTAGAATTGTGTAGGTTGCACAAAGTGACGTTTTTGGCAATTGCCACTCTAAGTGGCTAAAAAAGTCCACGTGAGCGGCGCTGTAGACGAAGTCTAGTCTGTTATAAAACCACAAAATGGTGCTTGAATTTTGTCCAAAATATTCTGCATGACTGCTATGGTAGTCCAAGCATCCATACATACATAGTTCAAAGTAACTTACTTAACTTAGTTTGATCGAGCTGTGCCTTCACTGGCCACTTCGGCAACAGAAAAATACTTCGTCAAATAAACCAGCTACCACCAACTAAAACAAATTTGAAACTTTAAACTATACTCTTACTCAGAGTCAACTAAACTTGGCTCTCCGTACTAAATGACATTTTAAACTAGCAGTTCATAACGTTGAAGTTATAATGAGTGTTATAGTTCTACGGCCTGAGGATTATCTTGCGTTACAGGCTTAAGTGGGTAGCCACAAGTTTCAGTGGCCTTTATGTCAGCTGTCGTGTAGTGTACCCAGAATTATGACAGGTTTATATATATTTCGGAGTACCTTCTTGTTTCCAGTTTTATGTAGTTTATAACGTCGCATTTTATGTTGTACTTTCATATGAGTGAGTGGTTAACAAGAGAACGTAATCACGTTTCAAGGACATTTATACTGGTTGGCGAATAAAACGAGCAGCGTAGAGCTTAAAAATGTCAATAAACTCCAGTCACAAAAATTGGATGGAAAATTTTGCGTCGGTTTGGGTTTCAAAAATTGTCTTTTAAATTCACAAGGTCACAGATTAAGTAGTACTTTTCGAAATAACAAAGTTTAATTAGTGATCATATTCATTTAAGCACCATATCTACTTGCAGTCAAATATGTCTACAAGCAAACGCATAATTTGCTTTTATGAAGGCACATTCAAATGTACACTGACCCGGCACCGTGAAAGCCACAAGGAATATTAAAAAAGGCTGCCCACATTTCCTTTGCAGCAACAGCTCCTTAAGATCCTTAAAACCTTCATAAAGTAGAGAAAAGCCAAAGAGTGACACGTTTTGAAACAAAAAGTGCACACCAACGTTCTTAATGGCTTCTTTTCAGCCTCCGCTAGTACCGTCAGCAATAAACTTCGACTAATTAAAGTTTACCAAGTTTTGGATCAATTCGCTGATGGTTACAAAAAGTTGATAAAGTTTGATGTTTTATGATGTAGATCATTTGAAATGACCTTTAGGTTCGCGGTTGAGTTCACTACAACTGTTTACTCAAGCAGATTTGGATTCTAGATAAAGTTCTGATTAGGTGTAGGTCATATATTTATGTGAAAAAGAGATAAAGAGAGATACTTTGTATGTGTTTTCTTAATAAACATTCAATTAAGCTTGTACAAAAGATAATTTGAATTTTTAGTTCAGTTCACTTAACCTCTCTGATGGCTTAGAGAGGGCGATTTTTTAACGATGAAAAATTTTCTGCAATCTATGGTATTCACTTCGGTACAATATAGAAAATATTTTATAAATAATATAATCCTGTATGGCCAACAAAGCAATGATATTTTCACATATTATTATATTTTCTTTTTAAATAAATTCACAGATTTGTTCTGAGTATTCAACAGGCTAGTCAAGATCACTTCGCCGTCATGATGTAGAAAGTTATTCAGGATTAAATCCATCGGTATATTATATACTATCTCTGTAGAAGTAATCACTAATCAGTAAACCGTATCAATAAGATTAGCTCAGTATATTGTATTTAACATATCTGACATTTACTGTGTATGTGTAAAAAAAATATTCACATTATAAAACTCTTTCTAACATTCATGTAAAGGGTTTTAATCGCATAATGTCATGGGATAAATGTAGTATGTTTTACAAGTGGAGTTATGAATGAATTATCGCTCGCTTAATGATGTGCCCAGTAGATGGCAATAGGCTCGCACCCTATTACATTGGGACCGAAACATAACTGTCGAAGTGTGGGTGTGTAATACACCTCTGCCTACCCCTTCGGGGATAAAAGGCGTGCAGTGTTTACTAGTAGAGTCGTCCTGTGACATCCTCTGATGTAACCCACAGCAACACTGTATTTCAACTTTATTTTGAAATAGTTACGTTATAAAAACCAAAAACAGGCGTGAGTCTATGTATGTATGTACAAACCAGTTAGATAAATACAAATATTTGCAATAGTCGCAAAGTTAAAAAGTTACTTTTTAAATTTTAAAACCTTCTATCGATTCTATCTAACGCTGTATTAAAAGTAAGAGCGCATTTCTCACCAAGTTCTATCTATCTAAACGTCACACCTGCCTTCCATTGGGGCAGGATACCTCTTTCGCTTCCTCTACATTCATTAACCTCATCATGCATGTTCGTCTGTTATGGGTACTTTTGATTTGGCCCTTCCGCAGTACGTCACCAATTTGGTCGTCTCACCAAGTTGTAACGATTACTTTATCGTTACTATAGTCTCCAACTGTTCCCATTATAATGCAAAATAGAAGATCTGAATAATTAATTATAAGTCGTATCGTAACAACCCTTAATACACCTATACACACAGCCTTAATACACCTATACACACAGCCTTAATGCCCTATAAACACCACTTTATTCTGTCGTCACCCGTTAGTAGGAGCGCAATCTCAAGCGAAGGTAGAACAGTAACGGGCGTGTTCCCGCTTTCACTGCAGCACATTATTCTTGCTTAAATAAGCTATTTTAATTTGCGCACTGTACCTAAGGACGCTGGCTTCAGAATGAAGATTGAATATATTTTAAACATTTTGTGTGGCACGGGTCAAATAAAGTATGGTTTGGACGTAAACAAACTTTGCAGAACGTTAAAACTATATAATCATCATCATCAGCCTTTAACAGTCCACTGCTGGACTAGGCCTCTCCTTTGAAAGGAGGAATATATATAAACTATATAATATCATCATTAAATTTAATTATTTATTTATCTCATATTTTATTTATTGCTATTAATTTTATTCATTAATGAATATGAAAATGAAGCCGTACTTGGTTTAGCATAGAAAGCTCACTTGACCGTAAAGTTGTTCATTCTTTTTGCCGCCACGATTAAGAAAATAAAACATAATTTACTTATTTTTTTTATTCTGATAACATTTATGGCCAATGACATACGCCAAAAAATAGACCAATCTCAATGGCTGTTTTATATCATATTACATTAAAATCTTAATACCGATAGTAGTAACGCATACTCGTAGTAGCTATAGAGCTACGTTCATAACTGATACCTTGTGCCTAACATTTTTTTTTTTTTTATATTTGACTTCCCACAGTGTATAAAAAGCAAGTTCTTTGATGAAATCTTACATAATAGCGCTGCGAAGCTGTTGAGTACTCCATGCATGCTAGTGCCAACATAATGCTGAATGCCGGCATTTGTTTTGTACAGAAATGGCGCACACCTGCGTCGCAGAATAGATTATAGTTCTTCACATAATGCAAGCTTCATTTACTTCTAAATCTCTCTCAGCTTTGTGAAAATTGTGTACCTACCTTGGTTTCTCTGTTCTGTTTTGATATGCAAAGTCACATGAGTGACAATAGCTGTTTTCTTCGATACCAAAAATATTCATGTTTTATGAATTCAGCAAAAATACATCCACATACATAAATACGCCTAAAATACGTGGCCTTCCCAAGGTTTTTCACACATACCGATTTTGCCATATTTATTTCTTAATATTAACTAATAATTATTGATTAACGACTGAAGGTCTGTTATCACATCAAGCTTCATTTTTATTTCTTCAAGGTTCCGAATTTAAAACTTTAAGTAATCCACATATGAATTTATGTAATTCCCAAGACGCAGAGTAATCTATAAGTAACATACATATAAGTAAGTATATACTTACTGAGATTGAATTAACAAAAAAATGTTCTTAGTTTGATGTAACGAATGCATCTAAACATGATTTTCATCTGTCGTTTAAATAAAATGGTATTGGGCATGCATTTTCATATTGTGCAATCTCCATACACTAAACTCCTCAACCGAAGTACGAGCGCTCGCTCGACGAGGGTCAAAACTTAACAGTCGCATGACAACTGCTACCGACAGCTTGAAGCACTCTCATCGTAACTCGGACACGAAAACGATCCGAGAACCCTTGAGGTGCAGATCCGATTTGTAAGCAATGGGGTGGCCAGTCCAGATTTGTCAATGACAACTTAACCCTTGGAGCAGGGCACAGACGCAATAGATAAACAATGACCAAGGGTTAAGTAGGTAGCAGGGTTAAAATACTCTGGGATACCTCGACAACATATTTGTGTCACAGGAACTATGGACATATATATATGTATATTAGAGCGGCCTTTTTTATAAATAGATTGAGATATATTTTTCGAGAAATCTTGTAATCTGAAACTGGAACATAATAAACTAAATTATTAGCATTTTATTATTTGAATAAAAATTAGTACAATATATTCATAGGTTGAATTTAGAAAAGCTTTATTGGAGAGATTAATATACACCGAAAGTGATAATTATTTTCTAAGAATTCATTTTTTTGGTAAAGAAAGTTATGAACACGCCAGAGCTTTTAGAGATACCTTGATTAAATATAAATTTGTCAGCACAAAATAAGGCTTTTAATAAAGTCACAGATACCAAAATGTTTTCGCCGATGCTTCATATTATAATCAGACATCTTTGAAGTTATTGAAGTAGGGCAAAGTTCATTAGACTTCTAAAAAGCTTCTGACTCCAACTAAAATAGTTATTACACGGACAAAAAGCCCCTTTCACAAACACACCTAATCTGGAACACACCACGGGCAATTAAACTTCTTGAATTCTTGATTTATGAGTAAAAGAAAATTTTATTTCCTCTCACAAGTTTCAGAGCGAGAGAATTAAATTCAGTTACGTGTTGAAATAAATGGCGTGTTTATACGGTGACGATGTGTAGGAAATGTGGCTCTTACGTGCTAAATATGTAACCAGGTATGCGTAACGAATCTGTTGGACGTGGCAAAAGATCGTGGTTTGCCATTCGCGCTTTTGTGTTACAATTTGTTTAAAAATATTTCGAGTAACTTTTGTTTACGGATTGTCACGTGATAGAAGGATAACATTGTATCGAATAAAAAAATATGTTTTTAAATCCATCACTTAAAATAATATTTTAAGGCATTTCGTTTTCACAGCAAAACAGAACGTACCTAAACCTAAACATAGGTACAAACATGGTGAAACTCTTTTGCATTTATAGTATGCATAAGGTAGAACGACCTGTCCATTACACAATATTATTTTTAACTATTCAAACGTCCTTTTGCGAAGATTTTTGCGATTAAGATCGTCTATATTAAAGACTCTGCCATGTTTACGAATATAAAAAAAAAAACGTTTATGCTTATGTCATCTACCTTTCCAAAAAAGCATTATATATGCTTTCTTGGAGTTCAGCAACTAAGCCATTTCAAAATACTTTACGTACTTAACTTTTTGTGCAACATAATAATGTAATACATAAGTAGCCTTAATGCTTTTAAGCATTTTCATCTAGTCACACTAGGGACAATTGATAAAAAGAGCATTTATAGTTGGCGCGATATTATAAAACATTGAATTAGTATCGACTTTACTTACATTCAAAACATTAAAGTCATTCATGTAGTATCAAGCAAAATGACCAGCGAGAAGTTTACTGAAGCACTGTGTCAGCATCCTTAGTTAAATAAACTTTCAGGCATTTTACCGTACAGTGAGTGAAGCCAAGTAATAAAAACTTCAACACACATTGCTTTAAAAGCCTAACTCGAGTTGGCATAACCTATTCTCGCTTTTAAATACCAGTCTAATTAGACTTCACAGTCGTAATACGCGTGTATTCAAATGAAAGCTTAAAATTTTTAAAGGATTTCTTGCAATTATTGCTTCTTCTTTAGAACTATTAAACTGAAAAAGTGGATTTTTTTATTCATAAAATACGTATTTGTGTAGATGAGAGCTGCCAGGATGTTTATATTAGTTTATATTAAATTTATCTTAAAATGTCTTCATACATTCAATTCCAAACACTATTGTCACAACTCCAAAGCTATAAATACAAAACACGTCTTTCAATTTAAGCGGTCAAGTAAATCCAAACCGTATGACACAAGAACTACAGTTCAAAATGCCTTGAAATAAAGTATAATTCAACAAGCAAAACTCGGCTTATGGGTTCGGCCACCACATCGCCCTAAGGATGCCAAACACGTACTAAATCCACTATTAATCCCTATGGTATTATGGCTATTATACAAATCCCTGCACCTTCGGGTAATATTAACCCTGTTTAACATTTAACCATTCGGTTTGGAGGGATGGAGTAGCAGCCAATTGGGGATAAGGCTAAAGTCGTTTTGGAAAGCGAAAATAAAATGACTAATATTTTGCAGTGGAATGCGCAGAGTGTTAGACCTAAACGTTTGGAGTTCGAACAATTATTAATACAAGATAAAATTTATATAGCTGCCGTTAGTGAGACCTGGCTGGATCCGGTAAGCAATTTTAAATTAAATAACTATAGGATTTTTAGGGCTGACAGAGCAGATGGATATGGCGGGATATGTATAATAACTCATAATTCAATCCAAACACAGTCATGCCGTATTGTTCATTCGAATGAGGACATACAGATCCTTCACGTTAAAATTTTTAACTGCAAAAGTATAGAAAATGTAATAGCTGTATATTGCCCACAATGGGTGTCTACTCGTCGACAGGACTGGGATTCTCTCTTCTCACAATATAATAGAAAAACTTTAATTCTAGGAGACCTAAATGCTCATCATTTTACCTGGTCATGTAAATCTAATGCTAGAGGATCTCAAATATATGAATCCATTAATGATTGCTCGTTAGTACCCTTGAATGATGGCAGTCACACGCGTGTCAAACTGGTGGCCGATTCAGTACAACAAAGCTCGCCTGATATCTCTTTAGCCTCTACGGATATTGCATGTAACTTTAACTGGCGAGTAAGTAATGAATCCTTGGGTAGCGACCACCTCATAATTTACATTTCTAGTGTTTCTTCTTATAGTCCACATTTTGCTAAACTTCGTAACTTTAAACTAGCCGATTGGTTATCGTATAAAACTTGCCTGGATAATAAATTTTCTGATTTTGCTATCACGGGTGAACCTCAGCGTTTATATGATAATTTTATTAACCACATTAATCAAACAGCAGACGAATTTATACCCTTTAAAAAACATAACTTAAACCCAACATCTAAATTCGTTCCAAAACCATACTGGACGCCACAATTGTCACATTCAGTAGCTAAAAGAAGACTTGTACTATCTAAATTTAGAAAAAATCCTACTCCATCTAATTTAACTATTCTTACAGAGTGTGTGAAGGAGTCTCAAAGATTGATTAAAATGGCTGCTAGGAACCATTGGCATCAATTTTGTGACAATGTAAACTCTAATATTTCTGCAGGTGAAATGTGGAAGAGGATGAAATGGGCGAAGGGAAACGCATCCCGCAGATCATTTATAGATCAAAATAAAAGTGAATTATTATTAATAAGTTTATGTCCTGCATATGTTCTGCCATCTAAACCTAACTTCATGACCAGCAATAATATATTAGAAAGCGTAATTACGTTACAGGAACTAGAAACTTGTATCAAGCAAAGTGACACGGCGCCAGGGTGTGATGATATATCATTCTCAATGATAAAAAATTTACCTATTGCCGGCAAGAAAATATTGCTTGCCTTATACAATATTTTTTTATCAACAGGTTTCATTCCATCTCAGTGGCGGGACATTAGCGTAATTCCAATTCAAAAGCCAGGACGCGACCCCTCGCTCATTTCATCTCTTCGTCCTATTAGTTTGATTTCGTGTGTCTGTAAAATATTTCATTCAATTTTGAACAGACGACTAGAGTGGTTTTGTGAGAAAAAGGGATTGTTTTCAGAGGAGACAGTAGGATTCAGAAAATCGAGATCTAGCTTGGATAGTCTTACGCGGTTAGTTACAAGGATCCAGTCAGGTTTTTCAAATGATTTAGTTACTCTTGCATGCTTCCTCGATATTGATAATGCGTATAACAATATAAACATAACTTCATTATTTACCATTTTAGATCAAATTGGTGTAGGTGCTAAAGTGTGTAATTATCTGTGGAATTACCTTAGCTTACGAAATTTAAAGATTAAATACAATAATACTTTTATCAGCCGTACTACTAATCAGGGTCTAGCACAAGGCGATCCACTTTCTCCGCTACTGTTCAATATCGCCACATACAATATTTGTAATTCTATAAACAATGTATTCATATCTCAATATGCGGATGATTTTGCATTGTACTCTTCAAGCAGGTTATTGAATGACGCTCGTAATTCCCTCCAGGGTTCTCTAAACATCTTAGTGAAAATATTAGAAAATTTAGGCTTAACTGTTTCACCTATAAAAAGTAAAATGTGCATATTTAAAAAAGGAATTAACAGAGATAACTGTTGTATTACAATAAATTCTACACCATTGCAAGAAGTAGCAAATATAAAATATTTAGGTATGTGGTTAGACCGCTCTCTGAGATGGTCTAAACACATTAACGAATTGTATGAGAAAGCACACTCATTTCTAAACATTCTTAAAGTATTGGCTGGTCCAGGATGGGGTGTACACCCTAAGCATCTAAGACGCTTATATATTTCAATTATTAGGAGTCGTTTGGATTATGGTGGATTTCTTTTTGATACTGCTTGCAAATCTAAGTTATATAAGTTGGAAAAAGTTCAGAACGCAGCTATGCGTATAATCGGTGGTTTTGTAAAAAGCACTCCCATACACGTGATGGAGAGTGAGCTTTGTATTACTCCTTTACATATTCGTAGATTATTTCTCGCCGGCAAATTTTGGCTTAAATCGATGTCATTGTCTAACAATATTACGATCACTGTTATTAAAGAATTAAGTTTGCTCACTTCACGTAGATATTGGAGACGTAAAAAAATTCCTATTGTCATTGAAATACATTTAAAATTCAAAGATATAAATATAGATTCCCAACCGTGTGTGAGTATGTTCTCGTTGGACCGCTGGAGTAGTTTTTATAACTTAAGCGCTATAGTTAAACCTAATATCGAAGGTATATCTCATTCTAAAAGAGAGTACTTACCTGGAGTACTTCACGAAAAATGTTCTCTGTTTATTAACAGTGAGTATCATAGTTATTATAAAATATATACCGATGCGTCCAAGGACAGTAACCTTCGTATGGGTGTCGCCATATTTGATCTGCAAACTAATGAAAATTTTAAGTATAAGATATCTCACAACATGTGTACCACTTCCCTTGAATTGATTGCTATTTTTAAAGCCTTAACATACATACAGTTAATAGATATCAATAGAGTTGTTATCTTTTGTGACTCTAAAAGTGCGCTTCAACATATGGCTCGTTGTACCTCTTATTTAAGAGGAACACCGATAGCCTACAAAATAATCAGAATTATATTCGAATTAGCGTCCAATTCAAGGGAGGTGATCCTACAGTGGATCCCTTCCCACATCGGTCTAGAAGGTAATGAAAAAGTAGATACCTTTGCAAAACAGGCGTCTGACGAGGGCATACCTATAAATTCATTGCCTTTTTTCACTGATTGCATTAATTTAATTAGAGAACACTGTTACAACATTTGGAAGATTAATTTTAATGAGCGATCAGTGGAAAAAGGCATATGGTACAAAACACTTCAGGATGATCCCTGGAAATCTCCATGGTTTGAGGACTGTACTCTAAATAGGCAATTATTGGTAACAGCTTTTAGATTACGTTCCGGACACGTTCCACTTAATAAGTTCGCTTATTTGATGAAGAAGGTCTTATCTCCTCTTTGTATTGAGTGTGGCATATTAGAAGATACGATACATATTATGGTGGAATGTGTGCGGAACGAAGATATAAGAAACGAAATGATATACGCCACTGGCAATTTAAGAGAGTTTGGCAATTATAATCGTATACTAGCTTATCCTTTATCTGAGGCTGCTATTGCATTATATAAAATTGTTTTTTGTGGTATGCGGCGACGCTCATTAACCCTAGTATGAGTAAGATTCAAACTATTTCTGAAGCACTGCTGTTATGTATATGTTGCTAGACCAATGGAGTGTCGTAGTCCTAAGTGACTAAAACTCCTTAAATAAAGAGAAAAAAAAATAAAAAGAAATAAAATGACTACTGTTATTGAGTTTTCGCCACAACTATGAAAGGAAGGATCGTCAAGGTAGGATTATAATAGTAGGTATTTCATAAATGAATTGGCATGAGTATCGGGCTATATTTGTCATCGTTAGGTTGTTAGTTGGAATCTACAAGAAGAAGTATAATTGTAGGGCCATAATAACTACGCCATGCATATGTTGTGATGTAAGGGTAAATAGTTAATCTTTATACGTCCATATTTGTTCATAGTACCTAAGCTATACAACCAAATAAACTTAGCAGTAATAATTATATGCGGTGCCCTGAAATAAAATCAAATTAACTATCATAAGATAAGCGCTTTCCGAAAAGCACCGATGCTAAGTCTTCACAAGTAGCAATCGCACTTACCTATAACTATACGTTACAGTAGATACTCACACGTTAATCGTTTTTAGGGGTGAAAATATCACAAACCCTCACCCTCTAAACTTTCACTTCATTAAACAAGGGTATTTTGTGTTCGATTTCAGAATATTTTGTTGCAAGCGTCTGTTCGTAGGACTTCATCAGTGAGTCGCATGTCGCTGAATCATTGCGCAAATGGCATAAAAACAAACACGTTAATATTGCATGAATCTTTTCATCGTAGCAAAACGATCTTCGTAGCAAAAATTTATGGTTAACTTTTCACCGAAATACATTTTTGAAGCTTTTGAACTGTTTTTGAAGAGAAATCTTCTTGAGCACATTTTAGTGTCTCAGCCGAAAACAAGTACTTAAATACTTATTTTAAGCATGACTCCACAGATGTTTAGGTGTACCGTCGCAAATCCACCATACAATTACAACGAAATAAAGCAAACTTGACTCCAGTCAGACTTCTATGGATTAAAAAAACTGTTACATTCCGTGGTCTTTTTAGGGTTCCATAATCAAAAATGGCAAAAACGGAACTCTTATAGATTCGCCATGTTTGTCCGTTACGTTAATTACGCACTTTTTTCTGAGCCGTGTGAAAATCGGGTGCAATATGCTGTTTATATCTGCCGGTAAGATAAAATCGGAGGTCGAAATATCTAGGCAGCTTACCTACTAAAAACTGTGCGAATTTTTGCGACGTTTCATTCATTTATCCTATGTCTGACATATTTTTGCGACTCCATCGGTCATTTCGTGAACTACTTCACTAAGCTAATTACTGCCTACCCGCTCAGATGAACCGCAGTGACTTTTGTCACTGTATATCAAAATCCGTTGAGTGAACCCAAGTGACTTTTGTCACTTTTCTAGCAACACTAATATATCGTCTAAATATCTTTATTTCTTTCTATCACGATATGTTTAAGATGATTTGTCTGTCTTCTACTTGAATCTTTATACATTTCTTCATGATAAAAATACGCTAAAAGTTTTAAAACGGTTGATTCGGAACGAGAAAATAATGTCAAAATGTCAGTTATCGATTCGCGCGCGTTACTTGCTGTGTTTCGTGAAACTTGTGCAATTGATCCACGGAAATTAAGTTATTTTCGAGTGTTGGTGAGTAATTTTGAGTAAATAACTGGTTTATTGATGAATTAATAACATAATCTATGTGTGTGCGAACCCAGTTTAAGCTGTGAGTAAGTATATTTTTATTGAAATTAAATGTTAAGTATGTTTTTACGTAAGTGGGAGTTCCTCCAATAAATTCCATATTTTTCTGTATTTGATAAACCTAGCAACATAAAATTTACTTATAAGTTACTATACAAAACTAGCTTTTAGATGGTATAAATATTTTTAATCTACGCGACAGCGTGTAGTGGTAATAAATCATATAATTTGCGTAAACATTTACTCACCATCTGCAAATGTCTTGTGGTAATATTACGCCTATAAATTATTTTTTTTTCACTGTGAAGTGTGATTTTTTTTTGTGTAAATAGAATCTTTAGACCATTAAAAGTCATAAAATACATATGTTACCGATTTACTTTTAAAAATAATCTAGCTTAAAGTACACATAAAGCTTTTTTCAACTATACTCAATGTTCGCTACTAACTATAACAAATTAAGAAGTAGATATTAATAAACATTGTATACGAAATGAAAGAACCATTCATGAGCTTTAATAAAAACATCACTTCAGACGACTCATGTGTCGAACGTATCAACAAAAAATGTTTATGTTAACAAGGTCATCCGGCGCGACGCCGCTGACTCAAGTGGGTGCACGTGGCGACAAATTAAGGTAAGGGCGCTATTCACTCAAGCGGCTACTATCGGTAAATAAAGTCTCTTACTGGAAGCAATCTTCACATTATGCCATAACAAACCTCAAATTCATTACTGTTTTCTTAACCTGCAAAGCAAAACTGAAAGAAAAGATATAAGCGCCTGCAAGGAGCCCCCATATTTTAAACAGTCAAATGAAAGATGCAGAACCATTTACCTACAAAACTACTACATTAACAACGGCCTTTCCCGTCACCTTTCATACTATTAGCAATACTCACAAAGCTTTTATAAGATCTTTGACGCTCCAGTACGAGTATGCGTTGTGCGCCAAATAAAGCAGCAGGCAATCCAGGTAGCACAAAGGCTACGTGTGACAAATAAAGGATACAAGCTAACTACTGTTAGTCCTGTTCTGTCTGTTCTTGTTTCAGACAAGCTGCGAGAACACTAGACTAAGTGCAACAGTCCATTAAATTGGGTGTTAATCACTTGGGAGCCAAGTATATCGGGTTTAAGCTTATTTGTTTAAGTTGGATTGAGATTTAGTGCGATGCGCTGTAGGGAACAGGAAATAAGTAGGTAGGTACATTGTTACAGACGTACACAAAATAGATATACGTGGGACACTCAAAAAGTTTTGCGATACTAAAAAAATATATTCTATAAGTAAATATATATTTATTACATCTTTTCAAACTACACCAGCCTCTACACAAAGTTTCATGCGTCTAAACCAGTTTTCGAAACACTTTTTCCAGTCCGCTGCAGACACCTCGTTTACAGCCTGCTCGAACGCTGAGAGCGCATCGTCCGACGACGAATATTGTATCCCTTTGAGCTGATTTTTATTTTTGGGAATAAGAAGAAGTCACACGGTGCTAGGTTAGGGCTGTAAGGAGGGTGATGCAGGATTTTGACCGGTGTGCTGTTTAGGAAGTCCCTCGTTTTGATTGCGGTGTGGGCGGGCGCATTATCGTGGTGGACCAGGAGCCCTGTGTTTGGTCGCTTGTTGCTCATATCAGAGAAAACTTCTGCAAAACATTTGGTAGTATACCATTCGGCGTTAATGCTTCTTTGGTTTCGTGAAAGAATTGACCCCAAGTAGCCAGTCAAATTGAAAAACGCTCGCGATCAAAATCTACCCCTCGCTTCTAGGTAGCTTACTATGGAAGGCGTTGATTCGTTTTGAAACACCCAAACCGTCGACTGGCTCTTTGTTTCTGGGTCGTACAATAAATCCAGAATTCATCACCTGTAACAATGTCGTAAACATGCCGAGACGAGCCTGCTTCAAATTTTTCTATCATATCATGGCACCACACCCTTGCCTGCTTCTGAACATCGGTAAGGTTGTGCGCAACCCAGCCTGAAACTATCCTCCGCACTCGTAGATGCACGTGTAGAATCTCGCAAAGGATTCCTGATCCAATCTGCAGTATATGCTGAATCTTTTGGTATGTAACTCGTCTATTGTCTTGGATCAAATTTTGCACTGCTAGCACGTTTTCTTCCGTAACAGCCGTCAAAGGGCGACCACTTCTTTCTTCATCCCCCAAAGTTAGTCGACCGCGCTTAAATTCATTGTACCAACGATACACGGTTGCCTTAGAGGGGACTTCATCCATGAATGCCATTTGAAGTCTATTGTACGATTCGTCCGGTTTCGGTGACACTTAAAATCGTAAAAGAAATCATAGCGCGAAAATATTCTCGACGCAAATCTATTTTTCAATGAGACACGGTAATTTTAATTAGCTCGCAAAAAATGTAGAGGGAAGTTTTGAATTTAGAACGTACCTAATTTTACTGTAATGATATTTTTAAATAAATTATAACTGGCCAGTCTCACATACATAACAACTTTTTCTCGCAATACTTTCTGAGTAACCTGGTAAGTAGGTGCACTGTTTATTTTATACTGTCTCGTTTTTAGTTATCAACTAATCCTTGTCTAAGGCTTCGTTAGCCTAACACATTACAAATTTTACTCATGACGCAGAACGTTCAAATTAGTTCATTTTGTAAAAAAGAGACACATCAATTCAAACTCATTCACTCAGGAATATCATGAAGATGAAAACGAAAAAGTCTGTGACGTTTATTGTCGACTCTTGTATAAATCTCTTTCGGTACAATTACAATTGCAAACATACATACGGTCCACCTAATCACAAAAGGGAGCCCCTCGCGCGTTGAAAATTCAAACAACATGCAGGGTTACTCGGATTTAAATATTGTAGTAATATTTGCGTACAGAACTCGCGTAGGCAAGTCCCACAAGCATGATATCTGATGCATAATCCAAAGATCCATTGGTGAAAACTCCGTTTTTTAACTCTCTTACAGTCTAATCCTATAAACCTGTTATTTGAAGACAACTAAAAGGTAATATAGATTGTGCCATAAAGTAATAATTTACTTCAAATCTATTACATTGGTTAATAATTTAAAATTGTTTGTTGTAAATGAGTAATGTTTTCTTATATGACTTAGTTTTTGAAAGTCGAGTACCGACACTGAATCAATCATGACAACATTCTTTACTAGTCCACCAACAGTCATCCAAATAACAATTCACTTTATCTTTGACTTAGACACAGAACAGTAATTCGAGTAGGTACTACTGTTCATATAATTTATTCATATTTTATATTCCTCTCATATACTATCTACCTTCCAAACTCGGCGACTGTTAGGTATTTTCGGAGTTTGGTTCCAAAACTAATGAACCGCATTAATTTAGATTGGAAGGCGACTCAAATTCTCCCGGGGCATGGCTACCCTCTGGCTAATAAACTAATAAGTACGTGAATATTCAAGGAACATTGTCGCAATATGGAAAATTGTATTTTCTTGTATTTTTGTCAAATCTGACTAGGTTAATGATCAGCCAGTGATTGCGCCAACTTAGCTTAAAACTATTTATAAGTAAAGCTTAAAAAAATGGCATAAAATATGACACGTGGCCCATCAACCGTGATAAAATAATGACATACCACTTCACCATGCGCGTGATAGATTTGTTGAAATATATTGTAAAGATATTCAAAAATATATCAAAGTAAGTACGTCTAAAGTATGTGTGTCCCATTTGCAAGTACCTATTTATCATCCCAGCAAAAGCTCGGATATCAAACTGTTATAAATCTGGCTAGAATTTATCTCATTGTTATTTCTACGTCGAGTTTTAGGTTAAGTTACAATAAGATCGATTTTAGAATTATTCACATATGTCTCTAACAAGATATAACCATATATATTTTATCATTAACTATGTATAGCTTAAACATATAGTAAATTAACATAAATGGATTGTATGTTTTGAATTTATAGTGCTGCCAATTCTAAATAGACAAATTCGTTTGACGTTTGACAGTTGACACTGTCAAACGGGTAAATAGAGTATAAAATATGAACAGACTCTGCTCAATGTTCAGTTTCGCTCCGGCAACGGCTAATTAAGGTACGATATAATTCTGACTATTATATTATTGTGTTTCACAATTCTATATTGCTTCTGTGGTGTTAAATAGAGTATTGTCAATAGAAATAATGCAGAAGCAATGTAATATAGTGTAGCTATTGTATAATTGATATTGTGGGTGGTTTTGTCACTTGTGAGATGTTATAAGTTTAGAACTTGGGATATCATAATATATAATAGAATCGATTCATATGCTGCGAAATAAGCTATTTCAATTATATGTACCTTTGGTGAATATTACAGTGGTAAATATTGAATATATCCATAGTAAATATACCTAAAATAATAATAAAAGATATACTTGTGGTAAATATTACTTAATGAATTATATTGTTGCTAATCCATTGTATTAATGTTATATTTGATATATATTGAACTACTCACAACCTTGCTACTCAATATTATAAATATGATATAATTTGTACATACTGCTTTTATCAACAATGACTACTAAAAGAATTGCCAAGACTGGCGGTAAATGTATCTTTATCTAAGATATATTCTTGTGACAAACTGAATAAATGAAAGTAAGAATTGATAGTTGTCTCTTTTATTTTTCAAACCATTGACAAATATGACTAAAATACTACATATAGGCCATATACCTTGTATCTATACATATATACATAATAACCCTTCTATTATCAGAAGTGGGATATGTCCACCTCGTATTACTAATACATCCAATTGTCAGTTTCAGAGCATCCTTGTCGAAATCCCATGACGCTGACTAAAGAACATAAGCGCCGTTTTGCTGACGACGGAGCACGATCTGTCTTCGACGCAGTACCTGTGGTGCTGGAAAGAGGCTAGTGGATATGTTCTGTTGGGTGAGGTAATTTTGCAATAATATGTAAGACTGATTGAAGAGAACGAGGATAGTTGACGACGTTCAACAAGTAAATACGTATTATGTAAAAGGATTGTAACACTATTTTTTTAACAACAGTGTATAATTACCTCCATTAGAAACATATTTACTGCTAAGTAATGTAATCTGTATTACCGCTAAGCGAAAGCTGGCTATTTATACTCTTTCCTGTAAGAGTTGTTGGGAACTATACCATGAACGAAATGCTACCCAATCATTGCTATGGCAGTTATGGTCTTACAACGGTTAAAATAATCTATAATAATTCATATTTAAGTTTCTTATAAAATAATTTATAATAATATATTTTATAATGTAATTAATTACTAAAGGTTTCGTAGCAAAGATGTGTTATTTTAAATAAAGGATTCTATACTATAAATATACCTCTAAAATGTGATAACTACCTACATAAGATTATCTTGCAAAATTTGTATACTCTTGGTTGAAACTAATTTGAATACTCCATACTATTTGATATAATTAACAACAAATTTGAAGTACCTATATGAAGTATGTAGTGAAAAGAAAAATAAATAGCAACTGATATTTACTATTTTCAAACTAATCAAAATATAACGGATTACTTTTTTTATAGTTAATTCCCATTAACCTAATTTAAAGCGTTAAGCCTTGGAATAACAAAAAGAAAACTGGTGTATGGGAACAAGTTCTTAAAAAAAACTCCTACTCCTACTCCTACCGTACAGAATAGACCGTTTTAAAATCTTCAGCACCCTAGTCGGATGAGAGTTATAAGAATTACATTTAATATCTATTAAAGTCAATAATTACTTTCATTACTTGAAACTATTCTTATTTATCCTGATGTTACGAAATCCTATTCTATTATTTATTAAGTATAGGCTTCATTACATTAGTTACTTTTTTTAAATTAAAATTTGATGTGATAGTTTGGAGTAGCTCCTTTCGTATCATATTGTTCTTGTTAATCCATGGGTGATGTAGTGGTTTGCAATATCGGAGAACGTTATTATACAGTTCCTATATTATGTAACATTTACATTAGAATAGTTTATTGTACTTTAGAAAGAAAATGGATAATTAAGCACAGCCTGATTTCTTGATAAAAAAATATTTTCTTCCCTTACCCACACCGGCATAGTCTAAAGTATATTCTTATCGTTGTAACGATGACTTTTAAATCACTGCTAAATAATGTGTATAAGTTTTTTGATTATTAAAATAGCAATACTTATTACTTGATAAAGGAACATAGAAAATGTTTAGGTACCTTGCTGAAATGGTAATCTGAAATGATGAATACACAAACTTTATTTCTCCACTTGATACCGCTATCAGGTTGGCCGAGCTATCGTACAGCAGTTAAGACTGGCTCTTACATTTATTAGTATATGTTATTGGTAGAAACTCTAACAACTCAAGTCTGATACCCGATTAGATGAGATAATACATGATTGTTATGATTACTGCTGATCAACTATCAGAATATCAACGTATTAAAATTATTTCTGCTATTGACCGAACATGTTGTTAGAACATTAATACATCTATTCGAACATTTGAAGAATATCCTATAGGGACTCGGATCAAGTAGTTATCGTAGACTGGCAAAAGCTGCCTAGGGCATCGGGTAGCCTTTATACATTTTGTGTGTATTATTAAAGATTAATAATGAAATAACATAGATAATATTTTGAACCTATGTGTAAATCAAAACCATATTATGCTACATGGGCTACAGAATAATCTGTATTTATAACACCAAAGTACAACCCATTTTTGCAAATACATAAATGAAATGAAAGAATAACGCCACCTCATAAGTAAAAATAAAAACTGTGTTTTCAAATATTATATGCCAATATCGTCCATATCTATTTTTGAATGGTCTCGCATACCTATAAGGATAACAACCATTTATAAATGATCTATCAGTAAAATATTTTCATGATCCAAATTGTTATGTGGAACACCGAGTAGGTGCACATTTATATTGATTTGGGATTTTATGGTTTATTAAAACTAATGATCTTATTAAATAAACAAAACTAAAAACTAGATAAATGTTACAGATAAATGATAAATGAAAAGCTTATCGGAACTTGCGAGGTTCTGGAATTGAATATAGTTTATAAAAAAAATCGCCTAAAACCTTCAGAGTAGACAAAGCAAAAAAAAAGAACCGTCGTGAAAAAAAATGTAGTTTTAAAATCGTATTAAGGATGAATTAAAAACCTGTTGTATGACATTAACTGCAGGTTGCTGCAGGTCCTAAATAAAAACTGCAGGTTGCTGCAGGTCCTAAATTAAAACTGCAGGTTACTGCAGGTCCTAAATTAAAACTGCAGGTTCTAAATTAAAACTGCAGGTTGCTGCAGGTCCTAAATTAAAACTGCAGGTTGCTGCAGGTCCTGAATAAAAACTGCAGGTTGCTGCAGGTCCTGAATAAAAACTGCAGGTTGCTGCAGGTCCTGAATAAAAACTGCAGGTTGCTGCAGGTCCTAAATTAAAACTGCAGGTTGCTGCAGGTCCTGAATAAAAACTGCAGGTTGCTGCAGCTCCTGAATAAAAACTGCAGGTTGCTGCAGGTCCTGAATAAAAACTGCAGGTTGCTGCAGGTCCTGAATAAAAACTGCAGGTTGCTGCAGGTCCTAAATAAAAACTGCAGGTTGCTGCAGGTCCTAAATAAAACTGCAGGTTGCTGCAGGTCCTAAATAAAAACTGCAGGTTGCTGCAGGTCCTAAATAAAAACTGCAAGTTGCTGCAGGTCTTAAATAAAAACTGCAGGTTGCTGCAGGTCCTAAATAAAAACTGCAGGTTGCTGCAGGTCCTAAATAAAAACTGCAGGTTGCTGCAGGTGCTAAATAAAAACTGCAGGTTGCTGCAGGTGCAAAATAAAAACGGCAGGTTGCTGCAAAGGGTTAAAATAAAGAGGGTACTTCGAGAGCGAAGTACAGGTCAGTATGGCCGTGATAGATTTGTTGAAATATATTGTAAAGATATTCAAAAATATATCAAAGTAAGTACGTCTAAAGTATGTGTGTCCCATTTGCAAGTACCTATTTATCATCCCAGCAAAAGCTCGGATATCAAACTGTTATAAATCTGGCTAGAATTTATCTCATTGTTATTTCTACGTCGAGTTTTAGGTTAAGTTACAATAAGATCGATTTTAGAATTATTCACATATGTCTCTAACAAGATATAACCATATATATTTTATCATTAACTATGTATAGCTTAAACATATAGTAAATTAACATAAATGGATTGTATGTTTTGAATTTATAGTGCTGCCAATTCTAAATAGACAAATTCGTTTGACGTTTGACAGTTGACACTGTCAAACGGGTAAATAGAGTATAAAATATGAACAGACTCTGCTCAATGTTCAGTTTCGCTCCGGCAACGGCTAATTAAGGTACGATATAATTCTGACTATTATATTATTGTGTTTCACAATTCTATATTGCTTCTGTGGTGTTAAATAGAGTATTGTCAATAGAAATAATGCAGAAGCAATGTAATATAGTGTAGCTATTGTATAATTGATATTGTGGGTGGTTTTGTCACTTGTGAGATGTTATAAGTTTAGAACTTGGGATATCATAATATATAATAGAATCGATTCATATGCTGCGAAATAAGCTATTTCAATTATATGTACCTTTGGTGAATATTACAGTGGTAAATATTGAATATATCCATAGTAAATATACCTAAAATAATAATAAAAGATATACTTGTGGTAAATATTACTTAATGAATTATATTGTTGCTAATCCATTGTATTAATGTTATATTTGATATATATTGAACTACTCACAACCTTGCTACTCAATATTATAAATATGATATAATTTGTACATACTGCTTTTATCAACAATGACTACTAAAAGAATTGCCAAGACTGGCGGTAAATGTATCTTTATCTAAGATATATTCTTGTGACAAACTGAATAAATGAAAGTAAGAATTGATAGTTGTCTCTTTTATTTTTCAAACCATTGACAAATATGACTAAAATACTACATATAGGCCATATACCTTGTATCTATACATATATACATAATAACCCTTCTATTACGCGCATATGCCTCATTCGCGTAAAAATTTTCTTATTGCAACTTGCTCACGACGGACTGTGAGATTTGTGTCATGTTTCGATCTGCACAAGACTTTTTGCTTATTACATATAACGTAGAATACCTAAATAAAATAAACGTACTCTTATAACGCTTCATTTATCCTTTATTTGTATCGTTGTTATAAAAGTATTGTCTGGTACATCCCCTATGAGGATCTTTAGCTGTAAACTTCAACCTTTCTAAGATAATGCCAGTGAAGATAGCTTATATATCCTTCTAAAGATGGGTCGAAACGAACGTATGCGATATCATGCCATATTGGGATGATGACCATTGAGATGACTATCTTCACTATAGGACTTCATTGATTGCTTAATATGGCAAGTGAAGTCGCGCTATAATTGCTACCGATACACATACTATACTGATTGATTGGATTTGAAAATATTATACACACAAAAAATATATACCTATCTTATTAGACTTGAAGAAATCATTATACAATAAAATTTTATAATAATTTACTTACAAATAAACGTAGGTGAATTGCTGCATTGTCATTTATATTGTAACGGTTTAATTCTACAGACATGCAGTTCAAGACTATTGAACAATTAATATTGTATATCGAGAAACAACAGAACTGTAAATTACTAGACACATAATTTAGTGCATATCATAATATATGGAGACGCTATTAAGTGCGGTTTCCATTCATTACTGAATACGCAGAGTTATTGGTGAATATACGAATATCTTAGGCCTGGTTACTGCTTCATTAGTAATGTACTATCAGACAACAAAGACAGCTAAACCTACTGAGCGCAAAAAGCTGAAGTTTGGCTGAAAATGTGTTTTCCTTGGGGAGCATAGAATCGTGTAGGTCGCACAAGGTGAGGGTTTTTGGCAATTCCCACCCTAAGTGGATAAAATAATCCACGTGGGTGGCGCTGTAGGCGAAGGCTTGTTTGTTATAAAACTACTACTGGGTATTATTATTATTATTCCTCTTTATTCATTATTTTCTCATTGTGTTATTTTACATAATTAAATCACTTTAATAAATTAAAAATAACATTTAACCATATAAAATAGGACCACGGAGACCCACCGGTATCGGGCACAGGGACCAAGCTACCGGTGGTTAGGGCTCCAGAGAGAGGAACCTCCGAACTATGCGCGTCGTGTCCAACAATACTGCCTTCTGTATGGAGGACTTGATCCAGCCGCCTAATGATAGCCTCTTGAGATGGTGGTCGAGGCTCTTGGCAATGAGACCATTAACACGACTATCGGTACAATGATTGCCGAGTCCACATCCCACATGTCGACAATCTCGTGAGCCAGGTCTAAATACTTGATTTGCTTGTCTTTTTCAGCCTTCACGAGATTCTCGTTATGGGGAATAGTGACATCAACGATCATTGCAAGGCGTTCTGATCGATCTATCACCATGATATAGGGCCCATTTTTAGCCACGATAGTCCGATCGGGGATGACAGATCGATCCCAGTACATAGTGGCACGGCTATTTTCGAGAACAGGATCGGGCACATACCTGTAATACGGTACTTCAAAAGTTCAAAGGTCACAAGGCCATATTTTAAGGCAAGCTGCTGATGGACGATCCTGGCTACTTGATTGTGTCTGTGCAAGTATTCGCCGTTGCAAAGACGAGAACAACCGGAAACTATTTGTCTGAGAGATTCTCCGGGCTGGTGACACGCCCTACATATGTCAACAGTCCCATCCTTCAGAATATACTTCCGGTAGTTATTCGTCATGACAACTTCGTCCATAATTGCACAAACAAAACTTCGGTCTCTGCAAATAGATCACCAAACCGTAGCCAGGAAACTGATGACATGAAGTCTACATCAGACCTATGTAAGGCCCGATAAAAACGTCCATGCAACTCCTTGCCTTTCCATACCTCCCTGCGCTCCTCAATACTTTGTACAACAGGTTTGCGCCAGCTCTGGTTTGCCAGACCCAACGGGGTAATCCGTTGTCTACAGCAACAATATCACGATGCACACCCGTGTCCGTCTTGAGAAAATATTCTCTAAGATTGTACACCTCGCGGTTGTGGAGGTCCTTAGCACTTAAGAAACCACGACCACCACATTTCCGCGGGATGTACAACCTCATTACTGACGACCACGGGTGATGCATTCGATATTCAGTCAATAGACAACAGACCTTTCTGTCCAAGGCGTCCAGTTCTGATTGAGTCCATCTGAGAATGCTGAAGGAATACGCTAAGACTGGCATGGCCCAACCATTATAGGCACGCACCCTGTTGCCGCCTGATAAAAATATTTTCAGTATTTTCTTCAGGCGGCCAAAGAAGCGCTCCCGCAATGATTGTTTAATGGCAGTCTCAGCAATACCTAAGGCCTGCGACATACCCAGATACTTGTAAGTCTCGGTCGCAGATAGAGATCTAAGTTGTGTGGAATCTGAAAACTCTATTCCATCAGATTCCACAATCCCACCTCGTTTTAAATTATTGCTGTAAAATGTTATGAAGCTTGTTGGAATGATTTGATGTTGTGTGTAATGATTTTATTCTCTAGTCCGATGCTGTGTCACAATGTTTACGCTTAGATAAAACATAATTTTAGAGATTTTGAACTTTAGGTATATTCTCATATATTTGATAATTAATCTTTCGTTTGCTATTAGGTGCACAATCACTAGGTCGTAGACCTTCGTTTGAGTCCCACAATTATAGTTCTGCATAAATCACTAAGCAATCGAAAAATTGAGAGTTCTTCGTATTATAAATAGCAAACATGTGCGAAGTCTGCCAACCTGCACTTCTTCAGCAAGGTAGACAATGAACTAACTTTACTTATACTGAGAAGAAGCACATGGCCTACAAGTTAAGTTCTCGTAATCCAAATCAGATCTATCCATCCGCCATCTAATCACATTCGAACTGTTAGTGAATTGACAGATAATTGACGTAACGTACTTAGGTTACGACGGATGTAATTAGGTGTCGTGTGTTACCACATGCTTACGAATACATATATTAACGTCGTCGGCAATTGTGACGTCACGTTAAACGTCTTGCACTATTGCATAATGTATATAATGAACGTCTTGAATGTACGACCAAGGGCTATATATCTTTATACCAGTAGGTATACTAGGTATATATAAAATTCTTGCGTTACTCAATATCTGACAGACAACACACTGCTTGACTGTAAGCTGAAATTTGGCATATCTTCCTTGGGGACCGTAGGGATACACTAAAAGGGATATCCCGAAATTCACACGGGAACGGGAAGAAACTGTTTAATTAAAATAAAATGTGCAGGCGTAGTACTTTATTTAATTATTATTATTTATTGTTCTAGCGGTGGGAATTCCGCCCCTCAATGGTTTGATTTTGAAGCTGGCGAAGAAGTTGTATTAGACTCTCTCTAAGCTGTTCGGAGCCTAGTTACTAGAGCCACCGCGGTGTCCTCCAAGTCCTGGTAGCGGCACAGTCATGCAAATCACGGTAAGCATACTTTACCGTGACCCCACCGGAATCTGCGGGTCAGTTTGGTTCTAAAGGGCTCCGATCATGACGGCATTGATTAAAGTCGAATATGAAATAATTATTTTAACGACTTTTATAATTTATCAACTTTAATAAAATCGTAATGCACATAAAGATAAATTGCTAAGTACTGCATCAAATTGTCAAGAACGCGTCAAAATAATGGTTTTATAATCCGGAATCCAGGTTTTATAATAATATAGAAAACACAACTTAAAACAGTACTTCAATAATTTATTGTCACTATTACAGCATCATCAATAATAGAGAATAAAATTATCTGTAAAATATTTTATTAATCACTTACAACATCATCAATATTACAAACTAAACAGATATTTTAAATAATTTATGATTCAAGTTTGTTTCAATCTGTTATTTGCTTATAATCATAATAAAATGGCCTGTCATAGCCTCGAATAGCTATGGGGACATATTCTCTATCATCTGCCGAGCCTTTACCATTGGACAAATAACCAGGCAATATTCTATAAAACATGTTACGATATGGGTCATATTCAGTGCGGTACGGGTAGAACTCGGAACGGTATGGGTATGATTCCTCAGGATAGGGGTAAGACTCATCTGGGTAGGGGTAAGGAAACTGATATACACGTGACTTGAAATCTGCTAGTTTGTATTTGACTTCTTTGATCGGTTCCGCATCAATGATTCGATACTGGCCACTTCTGTCCCAATGCGCTTTGCCATAGGCAGTACTTAGCGATAAATATAGAAAGAATTATGAATGATCTCATATGCGAAAAAAGAAGAAAATGTTATGCAATATTAGATTAACGAAAATAAAAATATTGTATTAATCATTTAATTACTTAAATACTTCAATGAAAAAATAGTAATGAATAATAAAATAGACCATCTGGTTCGGTGATACACCGAACCCGTAGGTAGGGTTCTAGGCGACTTGGAGAAGGAAATGGACTGTATACAGAGGATAGCGGTTCTTCGCCGCCTAGGAGATGGTTACGGGAAAGGGTGATTGAGTGGGTATAGGATATTTCAAGGATGGAGGGCACTTACCTTATACAACCTTCTTCGTTTCCGTAGGGCAGTCTCCTGGTGGTTTCGTGATGCAGCTGCTTGTTTTCACTTCAATTCACCGTCACTCCCACTTGCGAGCGGTTTATATATGCGGTAATAATCACGTACAGCGATGCGGCGCGATACGAACGAGACGGCGTTCTCAGCGAGCGGAATGTTCTGGACTGTCACTCGCGTCGACGATCGCGGCGACGAATCCGCGGAAGGCAGTGCCCCTTCTTCGGGAATGGGAGACAGGGACGGAAATATGGTATCGCTCGCACTAGACAAGCGTGGAACGATTGATGTTGATGCGATTAGTTATATATAGGAAGGTAGATGGCGCTACCATATCCCACCGGCCCTAAAGGGTTGCCTTTAAAAAAAATAGAATTGAACTTAGCTATGTTGGGTGTACTACCGCATAACCCATCAATAGGCTAAGACAGCGATATGACAATAAATTAATCTAAATTAACTTTAGCGAAAACTACAAACTAAATACTTAAACTAAGAGGTAGGTCCAACTTCAGGCTAGATCTCACTGAGTTGGAAGCGAACGCGAGTTGATCAGTGCCTCGACTTGTGCAAGGACAATTAAAGGCTCTTCGTAAGAGAGGATCTGTTGACCTATAACTTTGAAGAGATGCGTTTTAATTACTTTGACCATGCTTGTCCAACATCCACCGAAATGTGGTGATGCTGGTGGAATAAACTTCTAGTCAATATGATCTATGGAAAGTTCTTCCTAAAGACGAGTACGATAACCCGCGACGTGATTGAAACAAGTAGCGGAAACAAGTTCAATCAATTTGCTAACGCGGTTGACGACAAAAGTCTGCCAGCGGTGAGGAGATGAATAAATCCAAGCGAGCACTACTTTGGAGTCGGAAAATGCGTATAATATATAATATTAATGGGGTAGTGGGGCAAAACTGTGTCTTGAACCTTGCGGAGCAACTGAGACAGCAGAAGGGCCGCGCACAACTCCAGTCTCGCAACCGAAATGGTTTTAACAGGCGAGACCTTAGACTTGCCACAAACTAACTGCACCGAGTAGTTAGAACCAATGCGGACTCGCAGATATACAACTCCGCCGTAAGCACGCTCGCTGGCGTCAGCGAAACCTATTAAGTTGATGGTACATCCATCTACCAACCCAAGATGACGCGGAACAGTAATTTGATTGAGCGCGGTAAGCTCAATACAAAACTGGCCGCAAGCGGCGACAATATGGTCAGGGGGTGTTTCATCCCACTCACACTTTGATAGCCAAAGTTCCTTTGTCAAGAGCTTGGCGTACAAAATAGTGGGAGCCACAAAACCCATTATGTCTCATAGTCGAGCCACTGTGGACAGCATAGTGCATTTGGTGCACTTATCATCTGGCGGTGAGACGTCAAACCGAAAACTATCACAGGATTTGTTCCAGCGTAAACCGAGAACTTTATGTGGTACAGACTTCTCAAACTCAATGTCTGGAGAAGCTTTATGAGAATCTGGTATGCGTGCGAGAACCTCCTTAGAGTTGCTTGTCCATTTGACAAGATCAAACTGGCCTCGCTTGAAAAGCTGAATGAGCTCTTCACAAAGCGAAATTGCTAGCGGAGCGGGTATGACACTACAGGCAAGGTCATCCATATACAAAGCGGAAGTGTAGTATAGTATAGTGTAGCGTAGCGTAGCTTAGCATAGCATAGCGTAGCATAGCATAGCATAGCGTAGCATAGCATAGCATAGCATAGCATAGCATAGCATAGCATAGCATAGCATAGCATAGCGTAGCATAGCGTAGCATAGCGTAGCATAGCGTAGCATGGCGTAGCATAGCGTAGCATGGCGTAGCATGGCGTAGCATGGCGTAGCATGGCGCAGCATGGCGCAGCATGGCGCAGCATGGCGCAGCATGGCGCAGCATGGCGCAGCATGGCGCAGCATGGCGCAGCATGGCGCAGCATGGCGCAGCATGGCGCAGCATGGCGCAGCATGGCGCAGCATGGCGCAGCATGGCGCAGCATGGCGCAGCATGGCGCAGCATGGCGCAGCATGGCGCAGCATGGCGCAGCATGGCGCAGCATGGCGCAGCATGGCGCAGCATGGCGCAGCATGGCGCAGCATAGCGCAGCATAGCGCAGCGTAGCGCAGCATAGCGCAGCATAGCATAGCGTAGCATAGCATAGCGTGGCCTAGCATAGCATGGCATAGCATAGCATAGCATAGCATAGCTAATTAGTGCTTTATCTTACACACAGTTTTAGCACCCACCTTGATCTCTTGAAGAGCAGAACAACAACAAGACGTAATACAATGAGAAGTATGTAACGTAGGTACGGTACCCATAATCACATACCCAAGTACCGTCTCAATAGCGGGCGGTAAATCATATCGCTCACTACGTACTATTTTAGTTAGTAGCAAGTGCGGAAATATTGAAGCTCCGATCAAAAGATCAATGCCTGCCGGATTCGCAAACTCCGCGTCTGCTAGCGGCAATGACTCGAGGTGAGTGAGTGATGCTACGTCTACATTAGCGTTCGGCAATGCGTCCGTGATACGCTCCACGATAAGCGAGGAAATGTTAAAATTAATATTCCTATCAAAACGCGAATGTATTTTAATATCTACGGAACCCCTGCAATGCTTTTCTGATCCGCCTATCCCTTTGACGGTTGAGTTAGTATTTTTAAAGTTATTCCATAATCCGAGGCGTTTGAAGCATTCCGATGTTATTAGATTGGTCTGAGATGCGCTATCTAGCAGACAACGTACCATGTGCGGCGACCCATTAACATCATATACGATAACTTGCGCTGTCACTAACAGTACCGTCTTAGACGCCGTACACTGCGTTTTGGCCCTGCGCGGATCATTATAGATGCGTGAGTGCCGTCCTCGCGTGCGCGTCGCCCGCGCAATGGATGTCATACACAACGATACTTCGCCCTCAGACGCGGAAGGCGCAGCTACCGTGGTCTGCACCTGCGGCGCAAGTGTGTCAAGGTTAGCGGCTTGGCTTGACAACGGGTTATCTTTATCGAAATGTAACAGTGTATGATGTTTTTGATTACATGATCGACACTTTGTCTTACTATAACAATTACTTGTTTTATGTTTTATGCTTAAGCAGATAATGCAAGCTTTGTTATCTTTTACGCATTTAAAACGAGCGGTTGCATGCAAATTATCGAAGGCGGGACACTTGTATAAGTGGTCGTGCACTATATTACTGCACAGACACTTCTGTGAATTATTACTATTAGATTCCGAACATGTTACGTAAGATTGTGGATTAGGGACCGAGTTATTATTACTATTTCGCGATTTATTCAACCTTTGTTTGTTGTTGTTAGTGTTAGACGGGCCAGGTGAACCAGACTGCGTATTATGAAATATTCGACACTGATCTTTGATGAACGAAATAAAACTATCTAGTGTAGGTATTTTATTATTGCGTTCCGTCATCTCGAATGCGCGAATTGTATCAGTGTCAAACTTTTTTAAAGCGAGTTGAAGCAACATAAAGTCGGAAAGATCTTCTAATTTTAAATTCCTAAGAGAATTAACCGCGGTTACGAAGTTATCAATAAACAGCTGGAAATTCGAGACAGACGCGTTGCCGGACAGTTTGAGATTTAAAGCTTGGTCAAAGTACGTAGACGCTAGGACGCGCGTGTCCTGATATCTGTCAAGTAGTGACTGAAATATGACCTGATAATTCTCAGCACTGGGTGTGACACCTGCAAATACGGACTGGGCTTTCGGTGACAGTTTACCTATTAAATAGTACAACCTGTCAGCATCTGTCAGAGAACCATTATCGTGCACTGTAGACTTAAAACTCGCATAGAATAACGGCCAATTTCGTATATCTCCGTCAAACGACATAATCTCGATTGGCGGTAATCTCGGTTTGCGGGCAACGGGCTCTGCCGAACATTCACCCTCCAATTGCGATTGTATACGCTTAATAATACAATAAAGATCTTCGAATGAGGTATACGCCTGATAGTTCGGTTTTTCATCAGGATTGATAGAAAGTAATCTTGCGTTATAATCGTCTAACAACTTATGAAAATCTGTTCGAATACTATCTACTGTCATACAATAACTGAGAAATGCTTCGCTATTACTGTCAGACATAGATGCGGTTTTTGATCGTTCATAGATGTTTTGAATGCGCTCAAATAAAATATTGCGTTCCGCTTCCAAGATTGTCATCTCTTTGTCTTCCGACACGCGTGACTTCTTTTATTGTGACATGCTTACGCAAGTATAAGCCAATGAGACCGAAACAAAATAAGAATATCTAATGTATCTATTATTTTACCTAAGTAGGCTCTAAGTAGGCAACACCTTAGAGCCGAGGAATTAAAGTTGATTGAAATATGAGATTTAAAAGACAACTATGATAGTTGCAGAAATAATAATTAAATAAGTAGGTAGCTACATAAAAGTTTACCTACTAATGCGGGCGGAAACAACCATGTGACGGTTATGTGAATATATTAAGAGTATAGCTAGGTGCTATAACTGCCTAGGTATAGCGGTATAACGTATAAAACGTAAATGAATCCGGCTCGAAGGACCAAAAAATATGGTTCGGCGATACACCGAACCCGTAGGTAGGGTTCTAGGCGACTTGGAGAAGGAAATGGACTGTATACAGAGGATAGCGGTTCTTCGCCGCCTAGGAGATGGTTACGGGAAAGGGTGATTGAGTGGGTATAGGATATTTCAAGGATGGAGGGCACTTACCTTATACAACCTTCTTCGTTTCCGTAGGGCAGTCTCCTGGTGGTTTCGTGATGCAGCTGCTTGTTTTCACTTCAATTCACCGTCACTCCCACTTGCGAGCGGTTTATATATGCGGTAATAATCACTTACAGCGATGCGGCGCGATACGAACGAGACGGCGTTCTCAGCGAGCGGAATGTTCTGGACTGTCACTCGCGTCGACGATCGCGGCGACGAATCCGCGGAAGGCAGTGCCCTTCTTCGGGAATGGGAGACAGGGACGGAAATATGGTATCGCTCGCACTAGACAAGCGTGGAACGATTGATGTTGATGCGATTAGTTATATATAGGAAGGTAGATGGCGCTACCATATCTATTATATAAGTAGATCTAATAAAATACTTTGTATTTTATTTTTATTTTATATCCTTTATTAAAATCCAAAACAAACCTCCGATTAGGCAAACACTTAAAATTTTCTTTAGGTGGCTACATAAAATTAAATGAAATAAAAAAATCCGAAAGAAAATTCCAGAAACATTTTAATTCAAGAACATTAAGTAGTTATTAAGTAAGGTCTGAAGAGAAAGTAAGGTCTGAAGAGAAAATTAATTTTTCTCAAGTGAGGTCGTGTTGAAGTGGTTCGTTTATAATTAGACATATACTTGGTGCGGGGTATAACAGTACCGCCAAAATTTCATCAGAATATTTTTTTTAATATCGTATTTTCATTCTATCTTTTCCTTTTAAGTGTTAAGTAAACGCTTAATACACTTACAATTATTATTACCGTTGCTGATTGAGTCTTGGATTAAGTATCTACACTTTAAAAAAAAATGTAGTACCAAAATTGCAAATAAAGTGCCAAAAAATCTTGTCTTACCTTGATGCAGTAATATTTGTCAAGTATAAAATATATTTGTTATTTTAATGGTTTTATAGTCGTTGTAAATTGCTTTGTCGATTATGAAGGCAGTTGGTTTCAAATTCAGATAGTACTAACGTTTATGTTTCAAAGTATTTTTAATTGATGTCTTTATTATGAGTATTATGACACATATTTTTGGTGTTGCATAATGCATTTAACCGAATGATTGGAAATTATACGTGTGTTGATTTGTACGTATGATACTTATCGAAAATTTGTCGTTAATAATCATCATTTAAATGTTATTAAAATTCCAAACCACTTACACGCTTAAATTAAATAAGAACGTTTCCATGGAAATTTCCTAAAACTTATTCACTAACGTAAACAGAAACAAGAAAGAGCAATACCCTATTCATAAATTCCATTTTACGAATTGGCAACAGGTAAAACATAAAGCTCATGCATTCATACAATTCATAATGAAATTGCGCCTCAATTGAAATGCATAAAACCGAAATAAAACGAAAAGGTGACGTGAGGTGAAACCGCACGGTTTCATATAAATCCCTCATGTTTATTTCCCACCTCACCTGCGCCATAATTAATTGAAGCTTTTATAAACACCTCCTGTATATCGATGTCTAGCCTCCCCCTGTGGCCATGATGGCTTAAGTGAAGAGAGAGATAATTATTGGCTGCAGATGCATAATTAAAGCAGTGAAATATTTTGTCGCTGGTTTAAACATTTGATACTGTGTTAAACATATGTCTAGCGAGTAAGATTATTGGTATGAAACAAAATTATTTATTCATAAGCATTATATGTACCTATGTTTGCCCAGTGACCTGTCCTCCCTCCCAATCAAAGTAAACTAAACGCGTAGGTTTTAGGATCGAATTACTCCTTCCCCTAAGTTCCAAACTCGGACAGTTTCAGACCTATAAATTCAAATATTATTATTTAGATAGAATATTAAAATACATTAAAGACAACATATACTGAACCATTAACTAGCATTTTAAAAAAATATATGAATTATGATTATGATTTTAGTACCAGCTGGATAAATTGTGTTTTCTTTTCAAATGTCTCGATTACAAATTAATGCTTCAGGTCCGTTATACACACAACACAAAATGTAAGGAAGAATTTAATTATTTAAAAAACTTTAATTAATTATGAAGAAAATCTACCTTTCGTTCGCTCACCGTTTGTACTACACCCGTAAGGATAAACTAGGCACTATAGCAAAATTGATGGCAGAATGCAGCGCCCATTTACTCTCTATAGATTTTCTTCGAGCTCCAAGGAAATTCTTCGCACACCTGACATTATTTATTTACAATGTCAACTTTATTATAAACTTGTCTTGTTGTTTATGTAAACACTTGCGACCATTCTTCATAAAATATATTATAAGTTTCCTGGTTTCAATTTTATTGGAATTTGTTATTATTATTGAATTATTCTTTGTCACTATTTCAAACAAGGTAAGAATAAAAAATCTTAGAAAAGGGATCTATTTATGGATTTTTTTATTATAGACTCACGCCTGTATCCCCGAAGGGGTAGGCAGAGGCGTAATATTACACCCACATTTTGCCATGAATATATATATTTACCTCCAATCAGCAGTCGCATACGCTATCCACAGGACCACGGAGGCATATTGTTATTTTTGAGAAACCATTAATTCACAGTTTCAATTTCATCTATAAAATGAATGAATAACACGGCACAAATAAATTAACAGTACCTACCTAGTTTTGCCGTATCCACAGGTTTTAACAAAGAATGAAGTCTTGTACCTGGTCTTGTCTATTACCACACCTTAATGTGATCGATGGGCGGTACTATCCCTCCCTATTTGCCGCCACTATTTGACTGCAAGGCCCGTTTCGATCCATTATTAGAGGGTTTGTCCCAAGAGACGGCAAGCGGTCGTAGGCACTGGTGATACTTGTAAATTGGCGAAGCATATATCGTAGTCATGCTGAAGTTTGCGTGCTGTCTGGTGAACGTTCGATGTTATGCATTGACAGGTAATTAATTTTGTGCAGAATTTGTATACCTCGGACCTCGTAACAAAGATGGTTACTAACTACCTTCGGGGAGCGACTCATTTGAGGCCTTACTCGCAATGCCTCACAAAAGGTATATTACAATAATTTGAATGGAAGTCTTAAAGCAAGTGGTACAAGTGTGATTTTAATGCACATTGCAAATTCTTGCAGAAGAGGTATTTTTTTAAAATCACACGTCAGATATCCAACTCATTTTGCCACTACATTCAATCCGGCAGCACATAACACTACGAGTTTTTTGAAGGTAAGTTTGAACAAAGACGAAACACTCTGATCTCTCAATATGTCACGTCTCGACAACTAGCACAGTCAGCATTCGTGCAACGACGATTCCATTTATTTTATTGATATTTTTGACACCCCATCGACAGGTAAGATTCGTATCGGCAGAAAATAACTACGGGAGTTATTTTAGAATATTGTCGAGCATTCGTGTTCATTGGAAAGACTGCTGGAGTGTCAGATTGATTGTACCTACGCAAAAAAAACTGACTTGGTTTGTAATTCAAATACAATATATTCAGTTCTGTAAAGACATTGCATTTTCAGTAAAAAAATCGTTAAAAACATATGACTAGACAAAGGTCTAGTCCAACATGCTTAAAAACCCCACTTTCGTGAGTTTAACAAGACATGATGCCGTTTTGGCAGCTGTGGCTATAAAATGACTTAGCGATAACTAATTCTGCCATTGGTCTCGCGGGATAAAGGTAATAGGATATAACGTAATCATTTCTTAACCCTGACAAAAGCCGGTCTAATACAAGGATTACAAGCTCAACTCTAGGGGTAAAATAAAACTTGTAATTAAATTCCATAAACCAAATCGCAATAATTATCGTCAAAAATAAACCCATCATACGACAACCTAAAAGAACCCTCTAATATTCTGTTCTGTTGACTATTTCTCCAGTCTCGAGTCGATTCTGGAATCTTTAGGGTCCGAGTATACTCATCACATCATCATGGGCGACTTTAATACCGTTCTCCTTTCCAGTCAATCCAGTCGTTCCTGTAGGTTACTTGACATCGTCCAGTCAGCCAGCCTTCAAGTGTTACCACTGCATGCTACTCACCACAACAGCAACGGTGAGGATACCTGGCTGGACTTAATAGTAACCTCTGATCCTTCCAAAGTCACATCCCATGGCCAACTTTCCGCTCCTGGTTTTTCCCGCCATGACCTCATTTTCCTCTCCTACCGCCTGAAACCTCCTAAAGCTCCACCTAAAGTTCTGCGCATGCGTTGTTTTAGTCGAATGGATGTAAACAAACTAAATAAGGATGCTGCCAAGTTAAACTGGAATAAAATGATGTCTGCCTCTACGGTGGACGAAAAGGTTAGTATATTTAATGACACAATCAGTTATCTATACGATGTTCATGCCCCAGTAAGACGAGTGAAGCTGAAACGTCCTCCTGCACCTTGGATTACTACAGGTGTACGGATGGCGATGCGTCGTAGAGACCGAGCTTTTAGGCGGTATAAAAAGGACCGTTGTGATGAGAACTGGGAGCTTTTTAGATCTGCAAGAAATCGGTGTAATCAGATGGTACGTAACGCCAAACGCCGACATATTCTCGATAACATAAAGTTTTCATCACCTGCTAATACCTGGCGGTTCCTTAGAACACTAGGCATTGGCAAACAGCAGCACTTCGACAATTGTGGGACTCTTGATCTGGATGATATCAACCGATATTTCACCTCTTCCGTTTCGCTGGATCACCAGATCACGAGTCTCACACTTAGTTACTTAGAGGGCTTGCCTCAACCCAATGTTGAATTATTCCAGTTTTCTCCAGAGTCTTTAGGCGAGATCAACAGGTCAATCCTCTCCATCAATTCCAATGCTGTGGGGTGTGACAACATCAGCCGTCGTATGATAACGACAATCTTAGACCACCTCCTGCCTGCAATATCCCATATCATTAACTTTTCCCTTACTTCCGGTACCTTCCCCTCCCTATGGCGTAAAGCCTACATAATTCCCCTGCCCAAAACTCAAAACCCTTCTATTCCTAACCACTTCCGTCCGATTTCTATCCTACCTTTTCTGTCCAAAGTGCTAGAGGCCTGTGTCCACAAACAATTGGCTCGGTTTGTTCACAATAACAGATTGTTGAGTCCTTTACAATCTGGATTCAGGCCTGGGCATAGCACTACCACCGCCCTCCTTAAAGTGACTGGCGATATTCGAGAGGCCATGGAAAACACCAAAATCACCGTACTGGTGTTGATTGATTTTTCAAACGCCTTCAATACCGTCAGTCACGATATCCTTTTATCTATCCTATCTCATCTCAGGGTCTCGGCTGGAGCTCTGGATTGGTTCTCTTCTTATCTTCGAGGGCGTCAGCAGTCCGTCCGCCTCAATGATTCATCATCGGGGTGGTCTGACACTACTTCTGGTGTTCCTCAAGGCGGTATCATTTCTCCCTTGATGTTTTCTATTTTTATAAACCTCTTGACTCAAAATCTTCAGTGTGCTTACCATTTGTATGCCGACGACTTGCAGATCTATACACATGTTAATGTGGAATGCGTAGCTGAAGCCATAGAAAAGATAAATAGCGATTTAGCAGCTATACTCACCTGGTCGGACAAGTTTGGATTAGCTGTCAATCCTAGTAAGACGCAAGCTATTATCTTAGGTAGTCAAAGGATTTTAAAGAGACTGGACTACACATCTTTTCCAGTCATTACATTTAGCGGTACTACTGTTAATCTGCATACAACAGTAAAAAATCTTGGCCTGCATATGGATAGCACGCTAAATTGGCAAACGCAAGTAAACCATGTGAGTCAGAAAGTCACTGGTACTCTACGCGCTCTCTACCGCCTAAAAAACTTTCTCCCGCCCGAGACTAAAACAATGCTTGTGCAAACTTTAATTTTCCCTCTAATCGACTATGGTGATGTATGTTACTTTGACCTGAATGCAGATCTCCTAAACAAACTTGACCGTCTTCTAAATAACTGCATTCGATTCATTTTCAATCTTCGCAAGTTTGACCATGTGTCCACTTATCGTTCTCAATTGAATTGGCTTCCCATTCGTCAACGCCGTAGCTTGCGTGCTCTCACAACTCTCTATAGTATTCTTACGTCTCCCACTCCCCCTGAGTATTTAACGCCCCTTTTCCAGTGCCTAGGGTCTAACCATGCTCGTAACCTTCGCTCTTTTAATAACCTGCTTCTCATGGTTCCCACTCACAGCTCTAATTTTCTTCACTCTTCTTTTACTGTACAATCAATCCTTCTCTGGAATGCCCTTCCTCTTGAGATCAGGATGGCCAGGACCAAGTGCACATTTAAGTTCAAAGTTAAGGAACTCTTGTTGGCCGATACAGCCGGTGTATCATAATTCATTTATATTTCATTTTGTCTTTTAATATGTATATATATGTACATATTTATATATATTTATATATATATATATTATATGTAGATGTAATATATATATTACATCTACATATAATTATGGTTTTATATATTATATATTGCTTATATAATATCTTTTTACTCATCGCATGTATGTATCTTATATGTATATATATCATGTCTATTATATATATATATATCTATATATACTCTATATAGCTATGTTAGTTCAAACTCAAGGTTCTTTTCATTATAGGTATTTATATAGCGCCTACTTCTTTTTTCTCTGCACCATTCAAAGGTAGACTGGGAGATAATGCCCATGGCATTAAGTCCGCCTGTATACGCTGCGTATATAAAGTTTTTTAAATTAAAAAAAAAAAATTTGATCCCTTATTTCTTACACCCGTCGGCTGACGCGTCGTGTGCCGCCATGACACTTGTGCAGTCAGACCCCGCTGCGCCCGATGCTTGGCGACAATTTCATTTATTTTATTGATATTTTGTCACTACACGCTTACGTGACAAGTAGGACAGATCCACACTACTGCAATGGATATTGCATATTGCTGAAACTTGAACGATGTCTGAATCAAAAGAAACAAAGCTGTTACTTTGACTGGAAACTTTAGAACGATGACTTGAGTTGCAAGTGTTTTGAAGTATTCGTGTTTCGAGACAAATTTATTTCTAGTATATGCAAATAAAGTATCAAAGAAAGTTCAAATAAGTAAGGTTTTTAGTTTTAAAAATATACTCTCTAAACATAGTGATTCTGTTCTGACTTATTGAGTAATTTGCTTTTAAAAATGCACCTTTGTGTGTTTTACTAAAATACTAAAAAAAAGACAGTAGATATATATCAACTTTATCTAAAGCAAATTCAATGTAGGATTCCTCCGTTTGCCAGTCAACAAAGTAGAGGCATTAAAAGAAGAACACTGGCAATCAACTCACAACTGATTTGATTGGAAAGCCAATAAACTGCAACGTTACGGTGTTACAATGTTTTACAGATTGCATCTGCAAGTAAGCTACAATGCAATAATTAAACCTTTGGTAATCTTTAAAAGTATCGATTTATAAATATGCAAAGGGATTTATTTTATACATTCTCTTAACCACTAATAAAAGTATTAGATATTAGGTTTATTTAAACTTCGTATGTAGAAGGCGTGAACAAAGCTGAAATGAAAAGATAAGATGGCATAACATAACAATTCTATAAATAATTAGTAATATTGTAAGCCCGTTCAAAATATTTGCTATTTCACATCCATTATTTTGCAACTAGACTGCAGCAAAGAAAATTACTAAAACCTATTATAATAAATTTAGCTGTGGTAGTAGTAATTGCAATTTTGACAAAAAAATTTAGTTACGAGAGTATTGAAAAAATATATACTAAAAAATATTGCTGGTCATCGTTCCCATATGCAAACTTCGATAAAATTTAAATTAGTTTATACTGTGCAGTATAAGGCTACACTTTGCATTCGTAATAGTAGCTAAATTTAAAAATGGTTTTAGGTAGAAAAATTATTTCCATTTTGGACAAAGGGTGATTAATGTTGACTCTCTCTCTTTAATTCGATATATGATAATAACAAAGCGTTTCAGAAATATTATATGTAATAGCATCTTAAAGGCAGAGACCTTCCAGTGGGTCTGAGTAGCTATTGGAAGAACAAAAAATCTGGCAATTCAATTTTAGATACCTAGTTCAATTTATAGTAATTATAATAAAAAATATAAGGGGCCACCAAGATATGATTCCATTTCATTCTAAATTTAGCTGTACTAATTTATTAGCTCTCTTTTGATAGACAAAATAACTTCATCAATCGATTGTGTATCGTTGAATGTCAGTTATACCTATGTAATAAATAGTGCTAGTAAGAGATCAGTTCCCTACGGATACCCTTGACGGCTGATAAGCTATTGAGACAGGTACAAGTACACTGAAGGCACAAAGGGTTCTCGATGATTGAACATCTTCAACGATTAGTCATTCCAGGCTAAGCCTACCTTACCTGGCTCTATAACTACTTGTCTAGGCCATCAGAAAAACTAAAAAAATCTGTACAATTGTCAGTAACATATTATGTATTATTTATCCTACTATCAACAAGGATAAGATTTGGCTTTTCTACAAATGAATGTTGTATAAAATGTTGAATACTTTTCAGGAGTATAATTTTAAATTCCGTAAGAAATCTTTGAATAAATCTGATTCAAAATCATTTGATTGTACAGCACGGCATGGTATCGTGGCCGCGCCCTAATCACAGGGGAGAGAGGGGAGAAAATTGGCAAAAGACAGAGGGTGCAAGTCGCCGTGCGGGGTACAAATGGGCTAGTTTTGGTGCATTACCAATTCGGTGCAATTTTCTCTTGATTTTGTTTTCTTAAATTACCGCCGTTGTCTGTAGCCTGCCAGGTGGTAATAGAGATTTTATGGTCTGTGTTGTAAATTACTATGCTAATGGTGATGCAATGCTTTTTGACTGGTTGTGTTTATTTTCTTGCAGGCGTTAGCAGCCGAATGTTTAAATAAAGTAACTTGTTTAATAGATTTGTAACGGAGATTATTTTTTTGTTACTATAGACGTACGATACATTTTTTATACATTTCGAATGTCGTACAAAACGGTGCGTGTGACCTAAAAGATTTTTCTAGTATCTATTCATACCAAAGAATAAGATTCTTCTAGACACGCTATTATCTTTTTGACCCTATATGACGCAGAATGAACCTGAAAATGTTAACGAATTTCTCAGATAAGATTTAATGGAGGGTAAAACTATATTCGAGTTTAACGATTACTACCTAATTAGGTACATGTTATTTTTTATATATACATTTTATTTATAGTCTCATGCCTGTATCCCCGAAGAGCTATTGCTACACCCACTTTTTGGTCGAGCCTATTACGATTGGGTTGGATCGAACCCGAGACCTCCCAATCCCACCCGAACATTTATGCCGCGAGACCAACGAGGCAGCATACATATAAGTATATATATTTATATATTTATTCCTTTTTAATTAGCTTGTAGTGTCTGCTATGCAAATGATTCTCTTCTGGATTTCCATAAATCACTGCTATTTGAAATCTCTGGCTAGTCACTCTCAAATGCATCTAGGTCGTTAAAATATAAGAGGCGGAAATGAAGAAAGCAATCCAAGGGATCTCCCTTGTTTTGCTTTCTTTCAGTATCAAAGACAATTCAATTCAATTCTCAAAATATTTCGGATATAGCTCTTTAATATTAATGTAACACATTTTACCCTCCCCATAAACATTTTCAATAATATATTCCATACAATATAAAAATACGTCCATGGTTCTAAATCTAATCCAGCAAGTATAATAGAAAATATCAAGGATTGATTTTTACCCCTTGATTGGGAAGAAATTACTTTTGAGGTCTATTAAAATCTTTTTTTATTTAAACACTTGAGGGTGGAAAGGTTTTGTATTCCCCTTTATCCATGGGGATAAGCAGAGATTTAGGGATCACAACAAGAGCTTTTTTAAATTTATGTTCACAGCAACAATATATTGTGGTTGCTTTTTGTCTTTAAAGAAAATACATGTAGGTTAAATTATTGTAATATGTATAATTCAAAAGTGTGATGTAAAAATACTTCTGATTATGGGCAATTTAACTTAGGACAAAACTGTTTTAATAAGTACTTAAATATCTGGACACTGTCTTAAAACAGTGTATTTAAATCATAATTCTTCAAAAGTTGTATACATTAACGAACGTAATTATGAAACAACGTTAACTTCAAACAATTTAATAATTAAATTCCTGCATCATCTATTTCCGTAAGTACAGCCAGCAACAAAAGTATTTGCAGAGCTTATCAATAATTTAACTCCCCTTAACGTCTACCCGTGACGTAACCGATCCATCATGGCCACCTGACGTACAAATTAAAACTTCCTTTCATTTAGTTAAATGGTTTTGGTCTTTAAAGTGTACATTATTTTTAAAATCCCGTTGCATGGTCTTATTTTTACCGTTTTACCTATACAGAGTGTTGATATGCATTTGCAAAATATTTATATAATACAATATAGACAGTGTACTTGTGCACTACTCACCTAAAATTATTTAAAACAGTGTGCGATAATTTTTGGTCTTTACCTATGAAATTGCCGTTTTTCATTAAATAAATTAAGCGTATGTTTTCTATATTTTTTACTTCTATTAGGTAATCAAAGTAATCACCCACGCAATCAATGCATCTTTGCCAACGCATCCGTAACTTATTGATGCCCTTCTTGAAGAAATCAGCTGGACGGGAGGCACCAAATTCTTCAAAGGCATTTTGTACTGCCTCTCAGGTATTGACTTTTTTTCCGCCAAGAAGTTATCCAAATTCTGGAAAAAGTAGAAGTCTGTATGCGCAAGGTCTGGTGAGTACGGCGGATGACGGAGAACTTCCAACCCCAGCTCTTGTAGCTTGGAGACCGTCTGCTGTTGAGGTCGCGCGTTGTCTTGCTGGAGCAGTGGAGTCGAACGATTGACCAACGCTGGTTGGAGACGTGCGGGCTTCTCCATCATTGTGTTCACAGTACACATTTGCAGTAAAGCTCGTCCCGTTTGGTAAGAAGCTGTGATGAATTACACTGGCGTTAGACCACCAAACAGTGACCATCACTTTTCTATGGGTAAGTTTTCGTTTAGGGCATTGTTTGGGTGCTGAACCAGGGTCCAACCAACTTGCTGAGCACTTACGATTGTCGAACACTTCTCGTCATAAGTAACAATGTGGTTAAAAAATCCTTCATTTGTATGCCTGTTGAACAATGCAAGGCACGTCTCAACGCGTACTTCGCGCTGGCGATCATTGAGTTCGTGGGGTACCCATTTGTCAAGCTTTTTTACCTTGCAAATTTGACGCAAATGGACCAATATTATTTTGATGCTAATGTCGAAAGCTGCTGCTAATTCAGCCATAGATTGAGTATCATCAGCTTCCACAATCGCCTTTAATTCGTTATTGTCGACCAAAGTTTTTGGACGACCATGGGGTTCAGTTTTCAGGTCAAAATTTCCAGAAAGGAAGCGGGAAAACCAATAACGGGTTGTGCGTTCGTTTGTAGTGTTTGCTCCGTAAACGTCGTTGAAGTTGCGTGCCGCTTGTGCCGCTTTGCTGCCACAACGGTACTCATACTCCATAATTATTAAAATTTTTAATGTATCTATGATGACAAAAATGTTCGAATGCGATGAAAACGTAACACTAACTATTAAACAAATAACGATTTTAGAAAAAAGAACATGTTTATTAAAAAATAATAATTTGAAATTAGAAATATCAGTCAAAAAAAAAATTTTGATTTGAAATGGCCAATACGGCAGAACGGCAATTTCATAGGTAAAGACCTTCACCCCCCGTGGGATCTCCACCTTGTCGTGGTGGGAGGGCTCAGTAACCGTGGGTTTGAGTGAAGATAAGCGGGATCCCGGGAGGGGACGCTCCACGTGGGCTTGCGTGAGGCCTGCGTAGGTAGAGACCTCCACCTTGTCATGGTGGGGGCGCTCAGTAACCGTGGCTTCGATGCCCGCGGTGAAGCTAAGAGAGATCCCGGGAGTGGCTGCTCCGCGTGGGCCTGGAGGGGCCTGCGCAGGATGCGTCCAAAGATGCGGGTGCGGGGGACAGTTCTGTCTGTCCCTCGCAGTCAGCCGCGGTCGCGGGAGAAGAGGCGTATCGGTGTTGCGGTGGGCCGCAGAGGAAGAGGAGATGCGGTGTTGCGTTGCCGTCCTCCCTATCCTCTGCGGCCGCTGGGGGTTTTGGCGGCGGAGCCCAACACCTGCATCCGCCGCGAAGGGGGTTTTGTTCGGGGCCAATAAAAAAGAAATTTAAAAAAATGGTAAAGACCTATTATAAGACCCTATTTTCATTAAATGTTACTTAGATAGTAAATCAGAATAAACTGTTTCCTGATACAGAATAAGACTGCACAGTAGGTATGTGTGCTTGTATGAGTTTTAAAACGTATGAAAACGAAAACAAATTATTTTCTTCATGAATTTGTATTCAGTTAAAGTAGTATACCTATTCATCCCTGAAAAGATTTTGATAATGCATATCAACACACTATATAGCTTTGATTAGCAACTGAAACGTCTGGTTTCAATATTCGATCTATCCATGCATTTTCTATACTATGACATATTTTGTGTGGAGTAGGGGATAGACCGATTGAAACCGGCCTTAAGAGGCATCGATATAACTAGACAGACTATCTTGAGGATACCATCAATACGCCATACAAAATAAATTAGCGGGTTTTAATCGCGTACAATTAACGTATTTAAGGTATAAATACATATTTATTTCCGACGTTTCGCTCGTCTTGCACCGTGCGTGGTCGCGGAGAGACATTCTGTACAATGTAAACACCGCCGCAAGGATAATGTGGAGACGTCATTAGTGTAGTGTGTCGGAGTACCAACATTGCGAACTTAAATAAAGACCAAGTGAGGGTAGGTGCCGAAACCCGCACTTCCACAAGACGGCGCTGAACTCTCATCAGTCTCTCCGCGACCACGCTCGGTATGGATTACCATCCATACGCACGAGGTGGTTTTTTATATAAGCCTGAGTCTCTAATTTTGAAAGTACAATCTGGGTATTTTGGTCCTGGGTACCTTCTAGGCAAGCGTGCTCCATCGTAGGCTATATCATTGCTTAATATCGGACAAGATAATGAACTCTAGCCTATTGCCATTAAACATTTTAAATATATCTTAAATAGAATCTGACAGACATCTGACGAAAGTATCTAATTTATTTTTATGCGAGGCTTCTGATAGAATATAATTGTGTCACTATTGTGTTAAAGAGATCCCAACCAAATATTTATTTTTCCTTCCTTATGTGTTTTCTTTACATTATCCCCTGTCTCAGGTGTATTTGCGTTCTCCACCTACAACGTCTCATATACAAAGGAAACACAAATATATTAAAGCCATAAGGAAATCGAAGCCGCTTTAAATGCGGAAACCGGATTTACACACTTCCTCAATGGGAATCTTGGTCTTAATCTATGATAATAAAACTATTGTAATGTCTTGGAAAATATTCGGTGCGTAACAAGTGAGCTGTGCTAAGATGATAATTATGCATCAAGTTTTAAACAAAATGATTTTGTCCAGTTGTAAACAGTTTAAATACTGGTACCAAGAATAAAGAGTTAAATTTTTCTTAATGAAGAATTTCGATACACCGTTGATTTTATTTATCTTCGGCATTGTACGATGGTAAGTTTCGGTTGTATATATCTACAACTCCAAAGGGTAGTACAAACTCAAACTGTTTATTTTTGGTCGCAAATTTATCGAATCATTGCAACAAACCACTTGACGTACCAACTATCTTTTATCGTATAGTACTATGTTTGTGCTAAAACTGGGAAGCTTTTATTCATCATTGACATATCTCGATCTAGGGCGCCTTATCTACCTACGCCATATTCTAAAAATACAGGCATATACTCAACCTACACGAATAAGTAGCCAGCAAACCGAAATAACAAATAACACCCGCACAAAAAACACTAGCCACGATGTTCTGTGGTGCTTCCTAATCAGTTCTAGCCCATTTCATCGCATCCGACATAAATTTTGTTCAGTTTCTCTCTTGACGTTTGATTGGCTTGCCTACCCTAAGACAGTTTGTAAATGTCGGCATGGTAAATGAACATCGCCGTGGCGTAAATTTCGGACGAACTGAAAACGGCAGATGGACCGGTGGTAAAAAATCTTCGGCGGAAAACGTTAATAATGTCTGATAAACGCTATACTTTAATAACTGCTTTACAATAATAATAAATATGATTAATATTGTTTTGCCTCTATACATTAAAGATAAAAATACAGAGTGTTTCGTTAGTTAACCAGCTTATAATAAGGTCTCGTGTTCGACTGCTGTTTAGGCAAGAAAAATGCTGCGATGATTGTCCTTGACGACATGAAAAATTCGTGTTTTGTCGAATTTAGTTGGCGGTGATTTACATCCACACAGACACAAAGATACCGCTTTAATTGGAGACTGATTTTATAAACATAAATACATAATAGGTAGTTATAAGGAATTCCACTGAATTCCTGGCCACTACCTAAAATATGAATAAGTATAGAAATTATAATAATAGAGAAAAATGTTTATACTTTTGGGGTACCAAGGCCTCATGGCTGTACCTCCATTGAATATCTAATATGCGGTCCAGTACTAAGTAGCACTAACAACAGGTCCTAGACAACAAGAACAAATTTAGCAAAAAAGGCTAGGAATTGTTAAAGAAAGAAGTATAGAGAGAACAAAATTGAATATAAAAATTTCAGACTGTACAGTTACTGTGACTGTACATAATATTGTTTTACAGCTGGTCTGCAGCGTATAATCAAACATAGCGCTTGACACGACCTACACCTATCCAAAACTGTTGGAAGGTCAGCGAACAGGAAACACTTTTGTTTTCACCGGTACGTGAATAAGATAGTGAAACACGTTTTTATCGTGATTATACTATTCGTTACCGTACGGGCGTTATCAATACGGGGTGAAAATCAGGGTGCCCATGAACTTTATCAGAGTGAGACAAAAGTTGCAATTCGGAAACATTATTTTTTTTACTTCTGAATTCTAAGTCTTCTTCGTAATAGTCACTTCCCTTGAGGTAGGTTAGGCGCAATAATACTATTAATTACATACATACATAGACTCACGCCTGTTGCCCCGAAGGGGTAGGCAGAGGCATATTAAACGCCCACTTTTCGCCAGTGTTTTGATCCCACGTAATAGGTGGCGAGCCTATTGCCGCTTATCGGGATAAGCGGCAATAGGCTCCAAAATTACGTACATCCAGCCAATATGACTTTTGATATCGAGATATAAGCAAGTACTTGTTATGGATAGAAATGGCATTTGGAACACCTATACTTATAATAATCTTTTTAATGTATTTTCTCTATTACGAGTTATGGTGTCGCCAATTCTCTTTTTGGAGTTTCAAATCCGCTTGCAGGCCTCGGATATAGCCAAGCGCATCTTGTCCTAATACAAGAACAACAAGCTACAAGCGGTCACCCATCCAAGTGGTGAGCTCTGTAAACGTGCTTAACTTTGTCGATCTTTTACAAATAACAAAACGCACCGCGAGCGTTTTATCCTTGTATTTTTCATATCGTGGAGAATCTAAACGTAATTTTTCTGTACAGTTTACAATTTGAGTCATATTCTACAAGTCCAGCATGTATGTGATATCACACAGAACCTTGTATTTTGATATATTAGGCAACGTGCCCCAGTGTCCAATTAACACGTGAAACAATCTCACGTAACCAAGCGAGCGCATAAAATTGCTTCTGCCTAAAACAACTGGTCGAAAAGTTTCAAAATAATAATACGCTTTCGTGATTATTGAGAACTTTGTGTTTTGAAGAGTAACGGGTATTCACACATATTATTCTAAGCCTTTTATCTTTGCAGCTTATGAAGAACAATAATTATTACGACAAAAGGTGGAATAAATATATCAGCTTTTATAAAAGAAAATGTGTGAGACAAAATATCAATTACCTAGTACAGAAATAATATCGAGTCATCAATCAAACTACTCACTAAACTGTAAATTGATTTTTCATTATATGACTTATAGCACCCATGTATGTTAAAAAAATACTTCGGATTTATCGTTGTATCTATAGTCATGGCAAAACGAACTGAAAGTTCAGGAATTCAATATTAAGCAACAAATGCTAGTAACTTTTACATGCAATTTTTTAATTACAGATACAAGACAATACACAAGGGTGTGCGATAAAATAGCGTAGAGCATTATTGTGTCAGACTATACGATAAAGTGGACAGGTGCTCTGTATACCAATTCTATTTGTTAAACAGAAAAGCAAGTGTGCAGCAGGAAGATTGGATCGAACCTAAGAAGAAAGGGACCGAGAGTAAGGCTATCAGTTTAACCGTGATGCTATCCTGCTGCAGCCATTCTATTCTAGGTAAAAAAAATGTCCCCACCATCGTTCATTCAGTGAGTGTCGTAAGGGGCTAGTAAAGAAAAAAGGTCGATAGAACTTAAAAAAAAAACGTTTGCCATATCTGCTTAATACTCTCTCAGAGGACATAAGTACGTTCTAATACTGTACGAAGACTGGATCCCACGGTCAAACTGATGACACAGTTTTGTGGAACACTGCACATACATAAATAATTAAAAAAAGACGAAGCAAATAGATTTTAATATAGTTCGAAACTTATCACCTTAGTAAATGTAATGAATCGTTAAAGATAATCTATGCTAATTTAAGATACACTTAAAGTTTTTATAGTATTCAAATACGATATAATGTAAATTACGATACTATTTAGTAGCTGATGGTTTAAGATAACATGAAACTACACGACTGAATCGGGTGTCTTATATTTAATCCATGTTATATAAATCCTATCCCGCAGCCTGCAATAATCATTCATAGCCGCCGTTCCCCCATGCTAACGGAGACATAATACTGCACATAAAAATATAATTCCAAGTGTTAGCAATAAACAACGATAAGAATTACTTTGCAACAACAATAATGGAAGTTTTTACGAGAGAATTTTTATAATGTCCCGTCTGGAACCATTCCATTGCCACCATAAAGTGAGTCAATGGAAAATCCAACCATGAATTATTAAGGGGAACGATCGATGCAGTCTGCACGCCACTGTTATATTATTAAACTTTTTTTATCTTGTTATCGCATTGTATTTTAGTTGCCAGACTTAGGTATTCATAATTTAATAGGTGGTTGGCATTTCAAGGCATTTACGTGTGAATGCAGTGTATTTTTAACGAAATAATTTAAGAATGGTAGGTTCGAGCTTTTCTACTGGCTTTTCTACGGGCAGTAGTGGAGAGTACTTTTCTTCGAACTATTCATGTTTTTTCATAGATATATGCTGGCGTAATAAGTTCTTAAGCGTCCTGTACCCGTACAAAATAAGCCGGATCAAAAACATCGTAAATTGTGCCATGCAAAAGTTCAAGTGTTGTGTGTAATTACCGAGATATAAATCAAATATTAACTACTTGAGGGCAAAATTGTGTTGAAACACAATGTATTGTGTTTCTCGTTTTTTTATTATTTTGCAAAAATATATTATTACTTATTTTAATGAAGGAATGTCGATGCATCAATTGCCAATTTGGCAATAAGCATATCAAATTTTAGATCAATAATGTCAGTGGGCATGATATTGGCATAGGTTTTTAACCTAAACGTATGTAAATAGCTTTAAATAAATTGTTCTGTAAAACTTTTAACATTATTCAAACGAAGCTTGAATTTATTTCCGACGGAAGGAAACGCCAGTTTGTCACATTTAGTTGAATAAAATAAAGTCCAAAGTGGAATATTATGTGCATACATTGATTGATTTCTTGAAGTCCTCCGATTGATTTCCTGAAGTCCTCCTCGAGTTGACCTTTTGCATTATTAAAACTGATTATTAATCATCATCTTTAACAGTCCACTGCTGGACAGGCATCTCCTTTGAAAGGAGGGATTGGCCTACTATACCACGCTAGCCAAACGGGTTGGTATCTATAGGGTTTGTATCAAGTTTTCCTTCTCTTACAGTGCTGTTCTCTGCATAATATCCTCCCTCTGTTGGCTCTTACGACACCCATGGGATGATATGGGGTGGTGATAATCCGTATTCTTATTCTGTCACCACGCGGAAACGGAAACGGGGGGGGGGGGGATTATTAATGCTGATACCAAATTATTATAGAATCAATTGCCTTATTAGAGATCGCATGCTTTTTAATTGCAAACCACTTCAGCACAAATAATACTGATGTATGGAAACAGCGATATTTGTCAAAAATAACCACCACTTGTTTCGCGGTTATCAGATAATGGAAGGTATGATCAATGTTATGACAATAGATTTTGTATTAAACAGCGTTGCTATACCTTAAGTTTTATGTTGATAATTTCCAAAACTTTTTTTCAATAATTTATTAAATAATATTCTAAAAACCGCTTCGTATTTATTTTATTATAGCTATAGATAACTACATATAACTAAAATACGTATTACCGAGGATTTAATAGATTAACTTCAGCTATTAAAGAACTTTTATTATATCAAGATCAATTTGCAGAATCATATCAAAACAGATACAAAGGGCAATTGGGCGGAGATTATAATAAAGAGTAAGCAATTCATAAATTAAAACTTTTTCTTTCATCATTACGGCCAAGCAAATACAAATACTTGATCATAACGAACAAAAGGGCACTAACTTCGTAAGGAGCAAACTTCTGGAAGCAATAAAAGAAGTTAAAGCGAGAAAATATATATTAATATTTCTTTAAACCAGTAAATATGAGTTTGTGAGTTTTCCGGATTCATGGGGTAGGTCCGGATGAGCCGTAAGGGCGAGTTCACGATAATAGGAAGAGGTTTCCCTATTATGTCTGTCGCTATCTCTGACGGTAGGTAACCGTAACTGATATTATACTTTTATATAAACACACTTATTATTACATTTTGTTGAATTTGTTGAAAATTTTTTATGATATCTTTGCGTAGAAATTGAATAAACATTATTGACGCAGCTGAGTTTGCCTTATTGTTGTCTCGGTTGTGGTTCAAAACTTTCACCTCACTTTATGCTCATACTAATCTAACAAGATTACATAAATTGATCACTTTTCCAAGTGATAGCGCTATCCTATAGTTTAGAGCAGTATCAAAATATATATTTGGAGGGACTATCTCGACACAGCGACTGCCAAAAATTGCCAAGCATTGCCATAGAACCGACACGACTTAACGTGTTCTCCGAGACACGACGACAACTAACACTTTAACACGCTAATAATTTCCAAAAGATATTGAGCACACTGTGGATGCCAATCCGAGATGTCCTGTGTCGCAGTCTATTCGTATTTTCATTAAACTTTATCTGCTTTTAGCCTTATCTAAAATACCTTATCTACATCTGAATGAAAATTAACTGTACTTAAAAACAAATTATGTGTACAAATACACATAATTTGTTTTTAAGTACAGTTAATTTTAACCTGTTTTTGCTACAGATTCACCGAACAACGTTTACTAAATATTTACACCTGATAAATCTTAGAATATTCCAAATGTATACAAGACATTTCCAAGTATAATTTAATGTTAGCGGATTCCTTAGAGACATCAGTCTCGGAGTGCCAATGTTGGTGCTAGCATCCGCTGCATACAAATGCAATCACAACATTAAACTGTCGTTTTGACGCAATATAGCTGCAGATTTTGGTGTGACATCAGAAGGCAGCATTTGTGCATAGACTACAAAAATCGTAAACTATAAGATAAAAGTAGTATTGTAAGGCATAGGCATACGAACCTTTAAAATACAATTTCAATTAATATAAAGCGTGGTTTATTCTTCAATAATTTGTTGTTATTTTTTTTTGGGTAACTTAAAAGCTTTATTTATTTGGATTGACGGTTGTGCAATTGCACGGTGTCGATCAATTAGTGGCTTACAGTATTCATTGTATGTACGTTTCCTCATCACGTAACTCGAACGCATTAATTGAAAATATTCCAACCAATATTCGAGTCGTGTAAATAAAGTGAATCTCTACAAAACTAGATATAAAAATACACCCTTACATTACGAGTAGGTAAAAGTCAAATTGTTAAACGTAAAATAATATGCTAGAAATTCATAAAAACTTTTCTTTCGCCGACAAAACGGAAAAGAAACGAATAAACTTTTAGGCGACAACAAATTGTACTCCTTCGTCTCACAACTTTTGACAATGTGACGTCACTTAACAGACGGAATTTGTTTCACAGAAGTGATAATTATGCCTTCTATTGTTACTAACATACGGGTGACATAGCAAAAATTATTTTGATGACGACAATTCAATAGTGGCTTAAATCTTTGGTCTTAATGTAAGAATGACATAGTTAAAATTTTTAAACAGTTGCATTTCCTTTACGGTCCGTTCAGGATCAATAACGGCAGCGATACCGAGGTACATGCCGCGCTCTATTCCGACGTAGCCGATATCACATCAGAGTAGAACGAGCCATAGACTGTGTCACAGTCACGTTTTGTGTGATAAATGCAAGAGTTTGTGCGGTGCCCTGCGACACAGGCATTAATTTAAGACAAATGCGTCAATTGTCTACAGAAAAGCACATCATAATTTTGCAAATATTGCAGGCCGCAGGGTATAAAACATAGTTTTTGTATGAAAGACCTTTAGCGACTTTTGCTTACAAAACAATTGACGGAGTTTTGTGCGGCAAACATACGGCCAAGTCCGGTTGCAGTCCGGAAACCGCTGTCTAATTTGAAAGCGCCGTTTATGTGAAACCTGCACACACGCGGCTAAACATAATGGCCTAGTTCGCCGAGACACCTCGAGATTGATGACACAAAAAGATATGCACATTTACCGTCTATCCACAGGACAGACTTACTTTATATAATGTTATACACTTTATGTCCGTGTGGTAACTGACCACCTCTATTTAATTACGTGGGTGTCTTAAGTCAGAAAATATTTCGAAGCAAATAATATATTTGCGAAGAGAAGGAAAACTCGACCACCAAGCTTATACCGGCCCGTCTGGCTGGCGTGGTTTAGTAGGCCAAAACCTCCTATTGACTTGTAATGAAACTGTCAAACAAAGTCGGAGAGGCTTGAGTGGGCAGTGGACTGCGAAAGGCTGTAAAGGAATCCACTTTATTAGTTACTGTGGCTTAGTGGCTTGTGAAGTAAGGGCGTATTAACTACGACAATTGTGAAAACTTAAGTTTTATTGCCGAGAAATACATACTATTAACGTTTTATTTTACCAATCAACATTACGCCAAAGTAACACTTCATTTACAATCATCATCATCAGCCTTTAACAGTCCGCTGCTGGACTAGGCCTCTCCTTTGAAAGGAGGAATTGGCCTACTATCCCACGCTGGCCAAACGGTATGGTATAGGGTTTGTATCAAGTTTTCCTTCTTTTACAGTGTTGTGCTCTGCATAATATGTTCCCTCTGTCGGCTCTTACGACACCCATGGGATGATATGGGGTGGTGACATTCCGTATTCTTAATCCGTCACCACACGGACTACAAACTAATAAATAATTCACAAACTAATAAATAATTGAAATATGCCTAACGCCACAGAATTTAATTATGACACAGAGCAGATTTTCTCCCAAAACTGCATAGTGGGTATATCTTTGCAAGATGCAATAGCTGAAAATGTTACTGTGTGCCTATTTATAACTTCGATAAACTGTGGCCAGGTATCACAAGAGTATGAAAATGGTGCAAATTTATGGTAAAACAAACGTAGGGCAGAGTTGACCTTTTAGCTGAAATTTAAAGACGTACCTATTAACCAAACTTTACTCAGTCAAATACCAATGATTCATTTGTTCAAAAGTTTTGTAAAAAACCTAGAAAACCACCTAAACCAGGTAACTTTTTTTAAAAGCTGTATGTGGTCGGTGTTTCCTTTCTTACTAAGTGTTGCTTTAAATAACAAATATCCACATTACAGCAGAAACACTCGTGAAATAACATTTCGGACTTCAGTCAACAGTTGTATAGTATGTGTGCATAATTTTATCTTGTCATGTAATTTTTGACATGACATTGACATGACAAGGAAAAATAAATGTCTTTTTCGTATTTTATGGACGTAACTTTGGAGCAATTTAATGTTTCGTATTTGAAAAACGAGTAGTTGTTTAACATTTCTAGACCATTGCCCATAACGTCTATTAATCTGAATTTGTGGCTAATGCTTTGGAGGAAAGATAAGTAGCTTAAAATATATATTGAAATACAAACTTAATTTTTTATTGGGTTTATACTGTACTAGAGGTGCTCGCAGCTACGCCCGCATATTTTACTTTACTCATTTCAGTCCATGGGAATTTAGGGAAATCCATTCTTAATGCACCTCAATGGGCTACAAGGAACATACATGCCAAGTTTCAGCTTCTTGTCCCCTCAATTTTATAAACAGATATAGGGTCATTCTGTGTAAGGTGTAAGCCTATTACAAAATCAGTTCCATTTTGTCATTAAGTAAGTCGACAAAACTAGTATGTATTTATTTGGAAAGCATGTCACCACGAAGTTACTATGATTTAATATTATTGCGTCATAAACGCATGTTCTTACCAAAATTATATTCCAAAAGAAATATTTGTACTAAAACATTACCCTAAAACAACAACACGTAACGCACTCGTAACACCCCGTTCCCCACAAAACATGTAAAACAAAACTCCTCTACTCGGTCATCGAACCCGCACCAAAACAACTTATCTTTATAGTACGATAGCTCCAATCAGTCGAGTGCTATGTCATGTCGTGCCACTCCCATAGCCGTGGTAGACAAAGTTGAGATGTATTTTATGGGAAAAAGGGGACTTCTTTTTAGTTCTGACATTGTACGGTTGAGTATTTTCATGGTTTGTCGAAGGTACAACGTGTGCAAAAAGAATTGTGACAAGATAAAAACTTTGGGACATTTAATGGTCTACACGGTGATTTAAATGGTTACAAATGCGATGAAAGTTGTAGACACCATTCTTTCAAATTACATTAAATTGCGCTATTTTTATACCGCTGGTATGGGTAATAGTAAAATATCAGTATACTGTGTTGAATATTATTTGAGCAAATAATGAGAAAAATACGTGATTTGCATGTCTCACTCAAAGAGTGCTTGTACACGCCAAGAAAAGACGTGCCTGTATCGGCCAAGATAGAAATTATATACTTTCTGTCTTCGTCAATTTTGTATCGTACTGATACATATGTACACGATAAGAACATTTTTGGAGCAACGTGCTTAGTCGTCAGTGTGGCGAATAGTTTTTTTTGCCTAGTAATAAAATATACCCAGGTTGTGTCAAAACGCCACGAAGACGTAGACCCGGTGATATTTCCCAACGTGTACATCATCCACCTAGCGTTATCTCAGTCTCAACCTGGGGTCCGCTTTTTAGTCTACCCAGATTTGGCGGAATATTAGCTTTCCCACGGAGCGACTGCCTGTCTGACCTCCGCAAACCGAAGGGATAGCGATATTCCATGGTTTAGACTAGTGTCAGTTTATTTTAGAGGTACCAACGCCCTATAATGACTGTCAAAGATCTTCATGACAGCCGGGACCGACGGCTTAACGTGCTCCCCGAGGCACGAGACAAGCGATAATTAACAATTCAATACGCACATACGCACAACTCCGAAAAGTCAGTGATGCGCGCCGTGGATTCGAACCCAATGCCCTCTGCATGGCAGTCCACTAGGCTATCGCTGCCTTTCCCAACGTGTACAAATGTTGTATTAGTACAACGCCATCCCGTATCGCCTCACTTTCCAATGCAAAATGATTATATCCATTTCATAAACAAATAATATTCTATCCATCCAAGGATTGAGTTCATTCTTAACTTATCAAATATTTCAATTCTTGTCTGATATATCCACTCTATTTTATTTACACGAGAGTACAGAAAAGAAAAGAAGATATGCAAATAAAAAAAAAACAAGGATATGGGTGTCGCTATGATAAAAATGTTACCAGGTCAATCCACGCCACGTCTTGTCAGTGTAAAAGCGTCATAAACTACTGAGTGCAGACATTTATTGCACACAATGCGACAAACTCAAGGCTTCATATGTGTCTCATTAATATGCATCGTAATTATCTAAGCCAGGCAGTGCACAAATACGTTATATAAGTTATGCACATAATCTCAGTACATGGGCTTGGATCCCGCCCAAGCACGCCACGGTCAGTGCTGATGATGTATGCATGAGCTCTTGATATACTGCCCGGGTAGAGTTAAATGACTTGACAGATTTTTGTATGGTGAGAGCTATTTTATGAGATTTTTTTTATAATTTGAAGTACTTATATTTCATTTTTCGTTGGTGCATTTATTGTTTTATTGATTTTGGATCAAGGCTTAATGACAGCAACAGTTGAAATTCACTTATTAAAATCGTGAGGCAAAGATATTTGCTCATATTTAATCATTAAAAATATTTTATTCTAAATAAGAACTTATTGAATTACATGTATTGAATTGAGTTCGTTATAAAAATATGAAAGCGATTTTTTATACTTAATATGACAAAGACATTGTGCCTAATGTTGCTAATTTTAACGACGAGTAACCTTCACATTCGTCTTATTCAATCTTTTCAGAGAAAATGTGAGAACATTTTCTCTGAAAATACTGAATAAGACGAATGTGAAGGTTACTCTTTGTGACGTCGCATCGAGCGATGCACACTACAGCGCTGGCCCCTACCACTTCTCCTGCCGGCCGCTCCCCTCCGACCGGCAAATAAAAACAGCGGCGCGACAGCGAATCGGCCCTCTTAGATCCTGGCCGCTGAGATAAGTTATACTTCTCTTCTGGAGGACCGAAGCCTAGTCAGCCTGCCTATCTACCCTGCCCTGAGTCTAGGTCTTAGCTCTTACCGTTTGCTTCCGGGTTATATAATTGTGTAACGCTTCTTAGCTAATATATTTTGTAACGAACGCTATGCTTCTTTGATTTCTCTCTACACACACCAAATAAACGTTACACTGGCGCCAAACAATTTTAAGGGCTCAGGCATCTGACTCGGCTTCTGGTCGCTTCCTTTTTCTGTGTTTTTCTGTGTTTCTGTGTGTAAGTGTGTTCACAGTCGGTAAGTCGTTGATTTTTCGTTTCTAAATGTGTTAGATAAATTATAACGCATTAAAGCTTATATCAATCGGGCAATATAGTCGACTAAAGGCTTGCGCCACATCTTATGTACTTTTATAACTTCTTTTCTAACCCAAATTCGTTAGACTAAGTAACGGTTTTGGGAATTATTTTAATTGTACAATTACATTTTTTATGTGAGGGTAGATTCCGCTTCGCATTATTCTTACGCATTGCGAACGTAACTTGTTTACTTGCTACATAATAAATATCTTTCTCTTTAAACGACCCACTGTGAACATATTTACATTACCTTTTATTTTATTGTTATATTATAAGTATAACCCCTGTGTAAGTGACTTTTGGTGCTGTTAGGTTAATCTTTTATCTGTTTAATCTTTTTCTAAGTAACTTAGCAATGTCTTTTAAAATTAACTTTAATCATTTAGTAAAATCGGAGCTGGTTTATGAACTAATTATTCGGGGGGGTGACAAGTCTGGTTCCGTAGCCGAGCTGCGCCAGCAGATAGCGACACTAGCGTCTCAGTTTCCCTCTGAAACTATTTTGGATTCGGATTTAGACCCCGAAGAGGAAATTTCGGCTATCCGGAACTCCTTAATTAGGGCTACAAATAATATTTCTCTGCGTAGATCACAATTTGAACAAAACCTCTATTCGCGCACAGAATCTATTCTCAACCATATTTATTTTAGATTGAATAGACTGGATCTGGACCGCCTTTCTGATACCGACTCGGCTGAGATAGTTTCGAGCAATTACCGCAATCAGTTAGCTATTTTTAAATCTTTGATGTCGGGTACATCTGAACCAACTTCGCACGTAGTACAAAAGGACTGCTCTGTATCTACCCCCGTCGTTTCTGACGACTTTAAGTACGAACGTAAATTGTTTTCCGAACTCGCTAAATTTAAATATAATGGCAAGTCTTGTGTTCGCGGGTTCATTGAAAGAATTAATGAGTTTATGCAGGCTAGGTGTATTCCCGAAAATAAAATGTTACTATTTGCTTTTGAGATATTTACGGGCGATGCATTGTTCTGGTATCGTTCGCTCAAAGAACAGGTTTCTAGTTGGAGTGAATTGTGTTGTCTTTTAAAGCGTGATTTTAGCCCGACTGACTATGATTTTAACATTTTAAACGAAATTAGGTTTCGCCTTCAAGCTGAGGACGAAAATATAACACTTTTTGTTGCTAAAATGCAGGGTATGTTTTCTCGTCTTGATGTGCCTATTAGTGAGTCTGAAAAATTAGATATTTTGTTGCGTAATGTCCTGCCATGTTACAATCAAACTATTTTAACGGCTAAGGTGGCCGATATCCCTAGTCTCGTTAGTGTCTGTCGTGAATTTGAGACCTTTCATAAACGAACTAAAGACCATCAGGAATCTTCCAAAGCCACACCCAATATCTTGTTGTCCGAGTTTGCCCACCAACCTCAAAAACCTAATTTTTCTAATTACAAACCAAAAAATTATTATAATAACTCTAATAAAAACTTTAACGCTCCACCACAGATAAACGCTATCAAATTACCCACCACTAATAAAAACGACAACCGGTTCTGTCCCAGGTGTCCATCCAATTCTCATAGTTTGTATTTTTGTCGCCAACCACACTTTTTAATTTGTTTTAAATGCGGTCTAAAAGGTTTTCGTGTGTCTGATTGTCCTAAATGTAATCCTAAAGCTAATAACCCAAAAAACTAATAAGCGAGGATTGGGGAAGAAATAAATCAAATAATTTCAATAAAACCGAGTGGAATAATTGGTTAAATTATCTAAAAAAATTTTTTAACTGTTATAGTCTATCCTCAATCCGCAATTCTAATATAGAATACTCGCCTTATATTTCTGTTATTGTAAACGGTAAACCTGTAGTCGGCCTGTTGGATTCTGGCTCATGTGTTACAATCTTGGGTAACAATTCTCATAATTTCTTTTTAAATAATGAGTATCAGTTGGATTGTTCTCAGCCTTTGAGTTTGGTAACCGCTGGTGGTGAAAAATTGTGTTCTTTAGGGTCTATCTCTCTTCCTATTGAATTTCAAAATAAAACAGTTTCCCTAAATTTTCATGTAGTGCCAGGGATTAAAAATAGTTTAATTCTCGGTATGGATTTTTGGCGAATTTTTAATTTATTTCCTAACCATTTAGAGTCGGTGTTGTTTTTGAATGAAACTGACTTACAAGTTACTGAGCTGCGGACCGATGACTCACCGCACCTTGTTTCTTATAATAATTTATCTATTGAACAGAGAGCTGCCGCTGATAACATTATTTCTAAATTTTCCGATATTTCTTATAAAAAGCGGGGTCTCGGTTGTACAACTCTCATTACTCACTCTATTGACACAGGCGATAGCCCACCTATTCGTCAGCGTTATTATCGTATGTCTCCCGATAAACAACGCATTTTGATACAACAACTAGACGAAATGTTGAAGGAAGATGTCGTTGAACCCTCTGAAAGTCCGTGGTCTAACCCGGTTATTTTAACCCCTAAAAAGAACGACAAACTAAGATTTTGCTTAGATAGTCGTAAATTTAATTCTGTTACTAGAAAAGATGCTTATAATTTGCCCTACATTTTGGAAATTCTAGATAACTTGAGAGATGCTAAATACCTATCTAGTTTAGATATTTCTAAATGTTTCTGGCAGACGTTAATTAAAGAGGAGGATCGTTTTAAGACCGCTTTCTATGTACCTACTCGTGGCACGTTTCATTTTAAAAGAATGGCGTTTGGTCTAACAAACGCACCCGCAACTCAGCAACGTTTAGTCGATACTCTGTTTTACGGTCCTGAATTTGAAAACAAGGTCTTCTGTTTTATCGACGACATTGTATGTATATCGTTAACGTTTGAAGAACATATTACGCTTTTATTACGTATTTTCGAAAAAATTTAAATGGCTAATCTCACTATAAACTTAGATAAGTGTAATTTCTTTCGGGATAAAATAAAATATTTAGGTTACGTTGTCGATTCGCAAGGTCTCCATGCGGATCCTGATAAAATTGATGCCATAATTAATTACCCTACCCCTTCTAATAAAAAGGAACTACGTCGTTTTCTGGGCGTGGCTTCATGGTATAGGCGATTTATTCCAAACTTTAGTCGTATATCGTCACCTCTAAACAAATTAACCTCTCAAGGTAAAAAGGCTCCCCCTTTTTGTTGGTCTAAAGAGGCGGACCAGGCTTTTATCAAGTTGAAAGACTGCTTGTCCTCTCCTTCTATTTTATCTTGTCCGGACTACTCCGAACCTTTTGAGATACACACGGACGCCAGCGACTACGACGTAGGCGCTGTCCTCTGCCAGGTTATGAAAGGCGAAGAAAAAATCATAGCCTATTACAGTAAGTCTTTGTCTGATGCTGAAAAGAATTACAGCGCTACTGAGCGCGAGGCACTCGCTGTGTTATCTGCCATCGAGCACTGGCGTTGTTATGTCGATAACGGTAAAAAGTTTATTGTTTACACTGACCACGCTGCGCTCAAATGGTTTCTAAAACTTAATAATCCTACTGGTCGTTTGGCCAGATGGGGTGTTCGTCTTTCGTCGTACAATTTCGAGATTCGACATCGTCGTGGTTCAGACAACATATTGCCCGACCTCCTGTCTCGTTCTGTTCCCGTTGCAGCCATTATCAATGATAATGACATTACTCCTAATTTAAACCTAACACTCCCAATGTCTACTAACGACTCGTGGTATCTAAACATTTTTAAAGGTTGTCTAAACAATCCCACATCTTTCGTGGACTACCAAATTATTAATAATAAATTATATCGTTTCAAAAAGTGTCTAAATCCTTTAACTCGAGATTTTCAATGGAAGGAGGTTATTCCGTCGGAACAAAGATCTAATATTATTGCTGAGAACCATTCGCTGCCCACGGCTGGTCACCTAGGTACTTTTAAAACCTACAAGCGCTTGGCATTAAATTATTATTGGCCGAATATGTATTCCGACGTTGTTAAGGCTGTGAATTCGTGTGATGTTTGTATAGCTCACAAACATCAAAACCATTCAACCTTAGGTCATATGGGTAGATCTAAGTCTTGTTATAAACCATTCCAGATGTTAAGCATTGATCTAATTGGTCCACTACCTACTTCTAGAAGGCTAAACAATTTTATTTTTGTTGTTTCTTGTTGTTTTTCCAAATATTGTATGCTTTTTCCCATTAAACGAGCTACTGCCGAAATAATTACTAAAATTTTAGAAGAAAATGTTTTTTTGGTCCATGGTATTCCGTCGACTATTGTTCTCGATAATGGTAAGCAGTTCATTAGTTCCATATTTAAAAAGTTGATAACTAAATACAAAATTCATAATTTGCATTATACGCCGCTGTATACACCCCATGTAAACTCAGTCGAGCGTTATAATAAAACTATTATGACGGCTATTTCTACTTTTATCGAACGAGATCAGCGCGTTTGGGATCTAGTCGTTCCCAAGATTCAGTTTGCAATAAATTGCGCAGTAAACGAGGTAACTGGCTATTCTCCATCTTTTCTGGTCTTTGGTCGTGAATTGGTTACTTGTGGGTCACACCATGTGGTCAACAAATCTGACCCTAATATTGTCTTCGAACCGCGTGATACATATGCGGAGGCCCTCGGCCATTTGTCTCCTATCTTCGAAAAGGTACAGGCCGCTTTGATAGCCGCTCACCAACGTAATTGTAATTCTTATAATCTTCGTCGCAAACCGGCCGAATTCAATGTCGGCGATATTGTGTGGCGGCGTACTTACTATTTAAGCGATAAAGATAAATATTTCAATAAAAAACTCGCTCCTAAATTTATTAAATGCAAAGTTGTAGCTGAAAAGTCTCCTTTAGTTTACAAATTGTCTGATATGACTGGCAAGCCAGTTGGCGAATGGCATATTAAAGATTTAAAATTAATTAATTACAACCAATAATTATTAATCTCATACAAAAATCTCGTCAAATTTGTTGTTATAATTACTTCTGCTCACCCACAGTCCATAATGGTCATTATAGTAATACCGAATTTTTTTTAGCTTTAAAATCCTTTTTGTTTTAACTCAGTGGTTAAAACTGTAATCAACTGCGTCTCACGGGTTCGAAGTTTCTTGAATCTGTTTGTTGTGCTAATCACCTTGTTTACGTTATGTTATAAAGTACCTATGCTCGGAGTTATTAATATTAACCCATTCTATTTAGCGAGCCGCTAGCGCGCTTTCTAAATAATACCTTATCCCGCGCACATAAGGCTTACTCTCGTCTACATTCGTCTCGACTACCTGCGTTGAGTTTTATGACCTGTCACTCACTCTTTTGTTGTCGAGTTGATCTTTTTGTTTTAATTGTTTTATGCAGTAATATTATAACAGATATTCCATAAACTGAGCAGCTCTTTTGTATTTTATTTAACTTAACTTATATATAAGAATTCTAAACTATTGTTTTGAAGTGTCACTAATAAATATTAACTATTTATTCAAGACTATCTCAGTTATGCTTATGTGTAATCCTCGACGTGTTTTGCATTCAAGCAGGAACCGGATTGGTTTGAATGATGGCTAGTGCACTGGTTGTGAGTGTGTCTGGCATGTGTGCGAGATATGAAGGATTTTTTTTGTTGTTAAAGGGGTCCATTGAATGCGTGATGTATGAATGGTTGGGGGGTTATACATAACCAAATTTCTTTTAGGTGGTGTTTGCAACTTAAAAGACTAACACCACTTCGCCTTCTCTGTTCCAGGCGCTGTCGGCGGCAGGGGGGCCAGGGAATTTTTCTCCCAGGAAAAATTTCGGCCTAAAGGGGGGAGTGTGTGACGTCGCATCGAGCGATGCACACTACAGCGCTGGCCCCTACCACTTCTCCTGCCGGCCGCTCCCCTCCGACCGGCAAATAAAAACAGCGGCGCGACAGCGAATCGGCCCTCTTAGATCCTGGCCGCTGAGATAAGTTATACTTCTCTTCTGGAGGACCGAAGCCTAGTCAGCCTGCCTATCTACCCTGCCCTGAGTCTAGGTCTTAGCTCTTACCGTTTGCTTCCGGGTTATATAATTGTGTAACGCTTCTTAGCTAATATATTTTGTAACGAACGCTATGCTTCTTTGATTTCTCTCTACACACATCAATAAACGTTACATCTTTTCACACGTTACTTTCGAAAGAATAGAACACTTTATAATTCCACAATACAAATTCCTAAGTACTGTACGCTGTAAGTCATCTGAACACCTGCTACTAAACGAATACTTGAATAGCATTCAATACAGAACTGAATAACTTTGTCCAGGAATAATTTATTCAAATTCTTTGTATTTTAGGAAGCCTGAAAGTCAAAGAAACTAAATGCTATGTTAATTCGTTTCAAACTGATTCCTTTGTATGTTGTTTAGAATATATTATAATGAAATAGAAATGGCTATAGAACGAGTCATTGCAAATACATTCCAGGCAAAATTTTACTGACCAGTTCTGTTGTTGCCATGTAATACATATATAGCAGACGAAGGTCATGCTGGCAAAAGAATTTATATGTAGTAATCAATATTATGTCAATCTGAATAAAAATAAAATTGTTTACCACGGCGCATTAAATGTTCTTGGCACGAGACCCATCTTGATACTAAGCTGCCGTATGTAAAGGCTCTCAAATTATACAAAATGCTTGGAACAATCACTCATACAATCACACATTTTACGATCCAGCAAATTTTCTTAGGATACGGTTGGACTATCTTCCGTGTTTAAAATTTATCTGCAAACCTCTTAATATCGTATTCAGCATGCACCTATGTTGTATAACCTACAGACGCAACACATTCAATCATTGTGGGAACACAATATGTGCCAGGGCCACGCAGTCGAAGTTTGCACGGCATTTACCATAATAATACACAAAGTTCCTCGAACACACGACTGGGAATCACGCTTCAACTAGCTTGAATCGCACGGTTTTTGATAAAGGAATATCATGCACACATGACAAGCATTGTACTGTGAGATAATTATAAGTGGCAGAACGAAGTCTGACAGCTTTGTCAGCCATTTGGCAGACAACATCAAGGTTATTTGCTGGTACGTGCTGTTTATTACGAGGGTCAAACTGAAAGTTCTTAGAACTGGCCACTTATAAACAACTAGCTGACCCAGCGAACTCCGTATCGCCTTTTTAAGAGTTTTTATTGAATTCCCTTTTTTCCAAGCCCCTTTTCTAAAGTTGCCATTGACTTAGCGCTTAATCTCTTATCATTCCAGGGTCTATAAATGAAGCAAATCAAATATAGATTTTTAAATAATATTGAATTGCCCATTCCTTAAAATATCGGAGACGATACCCATATCGACTTTAAAAAAAAATCCCGTCCGCCATCTTTGATTTCCTATCCGCCATCTTTGATCACAAAATAGATGTTGTATTTAGATTCGCCATCCCTTAAAGCATCGGAGACGATACCCATATTGATTTTTTAAATTTTTCCCATCCGCCATCTTTGATTTCCCATCCGAAATCTTGAATCACGAAATAAATGTTGTATTTAGATTCCCCATCCCTTCAAACATCGGAGACGATACCCATATTGATTTCTAAGAAAAATCCCATCCGCCATCTTTGATCATGAAAAAGATGGTGTTTTTGAATTTCCCATTCCTTAAAATATCGGAGACGATACCCATATCGACTTTAAAAAAAAATCCCTTCCGCCATCTTTGATTTCCTATCTACCATCTTTGATCACGAAATAGATGTTGTATTTAGATTCGCCATCCCTTAAAGCATCGGAGACGATAACCATATTGATTTTTTAAAACTTTCCCATCCACCACCTTTGATTTCTCATCCGCCATCTTTGATCTCGAAATAGATGTTGGATTTGGATTCCCCATCTCTTTAAATATTGGAGTCGATACTCATATTGATTTTTAAAAAAAAAACCCGTCCACCATCTTTGATTTCATATCCGCCATCTTTGATCACGAAATAGATGTTGTATTTAGATTCGCCATCCCTTAAAACATCGGAGACGATAACCATATTGATTTTTTTAAACTTTCTCATCCGCCATCTTTGATATCTCATCCGCCATCTTTGATCACGAAATAGATGTCGGATTTGGATTCCCCATCCCTTTAAATATCGGCGACGATAACCATATCGACTTTAAAAAAATCCCATCCGCCATCTTTGATTTCCTATCCGCCATCTTTGATCACGAAATAGATGTTGTATTTGGATTCACCATCCCTTAAATCATCAGAGATGACACCCATATTGATTTTTTAAATTTTTCCCATCCGCCATTTTTGATTTCCCATCCGCCATCTTGAATCACGAAATAGATGTTGTATTTGGATTCCCCATCCCTTTAAACATCGGAGACGATACCAATACAGATTTTTTTAAATTTTCCCATCCGCCATCTTTGATTGCCCATCCGCCATCTTTGATCACGAAATAGATGTTGTATTTCGATTCTCCACAACTTAAAATATCGAAGGCGACACCCATATTGATATTTAAAATTTTCTCATCCGCCATCTTTGATTTCCCGTCCGCCATCTTGGATCACTAAATAAATTTCATATTATTAATCAGCGTCCCGAAAATCTCGAAAACGATACCCATATAGATTGTATCCTATTCGTTTAGCCTTTTTTTGCCTTTGACCCAATCCTCTCCCTTCTCGTTTGACCATTTTATTATTTTTGTCCGGCCCCTAAAAGTTGTGGAGTAATTTTATATAGCCTATAGCCTTTCGGAATAATTGGGCTATCATAGGCAATAACAATTTTTAAAATCCGACTGCTAGTGCCTGAGATAAGCCGACATTATGTTTTAGCCTTTTTAGCCTTTTGCCCGGCCCCAAAGGGTCGAAGCGTTATGTTATATAGCCTATAGCCTTCCGGAATAACTGGGCTATCGTATACAAAAATAATTTTTCAGATCCGACCGGTAGTTCCTGAGATTAGCGCGTTCAAACAAACAAACAAACAAACAAACTCTTCCGCTTTATTATATTAGTATAGATATAATAAAAAAAATATTCTAAAATTTGAAAATAGAACTCTTTGCCAATATTACTGAGTATATATTTCATTCATTTGTCATTTGTTTTACGATTTGGCGGCAAATTGAAAATTGTCTGTGTCACGTCAACATGAATTTAACACGAGAAAATTTTCGTGCAATGATTTTTTATGACTTTCGATGTCATTTAAGTCAACAAGAAAGTTATGATAGACTACGATTGGCCTTTCACGATGAAGCCCCATCTCGTGCGACTGTTTACAACTGGTTTAATGAGTTTAAACGTGGTCGCACTAATCTCACTGATGATGTACGTGAGGGACGGCCTTCTACGGCGACGACTGAAAATAACATCTGTGTTGTGCGGCGTATGATAGAGACTGACAAAAGAGTGACCTATCAGCAGATTCGGACAAGCTTAGGCATCGGTATGAGTCAAGTGCACAAAATCCTCCACGAACATTTAGCGGTCAGGAAGCTTTGCGCCCGGTGGATACCTCATAATTTGACTAAGGCTCAAAAACTCCATCGTGTGGATTGGTGCCGTAAAATGATTAAAAGATTTAACGGAGGTGACTCAAATGCTGTGTTCGACATACTAACAGGTGACGAAAGCTGGATTTACTGTTATGATCCTGAAACCAAAAGACAATCTGCTGAGTGGGTGTTTCCTTTCGAGGAGTTGCCAACTAAAGTGAAGAGAGATCGAAGTGCGGGAAAAAAAATGGTGGCCTCGTTCTTTGGAAGGATAGGTCATTTCGCAACAATTGTGTTAGAGGATCAAAAAACAGTTTCTGCAGAATGGTACACTACCAATTGTTTGCCACTTGTCTTGGAAAAAGTTCGAGAGAAACGACCTCGCAGTAGGATCCTCCTTCACCACGACAACGCCTCGTCGCACACCGCCAAGCGAACGATCGACTATTTGGCGACATCAAACGTTGAATTACTGGGTCACCCGCCGTATAGCCCCGACCTCGCGCCTTGTGATTTTTATTTATTTCCAAAAATTAAAGAAAAACTTAAAGGAAAGCGGTTTATGAATGCTGAAGAAGCGGTGGCTGCGTATCGCGATGCCATTGAAGAGACCCCTAAGGACGAGTGGGCAAAGTGCTTTTCCCAGTGGTTCCATCGCATGCAGCGGTGTATTGACGTCAATGGACAATATTTTGAAAAGATATAATAAAACTAATAACTGGCTAATGTAATCAGTTTTTGATTTTCTAAAAACTTTCAGTTTGACCCTCGTATGTTACTGGTGATGTATTAGTAATAATATAAGAGCGAAAGTATTCTCCCTGTCTATTTTTTATGATCTGAAAACGTGCAAGATTGTCACATTCTAGCGTTATCCCTGTTGCGTCCAAGTGTTTTCATCTTGGCGCCCGGAGTCCGCTAATCCTAATTACAGACCAAACCAAATTACGGAAAACAAGCTTTTCTACAAAGCGACTGCCGTCTGATCGCCGCAGCGGATTGAGACCAGAAGAAAATGTGCAAAATATGCGGTAATTATTATCGGGCAGAATGAACAAGGTACCTGGGCACAACTTACTAACCGTAAACCGACTTAGAAACAAGTTAGAAACCGCTCGGTGTCTCGCTAAGTCCCACGTGGCTTGGTGAACGCAAGTTCTCCTAGTTTATAATTTTCAACCCTGCCGGCCTATTTAGTAATACCTGTGATGGCACAAAATGAGCCTTTTGGATTCATCCATAAACATGGGCAACTACTGTTTCCTTTCAATTTTCTAGTTGATACAAACTGAATATTGTATAGGCTTAAAGCTTCAACTATTCAATATAATGCGGCTGTTTTATATACATAAAAGTCAACAAATGAATAAGCAGGTTCATAAATAAGGAAGCTCTTAATATTTTTTTGAATACGTACTTATTTTAATTTTATACTTAATACTTGTCCGGTTTTTATCAAGAATTCCTTCAAAATACATTGTACAAGGCGTACTTTATGCCACCATTAATGATCTCTAAAATATTACCATGGAATACGTTATATCTAATACTTCTACATAATATATATGAAGCTAAAGAGTTTGTTTGTTTGCTTGAACGCGCTCATGTCAGGAACTACTGGTGCTGCGTAAAAAAATCTGTTTTAGATAGCCCATTTATCGAGGAAGGCTCTTCTTCTTTTGCCTGTCCTGTAATGTTCTCATATCATTTGGGGTCTTCGCAGAATATCTTACTCTTTCATTCTCTTCTATCAGATGTCATCTATCGAGAAAGGCTAGGCTATATAACATCATGCTTTGAGCCACGGGAGCGGAGCAGTAGCCTTAAATAATGCGGTAACCGTGGACTCGTCTAGTAAAAGATAAAATTAAAAATACGTAACTGAGGTTACATGTTCGCATTTCCCATAACAAAGCATGAAACACATAACATATGAAAGATAAATATTAAAAAGGCTCTTTGTGTCTTTTATAAAATTTTGGCGCGTTCGCTAAAAATATTGGCCATTCAAAATGGCGGATCGTTTGGCTATCGGCCAGGGTATGAAATGTAATGTACCCAACCGTGTATTTTGCATATTTTATAACTTAATGTTTGTAGTTTTAAGTTCTGTTGTCAGTATTTAAGTTTTTGTAAAACCCTTTATAATATCTACCAAATAATGATATTAGTACTTCTGTGCCCCTAAACAACTAAACCGATTAGGATGCGATTTTGCGAGTCAATTTAAATTGTTTTCTGATTGGTTTAAAAAGCCGATTGGACCGATAGGTGGCACTGCAGTCATTTCTATTTTTGCTAAATTTGGTTTGCAGGACAGACAAGACAACTTCTGCTGGCCGGTGTTAGTCAATTGTAAATATAAAATTCATTTAATTTGTTACACAAACATTTTATTTTTAATTCGAATACATTACTAACAATAAAGGTATTTGTAATGGAAAGCCAGACGTCTTGAGATATATTATATTCGTTGAAGGGAAATTTAAATTTCCTTCTATCTATTCTAAGCGTTCTGTCTCAATATAAACATTCCTAGAAATAATGTCTTGTATATTCTATTACCACATTCACATAACACCATGTAGTCCCAAACTAAGCAGAAGCTTGTACTATGGGTACTAGATAATGGATAAACATACATATATACTTTTTTTTTGTAAATACATACATATTATACATAGAAACACCCAGACCAAGACAAACATCCGTGTTCACGCACATAAATGTTTGACTTGAGCGGGAATCGAACCCGCGACCTTCGGCGTAGCAGTAGTATTACACTTCCGCGGCGCCAACCGGTCGTCGATTATGCACGTTATTGTTTTCAGGTACTCTCAGTACCACATTCGATTTGATATTACCTACAGTGCCCTTAAGGCCGCCCTTAGCCGGCCGTGCACTCGGCGTGCGCCCGGCGGGCATTTGACGCGCGCCCGCTCGAAGAACGCGCACGCTATGTGAGGCAGGCCTAAATCTGACCAGATCTTATAATGACACGATTGAACCACCTAGATACTTTTCTTACCTTTCATGCTTGTTGACATCAAATACTTCTCATATACATCTCTATTTGGTGAATTCGCATTGTCCCATTCAAGGGCTATTTGCTTAGGCCACATCCCTGAACGACAAAGGCAAATACTTTTAAATTAAAGGTTTTATGATAGAATGGTTGGCAATTGATATTTGCAGGGAGAGAAAAAACGTGTTAGCTTTGTTTATTAATGTATTCAGAGTCAGATTTAGGTAGTGACAGCCCAGTGGAGTGATGGAGAGGACTTCGAAGTGATGTGCGTATTACACTGCTTCTGCCCTGTGCTTTGGCTAGCAAATTAAGCCCTCAGTCCCAGGATTGCTATAAACTAAGACAGTCGTTATAGGCGGTCAGTACTATTGAACATACAGACGGTAGTCGCTCAGTGAAAACCTTATAGTCTACCAAATTTGATTAGACTGCAAACCCTGTGATCTAATTCGAAAGTCTTGGACCCAACCAGTATAAACTTAGGACGCGCATGATAATGACAATGTACAGAGTAAATTTTACTAAGTATAAATGTATCATTGGCAGGCAAAACAAAGGCATTAATACTTTGCTTCTGTGGAATCAGAAACGTCAGCAAATAATTACTTATGTTTGTCAAGCAATGTGCCTCTGTTTGTCGTCCCCAGTTGGATCAAAATACCTTTGGCAAATACACCAAACTTTTCGTCAAACATAATTTTCGACGTTTAAGGAACATTGCAAATAGGAGTAATGTTTGACAAACAAGGACTCACATTGTTGTTCTTTTATAATACTGGATATTAATTATTTATATTACGGCCTAACCCTTCCAGTGAGAAGAGGCCCGTGCCCAGCAGTGAGACAGTTAATTTACAGGGCTGATGATGATGAATACTTCAAAGGTGAGCGAAAAGAAGAATATCATATTGTTTTTTTGATTAAATCAAATTAATTTATCTTTACACAGTCATGTCATGTATAAGAATACATACATACATTCATATCGTCACGCCTTTTATCCCCGAAGGGGTAGGCAGAGGTGTATTTCTACACCCACTTTTCGCCAGATATACTTTAGTCCCACGTAATAAGGGGCGAGCCTATTGCCGTACCGGGCACATTTCCAGACTCCGTGCTGCTACTGAGAATTTCGTGACAGAAAAACCCAATAACAATGCCCGACCCAGGAATCGAACCCGGGACCTCCCGATCCCACGCGCACATTTATGCCGCGAGACCAAAGAGGCAGTCGTATAGGGTTTGATGTCGAGTTTTCCGTCTCTACGCAAAGATGGTATTTGCATCGTGTTATCCCTTAGTCGCCTCTTACGACACCCACGGGAAGATAGGGGGTGGTGACACTTGTATTCTATGCCGTCAACCACACGGATATATATAAGAATATAGAACAATAAATAAGAAGTCAAAATATAGAATAAATTTAAAAATAAAAATATAATCCTAGCCATACCGATCAATTCACACGAAATATGCGATACATAGATAATTATTAAAACCCTACGTAGTCGAGCAACAGAAGTTTTTCTTGGCCGCCTTACGCACCATTCCATAAAAAGCCTAAAGGTATCTTTTCCTTACTAAATTAAGCGCATGTCACCCCAGAAACCTTACCATCAGTCCGGTATTCGGTGACGTAGGATTATTTTTTTATTCTTGGTATTCACAGTGTATCCACACTTTGAATACCAAGAATAAAAAAATACCGCGTAAAAAATAATTCGAATTCCAATGTCAGAATTTTCTGAACTGTAGCAAGAATACGATACGTATTTTAAATAAATATTCCGTCAGATAATCGTGATATTATGTGATAGTAATTCTAAGGTAAAATAATGTCATGTTTGTATTTTCTTAGAAGAATTCCTTTACCAAACTTCAATATACATGATATATGTACGTACTAGAATTCCATTTAAGTCAATTGCAAAATAGTTAAAAGAAGACAACAGCACGACAAACCAACTATTAAAGTCTAAAAATAAATTTGAAATTTCAATTATTATTTATAGTGAGATATCTACCATAATAAATATTACTTTATCTAAGCTATATTGCTCTTGAGGATCTCTCTTTTTGATCTCACCCGCAAGTCTTTTGAAGTCTTTATACTTTGACATCACTTGCCATCTCTTTTAAATTAACTTGACAAATAAAAAAAAAAAACAAATAATAGATTTCTCTGAGCAAAACTATCAACATTCTAACACTTAACTATTAAGGCTTTATATGTTCATTTTCCTACACAATCGTGTTACATACGCTTACAAACGAACTTGTTAAAGGATGTATAAAGTTGAGTATTTAGTAGACAAGTAGAACGACTGTTTGGTTATTTAACTGAATGTGTTATGAGTTCAGCGTATTGTGTAACCTTCTGATAACTTTGACCTTGAAGCAGTTACGCTTTAATAGCACCATAGAGGACTTAATGTTAGTGAATCGTTTACATAAATCCTCTAAATGCTTACGGTTGAACAACTTTTTTTATAGAACTAAGCTTTACGCTGATGCTTGAAGCTGATGCGCATTTATTTTAATTTTCTAGCGTAGGTTAATAAATAATAAATTGTTTGCATGGTGCATTTATATAATTACCATCCATCACTATAGCAAAGGTTTTGCTACGTATTCAATTCAAAGCATAGTCTTTTTGCCGCTGACCAAACTGAATTCGAAACCTTTCTTTCTTTAGTGACGGCGGCGCTGGCAATTAGCCATACCATTACCCATATTAACGCTGTTTGTATTGTAATTTTTGTATTGTGCGTTGTATTTGGTGTGTCAATCTAAATAATAACTTATTGAATTACATGTATTCAATTGAGTTCGTTATAAAAATATGAAAGCTAATATTTATTCTTAATTTGACAAAGGCATTGTACCTGATGTTGCTAATTTTAACGAAGTGTAACCTTCACATTCGTCTTATTCAATCTTTTCAGAGAAAATGTTCTCGAATAGAACACTTTATAATTCCACAATACAAATTCTAAGTACTATACGCTGTAAGTCATCTGCACACCTGTTACTAAACGAATACTTGAATAGCATTCAATAGAAAACTGAATAACTTTGTCCCAGGAATAATTTATTCAAATTCTTTATATTTTTAGGAAGCCTGAAAGTTAAAGAAACTAAATGCTATGTTAATTCGTTTCAAACTGATTCCTTTGAATGTCGTTTAGAATATATTATAACGAAATAGAAATGGCTACAGTATGAGACATTGCAAATACATTTCAGGCAAAATTTTACCAACCCGTTCTGTTTGTGCCATCTTATACTAATATATAAATGGTCCGATTTGAAAAATTATTTCAGTGTTAGATAGCCCATTTATCGAGGAAGGCTACATCACGCTATGAGCGACGGAAGCAGAGAAGTAGCTTTAAATAACGCAGGTGTAACCGCGGGCATCCTCTAGTGTAATATAGCAGACAAAGGTCATGCTGGCAAAAGAATCTATATGTAGTGTAGTAATCAACATTATGTCAATTTGAATAAAAATAAAATTGTTTACCATGGCGCATTAAATGGTCTTGGTACGAGACCCATCGTGATACTAAGCTGCCGTATCTAAAGGCTCTCAAATTATACAAACATGCTTGGAACAATTACTCATACAATCACACATTTTACGATCCAGTAATTTTTTTTAGGAATACGGTTGGACTATCTTTCCAGTTCAAGATTTCTTTGCAAGCCAAATAACCTTAATATCGCATTCAGCATGCACCTATGTAGTATAACCTACAAACGCAACACATTCAATCATTGTGGGAACACAATATGTACCAGGGCCACGCAGTCGAAGTTTGCACGACATTTACCATAATAATACACAAAGTTCTTCGAACACACGACTGAGAGTCACGCTTGAACTAGCTTGAATCGCAAGGTTTTGGATGAAGGAATGTCATGCACACATGACAAGCATTGTACTGTGACATAATTATAAGTGACAGTACGAAGTCTGGGAGCTTTGCCAGCCATTTGACAGACAACATCAAGGTTGTCTGCTTGTACGTGCTGTTTAATATGTTACTGATGATGTATTAGCACAGAATATATAATTAGTACCTACGGTAGTATTAGTAATAATATAAGAGCGAAAGTATTCTCCCTGTCTGGTTTTTTATGATCTGAAAACGTGCAAGATTGTCACCATTCTAGCGTTATCTCCGTTGCATCCAAAAGTTTTTATCTTGGAGCCCGGAGTCCGCTAATCCTAATTACAGTCTCACGCCTTTTATCCCCGAAGGGGTAGGCAGAGGTGTAATATTATTCCCACATTTCGCCATGAATTTTTGGTCCCACGTAATAGGGGACGAACCTATTGACGTTACCGGGCACATCACCAGACTCCGTGCTGCTACCGAGAATAGGAAAAACCCAGTAACACTTTTTGCACGACCCGGGTATCGAATCCGGGACCTCCGATCAGCAGTTGCATACGCTATCCACTGGACCACGGAGGCCGTTTACAGACCAAACCAAATTACGGAAAACTAGCTTTTCTACAAAGCGACTGCCGTCTGATCGCCGCAGCGGATTAAGACCAGAGGAAAATGTGCAAAATATGCGGTAATTATTTTCGGGCAGAATGTACAAGATACTCGGATACAGCTTGCTAACCGTAAACCGACTTAGAAACAAGTTAGAAACCGCTAAGTCCCACGTGACTTCGTGGACGCAAGTTTTCCTAGGATAACGTTTATAATATTCAACCCTGGCGGCCTATTTAATAATATCTGTGATGGCTCAAAATAAGCCTTTTGGATTCATCCATAAATATGGGAAACTACTGTTTCCTTTAATTTTTTTAGTTGACACAAACTGAATATTGTACAGGCTTAAAGCTTCAACTATTCAATATAATGAGGCTGTTTAATAAAGATGAAAGTTTTAGTAACAAAATAAATAAGCAGGTTCATAAATAAGGAAGTTTTTAATATTTATAGGAATACGTACTTATTTTTAGGCTCGCCTTGCTAGGCTCGCATTCGCCCAGGCATTCGAAACGGTTCTTGAGTTCGAGCTGAAAGCTCCCGGGGTTTTGGATATGAACCGGTGCCGGTCGGAGCGTGGACTTTATCAACCTCGACCGTTCGAGGCTTGTACAGATATTCAATGTGCCTCTTACCATTCGGTGATCGCTCCCCACTTTAAGTGAATTGATCACGGAGACATCATTGAATATCTGCCTCTTCGTCGACATGATAAAGTCGATCTCATTTTTGGTTGCACCGTCTGAACTTACCCAGGTCCACTTGCGGCATTCTCGCTTCTTGAAGAAGGAATTCATCATATAGAGCCCATCCTTCTCCATAAAGCTAGCCAGCAAGTGACCCCGGGAATTCCGATGCCCATAACCAAATTGCCCACTCTCAGCTCATCACCGTCGCGTTTGCCCAGTTTCGCGTTAAAATCTCCCATGACCACGGTGTAATGGGTTTTGTAGCCATGTATAGCGATGTACGAGGACATATCTCGATATGTCCTCGTACATGGCTTCCACCTCCTCATCGGGGTCTCACAATCTTCTCGTCGGTCCACAGTGTGCGCGTGTTCAGTGTTGCCAGGGCCAATTGTCGTTGGTGGTGGTAGCCCGATCTCTTTCGGAGATTCTTCGCACCCCTTGCCCCGCCGTTACCATGGCCGCTACCATAACCAGGACTAGCGGGGCCGCCGGGGACTAGGGGCCGGTTTTTATTGGTGTGGTTCATATTTGGGGGGGATTTGCCATAATCGCCACGATTGGCAGGAGTATTGGTGATCGCAGTGGCGGAAGTTTTTAGTGCTGGACGCTGCTGCCCATCTAGCATCTTGGGATTTACTTCCGCCAGGTTCGGATGGTTTGATCGCCATCTTTCGGTTGACTAATACTACTACATATATAAAACTGAAGAGTTTGTTTGTTTGCTTGAAATCGCTAATCTTGCGCTCAGGAACTACTGGTGCGATTTGAAAAAAAACTCTGTTTTAGATAACCCATTTATCGAGGAACGCCCTTCTTCTTCTGCCTGCCCTATAATGTTCTCATATAATTTGAGGTCGGCGCAGAATGTCTTTCTCTTTCATTCTCTTATCTCTCTATCAGATGTCAACTATCGAGAAATGATATAGGCTATATAACATCACGCTAATAAGCCACGGGAGTGGAGCAGTAGCCCTAAATAACACGGTAACCGTGGGCTCGTCTAGTAACAGATAAAATTAAATCAATATTATGTCAATCTGAATAACACAAACAGATAAAATTAAAAATACATAACTGGGGTTACATGTTCGCGTTTCCCATAACAAAGTATAAAACACATAACATATGAAATATAAATATTAAAAAGGCTCTTTGTGTCTTTTATAACATTTTGGCGCGTTCGCTAAATATATTGGCCATTCAAAATGGCGGATCGTTTGGCTATCGGCCAGGGTATGAAATGTAATGTACGCAACCGTGTATTTTGCATATTTTATAACTTAATGTTTGTAGTTTTAATTCTGTTGTCAGTACCTATGTACGTTTTTGTAAAACCCTTTATGTACCAAATAATGATATTAGACTTCTGTGCCCCTAAACAACTAAACCGATTAGGATGCGATTTTGCGAGTCAATTTAAATTGTTTTCTGATTGGTTTAAAAAGCTGATTGGACCGATAGGTGGCACTGCAGTTATTTCTATTTTTGCTAAAGTTGGTTTGCAGAACAGACAAGACAACTTCTGCTGGCCGGTGTTAGTTAATTGTAAATATAAAGTTCATTTAATTTGTTACACAAACATTTTATTTTTATTTCGAAGACATTACTATCAATAAAGGTATTTGTAATGGAAAGCCAGACCTCTTGAGATATATTATATTCGTTGAAGGGAAATTTAAATTTGCTTCAATCGATTCTAAGCGTTCTGTCTCAATGTAAACATTCCTAGAAATAATGTCTTGTATATTCTATTACCACATTCACATAACACCATCTAGTCTCAACCTAAGCAGAAGCTTGTAATATGGGTACTAGATAATGGATAAACATACATATATACTTTTTTTTTTTGTAAATACATTCATATTATACATAGAAACACCCAGACCAAGACAAACATCCATGTTCACGCACACAAATGTTTGACTTGAGCGGGAATCGAACCTGCGACCTTCGGCGTAGCAGTCTCTTACACATCCGCGGCACCAACCGGTCGTCGTTTATGCACGTTATTGTTTTCAGGTACTCTCAGTACCACATTCGATTTGATATTACCTACAGTGCCCTTAAGGCCGCCCTTAGCCGGCCGTGCACTCGGCGTACGGCCGGCGGGCATTTGACGCGCGCCCGCTCGAGGAATGCGCACGCTAATGTGAGGCAGGCCTAAATCTGACCAGATCTTATAATGACACGATCGAACCACCTAGATACCTTTCTTACCTTTCATGCTTGTTGACATCAAACACTTCTCATATAAATCTCTATTTAGTGAATTCGCATTGTCCCATTCAAGGGCTATTTGCTTAGGCCACATCCCTGAACGACAAAGGCAAATACTTTTAAATTAAAGGTTTTATGATACAATGGTTGGCAATTGATATTTGCAGGGAGAGAAAAAACGTGTTAGCTTTGTTTATTAATGTATCCAGAGGCAGATTTGGGTAGCGACAGTCATGGAAAGGACTACGAAGTGACGTGCGTATTACACTGCTTCTGCCCTGTGCTTTGGCTAACACATTAAGCCCTCAGTCGAAGAATTGCTATAAACTAAGACAGTCGTTATAGGTGGTCAGTACTATTGAACGTACAGACGGCAGTCGCTCTGTGAAAACCTTATAGTCTACCAAATTTGATTAGACTGCAAACCCTGTGATCTAATTCGAAAGTCTTGGACCCAACCAGTATAAACTTAGGACGCGCATGATAATGACAATGTATACAGATTCCCGGGTCGGGCAAAAGTGTTACTGGGTTTTTCCGAATACTCAGTAGCAGTCCGGAGTCTGGTGATGTGCCTGGTAACGGTAATAGACTCGCCCCCTATTACGTGGGACCTAAAAATTCATGGCAAATGTTGGTGTAATATTTACACCTCTGCCTACCCCTTCGGGGATACAGGCGTGAGACTATAAATAAAAAAATATACAGAGTAAAATTTACTAAGTATAAATGTATCATTGGCAGACAAAACAAAGGCACTAATACTTTGCTTATGTGGAATCGGAAACGTCAGCAAATAATTACTTATGTTTGTCAAGCGATGTGCCTCTGTTTGTCGTCCCCAGTTGGATCAAAATACCTTTGGCAAATACACCAAACTTTTCGTCAAACATAATTTTCGACGTTTAACGAACATTGCAAATAGGAGTAATGTTTGACAAACAAGGACTCACATTGTTGTTCTTTTATAATGCTGGATATTAATTATTTATATTACGGCCTAACCCTTCTTATAGTGAGAAGAGGCCCGTGCCCTGCAGTGAGACAGTTAATTTACAGGGCTGATGATGATGAATACTTCAAAGGTAAGCGACAAGAAGAATATCTTTACATGCACAGTCATGTCATGTATATGTAAAACAAGAAATAAGCCAAAACATAGAATAAATTCAAAAATAAAAATATTATCACAGCCATACCGATCAATTCACACGAATATGCGATACATAGATAATTATTAGAACCCTACGTAGTCGGATAACAGAGGTTTTTCTTGGCCGCCTTACACACCATTCTATAAAAAGCCTGAGGGTATCTTTTCCTTACTAAATTAAGCGCATGTCACCCCGGAAACCTTACCCTCAGTCCGGTATTCGGGGATGTAGGATATTTTTTTGATTCTTGGTATTCACAGTGTGGATTGAATATTCCAATGTCAGAATTTTCTGAATTTCACCAAGAATACGATACGTATTTTAAAAAAATATTTCATCAGATAATCGTGAAATTATGTCACGGTAATTCTAAGGTAAAATAATTTCATGTTTGTATTTTCTTAGAAGAATTCCTTTACCAAACTTCAAGATACATATGTACGTACTAGAATTCCATTTAAGTCAATTGCAAAATAGTTAAAAGAGGACAACAGCACGAGACGACTGACCAACTATTTAAGTCTAAAAATAAAATTGAAACTTCAATTATTATTTATAGGGAGATATCTACCATATGTTACTTTATCTAAGCTATATTGCTCTTGAGGATTTCTTTTTTTGAACTCACCCGCAAGTCTTTTGAAGTCTTTATATTTTGACATCACTTGCCATCTATTTTAAATTAACTTGGCAAATAAAAATTATCCAAATAATAGATTTCTCTGAGAAAAACAATCAACATTCTAACACTAGACTATTAAGGCTTTATATTATGTTGATTTTCTACACAATCGTGTTACATACGCTTACAAACAAACTCGTTTAAGAATGTATAAAGTTGAGTATTTAGTAGACAAGTAGAACGACTGTTTGGTTATTTAACTGAATGTGTTATGAGGAGGACGAGTTCAGCGTATTGTGTAACCTTCTGATAACTTTGACCTTGAAGCAGTTACGTTTTAATAGCACCATAGAGGACTTAATGTTAGTGAATCGTTTACATAAATCCTCTAAATGCTTACGGTCGAAAAACTTTTTTTGTAGAAGCTTTACGCTGACGCTTGGTGCTGATGCCTCATTTATTTTAATATACTTGCATAGGTTAATAATAAATTGTTTCCATAATGCATTTATATTATTACCATCAATCACTATAGCAAAGGTTTTGCTACGTATTCAATTCAAAGCATAGTCTTTTTGCCGCTGGCCAAACTGAGTTCGAAACCTTTCCTTCTTTAGTAACGGCAGCGCTGGCAATCCAAAGTATTATGATTATTTTTATTTAACTAAGTATGTGAACTTACCCAATTGTTTGACGAATTTCAATAGACCTGTAACAAGAAAAGTTATCATTAGTCAGGTGAATGTTAACAAATCATACAAAATTCAAGTTTATTAGAATGTTTATTTATCAAAGGTAAAATCGATAGTAAATAATTTCACAGAACTGAGCCCAACAGAATACGAAACGCATGCAACTAATACAAAAAAGAACTATGTAGGTTTGTTTAGACAATTTTATTTTCAAATAAAATATGGCACTGTCAAAAAGACAGACTTTGAAAACCTATCGCACTGCACCACAGCTTAGGCTTACAGAGAGTAATAAGAAATAAACATACGTTACATTTACATCCGCCAAACACTTCATATTCCCTGTCGTTGGTAAAAATAACCTCTCGAAATTTCAACCACAAACCAGCCACAAGCAAAACGAAACTAGGTTTAAAACAAACCAGTAGCATAAAACAATTATTTTAAAACACAAAGTAGGTTTTAAAGCTAAACAATAAAATACAGCGGCGTTAAACACTTTGTGAAACAGCACCGAGTAATCCGCCTTTGTGACGAGAAAACATTAGCTGATGGTCTCCAGACAAATTATAAGGAAACATACGGATCTGTGTTGTGGACGTCACTGGTGAGATGAGAGTTATTATTTTTTCCCACGGGAGCTAAAAAGGAGGTCACTTTTAGAGAGTTTTGCGGTCGTGTACAGTAATGACAACAATGCTACATAACTATGTGACAAAATTTTGTCTTACCATTACTAGTAATGCCTGAATAAATGCTTAAAAGTAGGATGAGGACATCAGATCATGCAAACATGTTGCAAAGGTGTACTCCTTACATTGCATCAAAACATAGAAATTAAGTAAGTAAATTATTTATTGTCACATCTTAACAACGTTACGTATCATCATAGGAAAATTTGCTTTAAAAATTGATATGATGGTAATAAAATTACTCCTGTGGTTAGATTTTTGCTGTAAGATGTCGTGTCTTTTAATTATTATTTTTAAAGAACACTCCCGCACTAGGAATGAATCCTGTGTGTCGGGTACTCCCAACTGACACAATTACACTCAGACTCGAAATCACACAAAGTGCTGTCTCGTGCAGGGATCGAACTCATAACACTCAACGCACTGCCAAGCGTCAAACCACTTTGCCAACCGTGCATATACTTGTTCATAGCTTTTGTATAGTTGTATGCATATCAGTATTCTGAACCTTGACCTAATTAGCATGTACACTATTTCCTCATTTCGGGAGCAATGCAAAAAGGTTTTGGCTAACTTTGGCTAACTTTGCCGCAGCGGTTTATAGTGTCAGAAACAAGAGCCTGTAAATTTTCCCATATTTTGTATATTTTTTGTACTTTATGGTCCCATAATCAACAACGCTCAGTCATTTCAGTGCAAATAAAAAAAAACACTAAAAGATGAACCAACAAAAGTTGAAGACCACTTCTTAATAGAAAAACAGACGTGTTCATTTTTGCATAGTGATTCGGCAGCACCATCACTAATTATATTCACGGTGATAAAACAGCATTGCGCGAAATTCGGCCATTGTGAGAGGAAACCATTAGCCGAGTTCTTACGACAAATTATTTAAAAACATACGGCGTTGTATTCTGGACGACGACGCGAACGCAAACTTATAGTTGATGGTTTATAAAAATGGTTCTATATAGCCATATGATCATCATCATCAGCCTGCTAATAATAGTCCACTGTTCGGTATAGGCCGGACGCGAAATGCCGCAAATCGGGTTCAGTGGCGGGCTATTGGAGAGGCTTATATCTATCCTTATAAATACATGCCCTGACCTGACTAACATATTATTATCAAACTTCGACTACTGAAGCTGCGTTTATTTAACAAGGCCAAACCATGTTATTATGTGAAACACAATTTAAGGTGTGTAAAGCCGTTGGCTAACTATAATTTCATAGAACACTTTCTTTTTTAGGGTGGCTTACTTGCTGAGTAATCTAAGAAAGTGAGGAAATATCTTAAAAGTACAACCTAACACTGCGACACTGTTGTACACATAATGTAAACCGTAACCCTAAATGTAAATGTCCATATTACCTGTTGCTGTGGCAGGCACCTGTGTTTGTCGTAGAAATTAGTGATCACAGTAATTTGATATTATGATTACTACGGGCGTGAACAGTGCCTCTGTACACTGCCTTGTGTAAACATTCATGAATGGTGGATTTAAGCACAACGCATATAACGTGGCATAGTCATTAGTACGCCATGAATTTGACTTGAGGCGCTTTATTGATTGGCTATTATTGGCCTCAACATTGGGCTCTGTACCACACAATATATTAAATAGCATTTATAATATTCACATAAATAAGGCCTACAATAATTAATTCCTGTTTTTACCCACTAAACACCAAAAACGTACAGCTGCCACACTAACGAATCGATTTTTATCTAGTCTTGCTTTCAAAATATTTAAATTTTTGAAGTATTTCACAAAACCGCAACCACTCGCAAGGTTAATATCATCAACATCCAGAGCAAATTTCAACCCACCTAGATACAGGCCCGACACTCATACCTATTACTTCAACGACCAAAACAAAAATACCTTCCTTGTATGCCTACACAAAGTGAGTATCTCTTCATGGTATTCGTAAAAGCGTAATCTCTTCACCGTAATCATAAGAACCTAAGCACTCTTCATGTAATCAAGTTTTAATACAAACATTATGCGTAACATTCCCCATTCAAAACTTTGGTTCACAAAACGACAACAACACTGTCTTGTTTCGTATACTTTAAACAGTTAGCGAGCGGGCCCGTCCAAAACACTCCACAATACGTTTCGCGAAGGTTGTTCAAGGCAAGTAAGAGGACAGTAATGAGTTTGACGACGGCCGGAACTCGAAACGTGTGAGCGCTTTTAAGACAGAAGTTTTTTATTCAATGTTAATATTATCTTTTCGAGTTTTCAATAAAGTGGAACTGCATCTCTTGAGTAAAGTAGGTTAGAAAAATAAAGTCATATTTCGCTCGAGTCTTTGTTTTAGAATTGTATGGCGCTCGAAATTCGCTTTGAATTTCTGGTCATAAACTAAGTGATCTCCGCATCTGGGATCCACTCGCATATACTCTAGATGAGATTACATTAATATAAAATTGAATTTTGTTAATACAAAAATATATTAAATAGAACATTGCAAAAGTGAACTAATAAGTAGCTTTAATAGTAGTAGAAAGCACAAGACATTCGCATACCTTCAAAATTTATCATAAGTTTATTACAAAGACACTCATAAAACAATAAACTTAAGCATTTAACTTATCAACACGACGAGTCTATTGCGAAAGTCAATAAAGCCCGGCGGCTATATGTATTTATATGGTTGTCGTGACTGCATGTCACCAGAGGTGTTCGCTATTTAGCGCGACACGTATTGCAAGCATGCGGTTACAGGGAACGATGTGTTTAAAGGGTGTGAAGTGATCTTTATCTTCGTCTCCTGGTAGTACAACGACGAATCCATTCCGAAACCACAGCAAACAAATCAAGGAAACTGCTTGACATCGGAAGGAAGTCATGGCAAGCGGCTTAATATCCTACTCATAAGTATAATGAGAATAGCTTAAGAAATAACTTCAATAAACTTAGCCATCCATTACTGGAGCGACTCGAGGCGCACATATCTGGTTCATCTTCAAATTCATTAAGAGCATAGATGACGAGTGCTAGAGAGCTAGATTAAATACAGCGAGGCTAAGGATTCGTTTACACAGTGTAGCGATTGAAATACTCAAGAAAGATGTAGGTATATTATGTAAGACGTTGGAAATTAAATATTTTTTGTAGTTTCATGTTTTTTGGTTCTAATATCATCATCATTATTACCAGTAGTTTAGGTGACCTCCAAAATATCCTATAAAACAAAACCATGTTTAAAAATCATTAAGTTTATGATTTTAACTTAACGAAATATAAGTTTAACATCATATTTGTCGCAATATCGTGTGCATTTACAATATACAGCAATTCGTACAATTCATATTTCGACGAGACACAAAATTGAATAATTATGCCTCACTGAATGTAAGCTCTCTCTAACTCAAACATTACGAATCTACTGCACTTGACTAACTACATCTGCACGCAGTCTTATCATTATAAACAGCCCTTTGTGCCAACGCGAGGCATGCAAAAGCTCCCGCGGTGAGCACACAAAGAACTGAGATGTGAAAGCATTGTGAACAGACGGCGAAATAATTCTTGAAGTAACAGACATGACAGTGAAAAATTGGATGCCAAATTCTACCCATTTCTCAAGTTTTTTAGGTTTCTAGAAGTGATGTCTTGAGGTACGTATTTATTCGGCGACAAGCTTCACAATTTATTTAACATCATACTATGTATATTCACAAGCAATAGCGAATGAATAATATATTATATTATTTATATGTACGTAATTCGTGTAATCGTGTTACATTTAAGATTTAAGTCTAAATTAAAACAATGTGTCAGTTATCGTGATAACAGTTAACCCATACATGTGCTATTCTAATGTACGAGTGTCTGTGTGTATAAGCTACACTACCGCAAAGTTTCATCAATATACGTTAAATCCGTTCTTGTGAGAAAGAGTTACAAACATTCATGCATCCATTATCACAAATATTCACGTTTATAAAAGTAATATCTGAAGAACCAACACGTGAGGTTATAAATATTTGAATACAAATAAAATGAAAGTTAATAATGAAAAGCTGTATAAATTTTTTTCACCAACTTTCATATTATGCGCTTGTCATAAATAATCAAAGTAATCGTCAGTGCGAATCAAACGAGCCCAAATTTGATGAGTTTGTGTCGGTTTATTGCAGCGTTCCAGTTCCTTGACGTCATGATATTGCATTATCACGCGATATACAAATACATACTTAATTTCAGCTCAATAGAAAACTGAGAAGTATGTTTTCTTGCAAGATTTCATTACTGACACCGGTACAGGTAAAAAAACGTTATCCTCGAAAATGCTATGCCGAACACAGAGCTTATTACGTGTGTCGTGCTCAATTCCATTTTCAGATCACAGATTTTCACTTACTTTGGCAATGGCATTTTTGTTGTTACCTTGAATTGACATTGATACTTCGGTATTCTCTTTGAAATCGACGAACTCACTCTTTTTATATTTTAAATCTAAGCGCTACCGTGCTTCGGATGGCATGTAAAGCTGTCGGTCCCGGTTCATGTCTCAGGATAAGAATCGTTAGGCCTTGTCGGAGGCTTTCGAGTGGTCTGAAACTAGAGTTGGCCACACTCACACGAAAAACAACAACAACAATACTGGTCGTTGTCGGTGCATAGTTTCTAGACTATATCTCAAAATATCATTAAATTAAAAGCAAAACTTTAATTCTTAAATAAATATGTACACAATATATTTAATAAATATATAAAATAAGGCTTCGCCTAATCTATATTTTACCACCTTAGTATTAGAATTTCCGAAAACATTATCTTAGTGCTCCCCTGCACTTCCCAAGGAACATACATGCCAAACAATTTCTTATGAGCACTACTGTCGGCTTTGCGTTGTCCGTCACTCAGTGTTGCAATAATTTTATATAGGTACAGATACATTATTTTTGGCATGTGAAGGGTTCATCCTCAGGAGGGAAACTAAAAGAAAATCTCAAGGAGGATTCACGGGCAATGACACGAGCGAGCAATACAATCTTAAAGTAAGGATATAACCTATGAATACAATACTTCAATGCATGACGTGTGATGAGTCGCTCCACGGAGAAGGACCGTATTAGAATAAGAGAATCAGAAAGCCAGTAGGTACACAATATACCTAAGACTTAGATTTCATTTCTTAATATAGAAGAATAAATATAACCATCTCAATATTATACGACAGAACCCAATATAAATAATATTAAAATAGCTTTTTTACAAGTATATTTATTAAACGAAATTTTTCAATTATATTCTAAGCCTCTAAATCCAAATTTTATATTGAATTGAGAATCATAATCTAGATGGATTTGTGTCGACAAATACTAGAAACAAATATTAAGTTTAGAACAAAGAGAATTCGGGCAAGTGCGAGTTTGACTCACGCACCGAGGGTTCCGTACGCATTTTACCTTATTTGAGGTTGGTGCTGATTACGTTAGTCCTCTAAATCTGTATGAGCGCCCATACAACTTAGAGGACTATCTTAAATGGAGTGTTCTGTGTATGTATGGGGACACCCTTAACTCTTCCACTTTTTTTTTTGTAATTTTTCCTTTATTTGTGCTGTAAGACCCTGCTTTTGGCCAAATTTCGTGATTCTAGTTCAACGGGAACTACCATATAGGTTTTCGACCCAAAACCTGTAGGGTACTTACGGTTGACCTAGAATTGTCAATTTTGGTTAAAACCAAGGTCTTACAGCACAAGTAAAGGAAAAATACCGAAAATTAAAAAAAGTTGAAAATTAAGGTTAATTTTGGTACTTACAAGTTTTCGCAAAAATCTAATTTTGACCATATCTTTTATCGGGTTGACCCAGGACCCTGATTTTTATACACCTAATAGGAACCATAGACCTTGGTATCTGGTATAAATTACAATTTGCTAGGTCCACCTGTTCCTGAGAAAATCGGTGGTGAGACACGGACAGACAGACAGACAGACAGACGGACAAGAAAGTGATCTTATAAGGGTTCCTTTTTTTACCTTGTGAGGTACGGAACCCTAAAAAGGTAAGATTTTAGCTATATTAAAATGTTCGTGTTTACTTAGGACGTTTCATTTTGCGTACTTACTACCTAAATAGCATATAGGTGACCTAGTTTTATGATAGTCATAATAAAGATCTTGCGAGTACTTTTATTTGAATTTTAGTTAAGGAGTGTTACTCTCATATTCTATTTTATGCCTCTCATCATAGACTTAACAAAATCTTCGTTTTAGTAGAAAAATGAATCAGCAGATGTAGGCGCAGACCGCAGAGTATTATCGTAACTATTTCGACTGTATTGTAGTCTTCAATTTTAGTTCAAATTAGAGGGTATACCTAAATAAATATTAATCATGTCTCCAATATTTTTGACTTCAAATAAATTATTATTATTAAATTGCTGGACTGCAAATGTTATTTTCAAACTTTACGGAAAAAAACTGATTGCTTTTATAACTTCAATTGTTGCATGCTAGTCGACATGGTACATTACTTTGAGTCTATAAGCGATTTTATCACATACTAGAGGACGCTAGCAGCTACGCCTGCATTTTTTTTAATTTACCCGTTTTGGCCGATCCCGTGGGAATTTCGGGAAATCCATTCTTAGTGCACCCCTACGGTCCCCAAGGAACATACCTGCCAAATTTCAGCTTCCTGCGCCCCATAGTTTCGGCTGTAGCGTGTCTGTCAGTCAGTCAGTAACGCAAGGATTTTATGTATTAAGATAAAATGGTTGTGTCCAAGACATCTCTAGATCAATAATTGAAAGCTCTAGGTGTTTTAATAGTTACAGGTCATAATTTATAGATGTGTTTGCGCCATTCCCTACTGAGATAGATTTGTTATTGCCAAAGCTGTAACCACGTCTCGCACTTGAAAACGGTATTCAAGCCAAACACCTGTAACTATATGGATATTGAATGTAGAACCAATAGATATAGGAAACATAAGTATTGGTATACTTAGGGGATGTAATAAATTGAGTATTTTTTTAAATAAAATTTCTATGATATCTAAGTCTTAATAATAAATGATTATATCTAAGAATTTGTTCCTTGAAATTATTTGATTTTGGTACTTCAAAGCACTTTGCCTTATTTCAACAGGTACGGATAGAACGGTGGCGTGATGCAAAATGCTGATGCCAGTCGCAGTGTTCCACGAAAAGTTTATTGCAGAAGTTCTAGTTGAAAACGAGGACATGTTTGATAAGAAAACCTTTTCAATTGAGTCAGTCTATATAATTATGCCGAAAAGAATGAAAAGCTTTTTTTTGTTTATTAAATACAACTCCCGCACTAGGACTAATTCCTGTGTCGCGGGGGACTTTACAAACATACAACCAACGGACACAATGAACACCCAGACTCGAAACAACAATTTATGAATCACACAGTGTTGCCTCGTGTGGGAATCGAACCCACAACACTCGGCGCAGTATCAAGCGGCGAGGCGGCCGCTTAAACCACTACGCCAACCGTGCAGTCAAGCTAAGAGAATGATGATGCTTAGCGTGAGAACAGCGTTATATAGTGTATAGTGTAGTTTGTATAGTGAATCGGACAATATTAGATACATATTAGTATAGATTAAATTCTTGCCTTACTGACTGACCGATAGACGACGGTCAGCCAAATCTACTGGGTTCAGAAAGCCAAAACATGTTAATTCTTTGGGGACCGTAGAGGTGCACCAAGACAGGATTTCCCGAAATTCTTACGGGATCGGGCAGAAATTGATAAATTAAAGTGCGGGAGTAACTGCGGGCATCTTCAAGTATTAAATAAAGATATAATATTATACAAAAGGACGCCTTTTTCATTACGGTCCAATTCATTAGCCTGTGAAGGTATTTCATGTATATCTAAATCTCCAGACAGCATAACGTTTTGACGTGACAACGTCTTATAAATTGGTTTGCCGGGTGACACTTCAAGAAACTGCGTTACGCTCCGCTCACGTTATGCGCTCACAATGAGAGCGAGTGAGAGGCACGCGTCCCGCCTAAGAGCGAGAGAGACAGACATAAAAAGTGAAAGGCACGCGTCTTTCATCCTTCTTCCTACTATACGAATGAATATTCACATTAAAATTATTTTACCACTCAAAGTCGTTGTCACGTAAAACTTTCGCCCGTATACCGACTTTACAGGCAACCAATTTTTTAACTTTTAGAAAAGCTTAGTAATTAAAAACGTGCGAGCGTTAATTTGTTTCTCTTCAGAAATTAGTTGCTTTGTGTAGCTTAATTTGTATTCTTCGTTTGGGCGAATATTTTTAATTTTAGCGATGTCGACAATTTAGATACCGTTGATTACATTAAATAAGGAATACCTAATCTAATATAGAAAATATATGTATATTATTATGTGTGTATGTACATAATATATTCTCTGCTTTCAACATGAGAACAAATTTCTTTGCTTCATCACAATTTTGGAGTTTTCAGAAATACGGTGCTTTTACTACTAAAAATACAGGATTTTTAGTAGCAAAAGCACCGTGTCCACGCAAGCGTAACATTGGTGATAATAATATGTTAAAGGCAGTACCAACACAACAAACACACACTACACTCATTATAGATATGGATCATTCAATCCTTTGTATTCAGATTACCTACTTCTACTTTACTCCTTGTGCCAGAAATCTCAAACGCAAAGCTTTCAACCAATTGGATGGCAAGCGAAAAATGTGTTGTTCACCCGAAGCCAAATTCTATAGAAAGTGAATTCAATCGAAAAGCTACATACCGATTTACTCGAGAAGACGAGAGAGTCTGCGCTTGGAATATTGCTATAAATTAACTCTAGAATAAAATGGAAATAGGTCAATAAGATGTCGCCATATCTGTTGAGAGGCTGCTTATGTTTATGTTATAAAATAAAGCCAATGAAACGTTAATGTCAAGAGAATATTTAAGCTGCTAGCTTTAAAGATTGATACTGGAGAATGGACTTCCAAGTAGAGGGTGTTTCCTCTAATTAAAAGCCAGGTTAGGGAATCGTGCGTGATGGATTGCGGCCCAAAGGATATTGTCGAGAATTCATATATATTATAGTTATCGCGTATGTAACTTTTGATAGCACGAATCAATATTGTCTTCGTAGTGCTTCGGTGTCTGGTAGATGTCGCCATGGTATGTGCCTTTGTCCGCTAGATGACAGTAATTATATTATTATGCAATAGAGAAGAGCGGATACGATGTATGGTAAGATAATAATAAGTTTAATAAAAAATAAATAAGATATAAAAAAAAAAAAAAATAATAGTTTCCTGTTAATTTGGCAAGCAGACATTGACGATTATTACAGATGAACTACACTGTCAAAATAAGGTCTCTAATCTTTCAATGGGAAGACGCTCGAAGAATCGCGCGGGACCGGCCGGCTTGGAGAAAACTTGTTGGGGCCCTTTGCACCAGCGGGTTGCCGTAGGACCTCAACAACAACAACAACAATCTTTCAATGCTGGCTCTGCCCAGCTATAATTTCAGAGAGCTGCAGTTCGTTTGTAGCATATCAAAAACATTGAAAACAAAACTTCCCTACCCTACTATTAAAGTTAAAGCAACAGAATATCATTTCCGCGTCCAAAACCCCGTCTAATACACAGCAATAACTCAACAAACACAGTTATAATTGTTCCTTGTTCAACAGGCCGAGATAGTCGGATGCTCATAATTAATTCACGTCGAAATGTTCCTCACTTAGCAGATATGGTGGCGTATCTCTTGTTTTCTTCGGAAACAGGAGATTTGACTGTTAGCCTACATAATACAGATTTACAAATGACTTTGCCCCTTTATTTTTATTTTAGATTGTGTTAAAAAGCGATGGGTACCAATCTATTTTCACTTCTTTGTCTTGATTGACGTGGCGTTTATCTTACGCTTCACGGGATAAGTCGTGAGCCTACAGCTTTCGTCACTTTACCGCAAAGCTTGTAAACTTTACCTTACGATTACAGCAGCTTCCCCTTATCGACCTAACAAGATCAACCATCGTTAATACCTCCTAATCGACTACCAACCGATTGTTACCGGGCCTTAGGTATCGATAAAAAATTGTTTTCACATCGAACCAACCTAATCAGATATAAATAATCTCGTTTGAGCGGTTAGAATTCTGATATCGTTTTAAATGTGTTTGCTACGTAAGGTAGTCTTTTTGGATTGTTTATTTTCAGATCGCTTTAAGTAGGTAAGTAAAGTTCAAATAGTCATGTACTAGAGTGGCAATAAGCAGAGCTGCAGAGCTGGTGTTCTGATAATATTTATTTCAAATTATAAGAAGATAATTGTTGGCTATTTAATATAATATATCAGCGTACTAATGAAAATCATTATTATGATGCCTACTTTAGTCCTTAACTTATTTGTCTAGAATATATTACACTAATGCATGATTTTGTGAATTCGGTCTCTCTTTGTTGTTTCCAAAATACGTTACAGCATAATCATATCGGAAATTGGCACCGGTAGTCGAGTGGAGACATCAACAGACTGACATGTAGACGGTACCCGATATCGAATGTCAGACGGTAGTCGTTTAGTGAAAAAGCTAATATTCTGTTAAATCTAGTTAGACAAGGAAGTGTATAGGCTTCAAGGCGAAAAGTTAACTGGGATAACATCGAATAGTGTAATTGAAATTTAACAATAACCTTATCTTATAAAAATCTCTGTAATGCTGCTCACCAGAGCAGCTGCCGGAAAGCAAAGGACGCTTTCATAGTTATGATATTCGTTCACTTAGCCTCCTCGGTATTGTCAGCGAGCGAGCCAGAAAAATTAAAACTTTTAATCCTACAAAAGCTACAAATTCCGTCAACCAGATTTTGTAGAAATTCCTTTTTAAGTAGCAATTTGGCTGCATGCAAATGTTATATTCAGAATATTACTTTTGTATGCAACGGATCTACTTTTGTTTGATTTTAGTTCGAATTGCCAGATCGTGCGGCATTATTGGATTTTTCTGTATCAAAGTTATGGTTCGGGCGTATTTTACATTCTGTCAGTCGCAGTCAGAAAAAATGTTTGCCTCATGTTACATGAAAGTTTATACTAAACTAGAGGGTGCCCGCAGCTACGCCCGCACATTAACTGTTTCTGCCGGAACCCATGGTAGTTTCGAAAAATCCCTTCTTAGTGCACCCCTATAGTCACCAAGGAACATACATGTCAAATTTCAGCTTCTTGCGCCCCTTAGTTTTGTCTTTAGCTTGTCTGTCAGTCAGTCAGTAACGCAAGAATTTTATATATACAGATACTGGGACAGTATACAGCAAAAACAATATGGAAATAAATACATACGTTTGTGCATACTGAGTACCTACGCTTCACGTAGCCTAGATTTAGGGCATATAAATAAAGGTTTTTGTAATGTTCCAACTTTATACGTTTCTTCAAGTAGTCTTCTGAAATAGTGCAATTCCGTTCTTTATACGTTTCTAAAAGTAGGCTTCTGCAGTAGTGCAATTCCGTTCTTTATACGTTTCTTAAAGCAGGCTTCTGCAGTAGTGCAGTTCCGTCCAATACAGCTGCTGCTGACATAAAAGATCCCTGGCAAATGTACCTACGAGTATTTCTAGTCAAATTAATGCTTTTTCCACTTTAAATTGTCTGTTATTTACTTGCGGTAATGTAAACCGTTTTTTTTTATGGTAAAAGGCGGCAAACGAGCAGACGGATCGCCTGATGGTAAGCAATTACCGCCGCCCATGGACACAAGCAACGCCACAGGAGTTCCAAGTGCGTTGCCGCCCCTTGATGTTGGGAAAAGGGATAGGATAAGGAGTGGGGTGAGGGAGAAGGAATAGGGGATAGGGCCTCCGGTACTCTCACTCACCGAACGAAACGCAACAGTTTAGGTACTGTTACTTTACGTCCATTTTCTGTGAGAGGGTAGTACTTCCCCGGTCGAGCCGGCCCATTCATGCTGAAATCAGCAAGGCCCTACTACCTTGAAGGTATACATGAATTCCTTGAATTAATTGATTGATCGACATTACTGGTGGAACTATGTTCAAATTAAAAAAAAAAAATATTTTTTATGATGGCCAAAATAATTATATTCTGTGCTATGTTTGTCAATAATTTCAGCTCACTAGATTTTAACTAAAAGGTAAAACATGATTCAAGAACCAACTTTTACATATAAAGCGAATCATAATTTAACTATTGTTGATAGTTTCCAATAAAAAGTGTTTAGTACTTTAGTACATATATATCTATGGTTTAAATAGGTTCCTAACTTGACTACGTACTTGGCGTACTTAGTTAACGCCTTATTCATAAATGAAGGAGTCCGGATAGGATAGTTTCAAGCAATTAAGAAAACTTGTAAAACAGCGGATAACTATTTTCTAGTGCTAATAATGTCATAGTTGACGCTGCGTCGGAAAATGGCAAGAATTCTGTATGTTGATTAATGGCGATGCTAAATCTCAACTACCAAATAATTTATTAGACCTCTTGATACTGGGACAGGACAGTGTACCTGTAGGCATCACCAATACAAAATGATCCTTATCGCATTCGGATTAAAATGGAATAAAAATTCAATTACTTTACTGAATATCATCTATACCTTCACAATCAGTACCTTTTTCGATATAGGAAACTCAATTCCAATAGCCATCACAAAACAATTAAATGAACGCTTATGAGGCAATTATGTAAATTCCGATGAAACCATTAACGTAAATCCTGTGAGACCCTTGTGATACACGTGTTATATTCATCATGGTATTCAACACATATAATGTTAATTCAATGTGTATGTGAGTGTGCCTTGGCTGCCTTGTATCCTACGATATTTTTTTTTTAAAGACAACTCCCGCACTAGGAATAAATCCTGTGTCACGGAGGACTACAAACATACAACCAACGCACACAATGAACACCCAGACTCAAAACAACAATTTATGGATAACACAAAGTGTTGTCTTGTGTGGGAATCGAACCCACGACACTCAGCGCAGTGTCAAGCGGCGAGGCGGCCGCTTGAACCACTACACCAACCGTGCAGTCTAAAGTTTTAAAACCATCTATTACTTATATATTGTAAAATCATTGTCTGCCACTTTAGCTCATGTTTATACATAATTTTTGCCATAGACAATGTTTACGTGGTACGAGGATGAAATATAATAATATAATTGTTTGCATGTTCACCTATAATATAAAATCAAACATTTCATAAAACTCCGAAACAGATCTTCATAAGCTTCAGCTTAGAACCTTCTCGATCACCTCACTTTTCATCGCAAATCGTATTAATCGGTCATTTCATTCAGGAGCTACCATGCGACAGACAGACATACCTACGAGTTCACAGACACGTTAAACGTATAACGCCTCCAGATCCTTAAAAAAAGCTGTGGCCAAAGCGAAAGCGGAACATATTAGCAGAATTGGCGAGAGACTAGCTCGAATGCCCTCGGGTACACGAGCTTTTTGGTCTCTTGCCAAAGCTGCTGAAGGTAACTTCTGTCGGCCTTCCTTTCCACCTCTGCGCAGGGAAGACAAATTGTTGGCCTATGATGCAAAAGACAAAGCCGATCTTTTAAGGTGTCTTTTTGCCTCTAACTTGACTCTAGACGCGGAGTTAAATCACCGCCGACCATGCCGCGGTTTGAAGGCTCTATGTCAGACGTTCAGTTTCACGTTAAATCTGTTCGTAGAGCTCTCCTCTCTTTGGACGTTCAGAAGTCGAGTGGGCCGGATGGTGTTTCTCCCATTGTGCTCAAAGTTTGTTCTCCTGAGTTGGCTCCGGTCTTGACGCGTCTTTTCCGGCACTCGTATTTGACTGGCATTGTCCCGTCGTCATGGAAGACTGCTACAGTGCACCCGATTCCCAAAAAGGGCGATCGCTCTGATCCAAGCAACTACAGGCCTATAGCTATCACCTCTTTGTTCTCCAAGATAATGGAATCCATTATTAACTAGCAGCTTCTGCGATATCTAGAGGAGCACCAGTTGATCAACGACCGCCAGTACGGCTTTCGCCGCGGCAGGTCAACTGGTGATCTTTTAGTGTACCTGACCCATAGATGGGCGGAGGCAATTGAGAACAAGGGGGAGACATGGCGAAAGCCTTTGACAGGATCTGGCACAAGGCGCTTTTGTCGAAACTTTCTTCCTATGGGCTGCCTGAGACTTTGTGCAAATGGGTATCCAGCTTTCTTTCGGAGCGTTGCATTAAAGTCGTAGTTGACGGTTCATGCTCTGACCCTAGGCCCCTGAATGCTGGTGTCCCTCAGGGCTGTGTACTATCGCCAATACTGTTTCTTCTGCATATCAATGATATGTTACAAACCAGTGACATACATTGCTATGCAGATGATAGCACCGTAGACGCACTGTACCCCGGTAGTGCTAAAATGTCTCAGGCACAAGTCATTGAGTGTCGGAACAAACTTGCGTCTTTAACGGAAACCACACTCGACCTGGTCTTCGATTGGGGTCATCGTAATCTGGTCACTTTTAATCCCAAAAAGACACAGGTTTGCGCGTTTACCTCAAAAAAGACCCCCTTTGTCGAATCTCTAATATTTCAGGGCACTTCCCTTGATATTAAGCCGGTCATAGGGATTCTCGGCGTCGAGATAACGCGAGACGTCCAATTTCGCGGTCATCTGGAGGATAAGGCTAAACTAGCCTCTAAAAAACTGGGTGTCCTCAATAAAGCAAGAAGATGCTTCACATCGTTGCAGCGTCTCTTGCTTTACAAAGCTCAAGTTAGGCCCCACATGGAGTACTGCTGCCATCTTTGGGCCGGGGCACCACAATACCAACTGCTTCCATTTGACCGCGTCCAACGTCGAGCGGCTCGAGTCATCGATGACACGGTCCTTACAAGCCGGCTCGACCATCTTGACCTGCGTAGAGATGTTGCGTCTCTCTGCGTTCTATATCGTATATATCATGGGGAGTGTTCTGAGGAGTTGTTTGGTCTGATACCCGCTGCAGAATTTCACCACCGTACAACTCGCCACAAACTAAAATTCCACCCTCACCACCTTGATGAGTGGCGTTCTTCTACCTTACGATTCACACGCCATTTCCTGCCTCGTACGGCCAAACTGTGGAACCAGCTACCTGCAGCGGTATTTCCAAACCAGTTCGACATTGGAATCTTCAAGAAGCCAGCATATTCCTTTTTAAAAAGTAAGCAACGCACTTGTGATCCTTCGGGCATTGCAGGTGTGATTGGGGCGGCGGTGATTACTTAACATCAGGTGACCCGCTTGTTCGTTTGCCTTCCTATACTATAAAAAAAAAACCTCTCCATACCTTAGGGGTGAAAAAGTAACAATTGACTTTGATATATTTTACGTGCTTCTTTTACCTACACCAAATTACAGTCACGGGATTAAAAAAAGAAAGGAACACGAAACTTCAATTACATTTGAACGTGTAACGTACGTTAACATCAGAAAACACATTTACCGATTGGAACAGTAAGCACATTACTTAGGGAGAGCGAGTTCTTTGTTCATATCCGCGATAATATGCTCATACGAGCTCCTTCGTTAAATCTCAAGAAATACCTCAATTTTCAACACTACCATTGAACTGGGGCGCTTTTGATGTTCAACAAGGGAGAGAGGAGATGTGTGGGAGTGGGACGTAATTCGTCATTCCTTTTAGAGTTTTAAGAAGTGATGAATGAGGCCTTTCGAATAATTGGTTTGCCGTCTGTTTTTGGTCAACTCTGCGTATGTTTTATGTTTTGTAATAAGATATATTTGTTTTGGATAATATACAATATATGTACAAAATTTATCATCATCATCATCATCAGCCCTTTATACTGTCCCACTGCTGGGCACGGGCCTCTTCTCACTATGAGAAGGGTAAGATCATAGTCCACCTCGCTGACCAAGTGCGGGTTGGTAGACTTCACATGTCTTTCGAGAACATTATGGAGAACTCTCAGACATGCAGGTTTCCTCACGATGTTTTCCTTCACCGTTTAGCAAGCGATAATTAACAATTTAATACGCACATAACTCCAAAAAATTATTTATCCATCCCCTGGATTGAAACCCGGACCCTCTGCGTAGTAGTGTGTCGGTCTCTCCACTAGGCTATCGTTGCTTTATAAAAGTACATCATCAGCCTTTAACAGTCCACTGCTGGACTAGGCCTCTCCTTTGAAAGGAGGAACTGGCCTACTATACCACGCTGGCCAAACGGGTAGGTATAGGGTTTGTATCAAGTTTTCCTTCTCTTACAGTGCTGTTCTCTACATAATATGCTCCCTCTGTCGGCTCTTACGACACCCATGGGATGATATAGGGTCGTGACATTCCGTATTCTTAATCCGTCAACACACGGACACATACATAAAAGTAAGTAAGTATAAAATTATATCTCAGATAATCATTATTTTAAACAAAGTCATAAAAAAGTCTCTGTTTAAAATTTAAAAACAACCATTTATAATTGGCTCCAGTAACACTCGGAATGTTATAAATAATAAATTGATTGCAGCAACTAGAATGGCTATTATTCACTAATAATAGCCATTCTATCGAAAAATCACTATTTCGAAGCATCTTGGCGTACCTTGCAAATTCCGTTAAGCAATTAAATCGCCTGTGACATTGGACTGTTTGATTGGATAGAAACATGTCTTTGCCGTGCCACTAAGATGTGAAACTCAATGTGTTGTCTTTTGGGTCTATTGGAATGACGACCACCAATATAGGACTTCCTTGACTGCCTAACTTCAAGTCGTATATAGTCCATTTTATAGGCATAAATAATATAAAATAGGAGTTATTACCCAATATGATATCGTTGGGTCTCCCTTGTTTGACGGAAAGGAATTTGAAAAATTTTCACTTCCCAAAAAATGTTTCGCATAATTTCATTTGCCAAATTATTACTTAGCAAAAAATCTATTCACAAAAAATTGTAACGCAAACCTAATGTTTGGGGAATTAACTTTTAAACTATAAGTTGTTTACCAACTAGTACTTTTAACATATTTTATTTAGTCAAATTGTTCAGTTGGAATAACAGTTTTTACGCAAAATCAATAACTATCCCAATCTAAATAGTTCAGTTCCGGGTAATCTACTAAAAACAATTTTTTTTTCTATTAATGCAAGTCGTTTCTGGCACTCGACGGCCGCTGCCGCGGCACCGCTCGCTCCGCTCGCTCGGCTCGTGCGTAGGTGGTCACAGTGCTAACCTAACCTAACCTTACCATTTTTTTTATAATTTACCTACTCTAACTACTTCCATAAATAAACTAATATCACCAAACGTTTATTGTCTGAAGATTGTTTGCTGTAATAAATCATTTGATTAAAGACCAAATGCCATAATGACATTATACTTGGTAATATTTTGCCAAGTAAAAATTTGACCAAATAAAAATATGCGTACTAAAATCATTCGAAATATTGCAATGGTATAAAAAAAGGTTGCTAAAATTTGTTTGGGTAATGAAATTTTGTCAAAATCTTTTCGGCAAAATGGCAGGATCCCGTTATCGTTAGCTATCTATTTTTCGTTTCGCATTAGTGTGTGTGAACGATTATTATTCTGAAAACAGAATCAAACCCGACAGCTTAACGTTCCCTTCAGAGCATGTCAGGCATTTGAGGTAAATGACACATCGAGCGATTACCCATCCAAGGGGTGACTGGAAAAGTTGCGTCTGCTCTAACGTCTATTACAAATTGCAAGTCAAGACACACTATAATTGCTACTGGCACACTATGCTGAATTGATTGGATAATATAGAAAATATACCCACAATAAAGTATACATGTTAGTCCGTGTGGTGACGAATTAAGAATACGGAATGTCACCACCCCATATCATCGCAAGGGTGTCGTAAGAGCCGACAGAGGGAGCATAATTATTATGCAGAGAACAGCACTGTAAGAGAAGGAAAACTTGTTACTAACCCTATACCAACCCGTTTGGCCAGCGTGGTATAGTAGGTTCATTCCTCCTTTCAAAGGAGAGGCCTAATCCAGCAGTGGACTGTTAGAGGCTGATGATGTAAAATATACATGTTATTAGACTTGAAGAACTCATTATAAAAATGGTTTACAAAAAAAACCTTTAAAATAAACGTAGGCAAATTGCAACATTGTCATTTGTAACGAATCGGTTAAATTCTACAGACATGCGAGTTCAAAGACTATTGAACAATTAATATTGCATATCGAGAGACAACTGTAAATTACTAGACACATAATTTATTGCATAACATATGTAATATATGCAGACGCTATTAAGTGCGGTTTCCATTCATTACTGAATAGGCAGAGTTATTGGTGAATATCTTAGGCCTTGGTTACTGCTTCATTAGTAATGTAGCACTAGCACTAGTTATGTATTGAGGTGGATAAAGCAAAGAAATGTTATGTTATCAGTATATATAAAATCCTTGCGTTATTGATTGATTGACTGACAGACAGTAAAAAGCTGGTAGTACTGGGTGCAAAAAACTGAAGTTTGCTTGAAAATGTATGATCCTTGGGGAGCGTACCTATAATTGTGTAGGTTGCATAAAGTGTTGTTTTTTGGCAATTGCCACCCTAAGTAGATAAAAAAGTCCACGTGGGCGGCGCTGTAGACGAAGTCTAGTCTGTTATAAAACCACTAAATGTTGCTTGAATTTTGTCCGAAATATTCTACAAGACAGCAGAGCTATGGTAGTCCAAGCATCCATACATAGTTCAAAGTAACTAACTTAACTTAGTTTGATCGAGTCGTGCCTTCACTGGCCACTTTGGTAACATAAAAATACTTCGTCAAATAAACTAGCTACCACCAACTAAAACAAATTTGAAACATTAAACTATACTCTTACTCAGAGTCAACTAAACTTGGCTCTCCGTACTAAATGACATTTTAAACTAGAAGTTCATAATGTTGAAGTTATAATGAGCGTTACAGTTCTACGGCCTGAGGATTATCTTGCGTTACAGGCTTAAGTGGGTAGCCACAAGTTTCGGTGGCCTTTATGTCAGCTGTAGTGAAGTGTACCCAGGATTATGACAGGTTTATATATATTTCGGAGTACCTTCTTGTTTCCAGTTTTATGTAGTTTATAACGTCGCATTTTATGTTGTACTTTCATATGAGTGAGTGGTTAACAAGAGAACGCAAACACGTTTCAATGACATTTTTACTGGGTGGCGATTAAAACGATCAGCGTAGAGCTTAAAAATGTCGACAGTGGGTCAATAAACTCAACTTCCAGTCACTAAAAATCGGATGGAAAATTTTGCGTCGATTTGGGTTTCTATAAATAGTATTTTAAAGATCTCAACGTCACAGATTAAGTAGTACTTGTCGTAATAACGAATTTATAATAGCACCATACTTGCAGTCAAATATTAATAAGCAAACGCATAATTTGCTTTTATGAAGACGCATTCAAATATACAATGACCCGGCACCGCGGAAGCTCAACAACGGCTCCTTAAGATTCTCAAAACCTTCATAAAGTAGAGAAAAACCTAAAAGTGACACGTTTTGAAACAAAAAGTGCACACCAACGTTCTTAATGGCTTCTTTTCAGCCTCCGCTAGTACCGTCAGCAATAAACTTCGACTAATTAAAGTTTACCAAGTTTTGGATCAATTCGCTGATGGTTACAAAAAGTTGATAAAGTTTGATGTTTTATGATTTAGATCATTTAAAATGACCTTAAGGTTTACGGTTGAGTTCACTATAACTGTTTAGTCAAGCAGATTTGGATTCAAGAAAATGTTCTGACGATTAGGTGTAGGTTATATTTTTATGTGAAAAAGAGATGAAGAGAGATACCTTGTATTTGTTTTCTTACTAAACATAAAATAAACCTTGTAAAAAAGACAATTTGTATTTGTAGTTTTGTTCACTAAACCTCTCTGACGGCTTAGAGTGGTCTCCTACTCTTTTTTGCGCATGATAAATTTTCTGCAATCTATAGTATTTATTTATTGACAATATAGGAAATAATATTAGCCTGCATGGCAAATAAAGCAATGATATTTTTTCATATAATTATATTTTCTTTTAAAATAAAGTAAAATATTTGTTCTGAGTATTCAACAGGCTAGTCAAGGTCACTTCGCCGTCATGATGTAGAAAGTTATTCAGGATTAAATCCATCGGTATATTATACACTATCTCTATAAAAGTAATCACTAATCACTAAACCGTGTCAATAAGATTAGTTCAGCATATTGTATTTAACATAACTGACATTTACTGTGTATGTGTATTAAAAAGAATCACATTATTAAACTCTTTCTAACATTCATATAACGGGTTTTAATCGCATAATGTCATGGGATAAATTTAGTATGTTTCACTAGTAGAGTTATGAATGAATTATCGCTCGCTTAATGATGTGCCCTGTAGATGGCAATATGCTCGCTCCATATTACATTGGGACCGAAACATAACTGGCGAAGTGTGGGTGTGTAATACACCTCTAACACCTCTGCCTCCCCCTTCGGGGATAAAAGGCGTGCAGTTATTACTAGTAGAGTCGTCCTGTGACAACCTCTGATGTAACCCACAGCAACACTGTATTTCAACTTTATTTTGAAATAGTTACGTTATGAAAACTAGTTAGATAATTACAAATATTTGCAATAGTCGCAAAGTTGAAAAGTTTTTTTTTTTTAATTTTAAAACCTTCTATCGATTCGATCTAACGCTGTATTAAAAATAAGAGCGTTCGTTCACCAAGTTCTATCTATCTAAACGTCACGCCTGTCTCCCATTGGGGTAGGCAGAGACTATGGAATGTTATGAATGAATTATCGCTCGCTTAATGATGTGCCCTGTAGATGGCAATAGGCTCGCCCCCTATTATATTGCGACCGAAACATAACTGCCAAAGTGTGGGTGTGTAATACACCTCTGCCTACCCCTTCGGGTATAAAAGGCGTGCAGTTATTACTGAGTCGTCCCGTGACAACCTCTGTAACCCACAGCAACACTGTATTTCAACTTTATTTTGAAATAGTTACGTTATAAAAAGCAGTTAGATAAATACAAATATTTGCGATAGTCGCAAAGTTGAAAAGTTATTTTTTCAATTTTAAAACCTTCTACCGATTCTATCTAACGCTGTATTAAAAGTAAGAGCGCATTTCTCACCAAGTTATATCTATCTAAACGTCACGCCTGTCTCCCATTGGGGTAGGCAGAGACTATGGAACGCCAAATGCTCCGGTTCAAACATACCTCTTTCGCTTCCTCTACATTCATTAACCTCATCATGCATGCTCGTCGGTTATGGGTACTTTGGATTTGGCCCTTCCGCAGTACGTCACTAAATCAATAAGTCGTATCATCTTAAATTTGAACACTTACATTTGTATACACAAGCCTTAACCCTATAAACACCACTATATTCTGTCGTCACGCCTTAGTAGGAGCGCAACCTCAAGCGCAGATAGAACGGTAAAACGTCAGAACGGGCGAGTGCATGCCTTCTCTGCAGCACATTATTCTTGCTTAAATAAGCTATTTTAATTTGCGCACCGTACCTAAGGACGCTGGCTTCAGAATGAAGATTGAATATTTTCTAAACATTTTGTGTTGCACGGGTCAAATAAAGTATGGTTTGCGCGTAAATTAAACTTTGCAGAACGTTAAACCTATATAATATCGCAATTAAATTACATTATTCATGTATCACATATTTTATTTACTATTATTATTTATTCATGAAATAGCATTAATATTAATAATGAACTCGTACTTGATTTAGCAAACAAGACTCACTTGACCCTAAAGTTGACTGACAGTCATGAATATTGCCATTATTAAAAAAAAAACTTTTTTTCTTTAGATAACTTTTATGGCCAGTGACATCCGCCAATACAATAAACTTGAATTATAGACCCTTGTCATAAAAAAACACCGTTTTAAATCACTACAATAGATTAAAAACTTTCTTTTTTACTTTTAATTCTCAGTAGGCATAACCTTCACCTTGTGAACCAAGTAAAAAATATATTAAAATTTAAGTTGCCACTCTGTATGAAAAGCAAGTTCTTTGATGAAATCTTACATAATAGCGCTGCGAAGCTGTTGACTACTCCGTGCATGCTAGTGCCAACACAACGCTGAATGCCGCCATTTGTTTTGCACAGTGTTTTACACAATGGTGCACACATGCGTCGCAGAATACATTATAGTTCTTCACATAATACAAGCTTCATTAACTTCTAAATCTCTCTCAGGTTTGGGAAAATTGTTTACCCCGGATTATCTGTTCTGTTTTGAGATGCGAGGTGAACATTGTATGAGTAATTTCACGAAACAAACACATCAGAACATGGTTTTAATCTGTCGTTTAAATATGTATGTATAACGGTATTAGCTATGCATGTTCATATTGTGAAATCTCCATATCCACTCCCACGTCCAGTCCGAGCGACTGTTGTAGCCTTGTACGTCCAGATACGCGCAGCCATGATTCGGGTGTTGCCGCGCTCGCATGTGTAACATAAAAACCTACATAGCTACTTAACTATACTAGCTAGAATAAAGAAAAGAACTGTAAAAAAATTGTATAAGAATGCCAATTAAAACTATGTATGTTTTAAGATCCAACAATTTTATTTAAGCTGTTAATAACAGGTGTCAACATTGAATGCCGTCAAAAATGAACATATAAATTGTATAAATTCACACCGCAACACATACATATTGTTAATTTTACCAATAATACAATGTCACAAGAAACTAAACGTAAATATGTGCCTTTCGAATGATGTATATATGATTGTTTAATTATCGCTAAGTAGTTCAATAAATCGAAACAAAACACCTCTCTTGTTAATTTTGTCGCGGAATCTCATGCGCTTTCGTCTCGCTCGCGAAGTCAAAATATAAGCAATATGGCCGCTTATCTAAGGATTCATCCACACTTTGTAATTTACGCAACTTAAAAATAGGAAGTCATATTTTTTTGTAGTTTGGGTTTTAAATTAAACACCAATAATATTTTTTTACAATAAATATTATAAATGTGTAAATCGAATTATATAAAAGTAAAAATAAATCTAATGTAAAATTCATCATCAGTTGGTGATCTAAACGTGTATGTATTAATTTAAGCCAACAATCAAATTAAGGACAACAAATTTAATAGTGACTTACAGACTCATAGCAGTGCAGCTTCAAGCAAATAACAAAATGCACATGCACATACTATGAAGAAATAAATATTTTCAAAACCAACTATGGCAATAAACAAATGAGCACAATACATACGGTATTTATAGTATTATTATATCGAAAAATAAATAAATATTGTTTAAGTTTATGAATTATTATCAATAAATCACAAAACTATACTTAGTGATATGAAATAGTAGAACACATCCTCTATGTTAGAAAACGGAGTTAAAAAGAGAGCAAAATTATATTATTAGTAAGTATATCCCAAGAAAATTTTAGCATAATGAGACACTTCCAAACAAACACCACAAACCAAAACAAAATACTCAACATCCAAAACCGCAAAAAATAAAAAAGCAAAATATATTGCAAACTGATTTTGCTGTTTGTACCGACCCTTATTGTGAACCAATATAGCTACGGCCGTGGGTACTATACTACCCATATCAAAAAAAATGAGGAACCCAATAACATTTTTAAACAATCTTCTGTGTTTATTATATATTTATGATAGTAAAGTACATTATTGTAATTATTACGAAATGTTGATCGTTGTTTTAATGTAATTTCACTGAAAAAAAGTAAACAGAGCTAAAATTAGGCCGAAAAGTTAGGGGCCGCCATTTTTTCGACACAGTTGTAGTTTGAAAACGAAATATAACTTGATTTTTCTCACAGAAGTGTAATATGTATACGTAATGATAAAATACAAATCATCTAGTTTATTTTTATGTATAATAATCTAAGAAACAATTAGTAAGACTTAAGTACTTACAACATTATTTGACTGGTACTCCAAAACAAATGTTGCAAAATATGCGCTAAAGAAAAATATTTTTTATTCATTTGTCAAGGCTTGTTACACTGCCATCTCATATTTAAATGGTAAAATAGCTAGTTAACTATTGATTCCAAACACCAAAAGTCAAAAAAATACAACAGTTTAAAAAAAAATGGCGCTTTGGGTACTCTGGTAACCGGGACGTGCAACGCTACTTTGTGTTTGGGTACCGTTGTACCCATGGACGTTGGAGTAGATATACTAAACTCCTCAACCAAAGTACAAGCGCTCGGTGGACGAGGGTCAAAACTTAACAGTCGCATGACAACTGCTGCGGACAGCTTGAAGCACTCTTAACTTAACTCGGACACGAAAACGGTCCGAGAACCCTTGAGGTGCAGATCCGATTTGTAAGCAATCGGGCGGCTAGTCCAGATTTGTCAACGACAACTTAACCCTTGGAGCGGCACAGACGCAATAGATAAACAATGACCAAGGGTTAAGTAGGTAGCAGAGTTAAAATACTCTGGGATACCTCGACAACATATTTGTGTCACAGGAACTATGGACACATATATGTATATTAGAGCGGCCTTATATTCATATACACCGAAAGTGATAATTATTTTCTAAGAATTCATTTTTTTGGTAAAGAAAGTTATGAACACGCCAGAGCTTCTAGAGATACCTTGATTAAATATGAACTTGTCCGCACCAAATAAGGCTTTTAATAAAGTCACAGATATCAAAATGTTTTAGCCGATGCCTCATATTATAATCAGACATCTTTGAAGTTACTGAAGTAAGGCAAAGTTCATTAGACTTCTAAAAAGCTTCTGACTCCAACTAAAATAGTTATTACACGGACAAAAAATCGTGGTTTGCCATTCGCGCTTTTGTGTTACAATTTGTTTAAAAATATTTCGAGTAACTTTTGTTTACGGATTGTCACGTGATAGAAGGATAACATTGTATCGAATAAAAAAATATGTTTTTAAATCCATCACTTAAAATAATATTTTAAGGCATTTCGTTTTCACAGCAAAACAGAACGTACCTAAACCTAAACATAGGTACAAACATGGTGAAACTCTTTTGCATTTATAGTATGCATAAGGTAGAACGACCTGTCCATTACACAATATTATTTTTAACTATTCAAACGTCCTTTTGCGAAGATTTTTGCGATTATGATCGTCTATATTAAAGACTCTGCCATGTTTACGAATATTTTAAAAAAACGTTTATGCTTATGTCATCTACCTTTCCAAAAAAGCATTATATATGCTTTCTTGGAGTTCAGCAACTAAGCCATTTCAAAATACTTTACGTACTTAACTTTTTGTGCAACATAATAATGTAATACATAAGTAGCCTTAATGCTTTTAAGCATTTTCATCTAGTCACACTAGGGACAATTGATAAAAAGAGCATTTATAGTTGGCGCGATATTATAAAACATTGAATTAGTATCGACTTTACTTACATTCAAAACATTAAAGTCATTCATGTAGTATCAAGCAACATGACCAGCGAGAAGTTTACTAAAGCACTGTGTCAGCATCCTTAGTTAAATAAACTTTTAGGCATTTTACCGTACAGTGAGTGAAGCCAAGTAATAAAAACTTCAACACACATTGCTTTAAAAGCCTAACTCGAGTTGGCATAGCCTATTCTCGCTTTTAAATACCAGTCTAATTAGATCTTACAGTCGTAATACGCGTGTATTCAAATGAAAGCTTAAAACTTTTGAAGGTTTACTTGCAAAATTTTGCTTCTTCTAATAACAATTCTATTTACAATTCTGACAAAAATAATAAAAAAAGTGTTCTTTTAAATTCATAAGGAACTTATTTAGTTACTTAGATGGAAGAAGGATGGAAGAAAAGATGTTTATATTAAATTTATCTTAAAATGTCTTCATACATTCAACTCCAAACACTATTGTCATAAACTCATAACTCCAAAGCTATAAATACAAAACATGTCTTCTAATTTAAGCAGTCAAGTAAATTTAAACCGTATGTTACAAGTACTACAGTTCAAAATGCCTTGAAATGTATTTCCACAAGAATTGTAGTTTTTCTACTTGTCAAATACTTCTTTCCCAATTGTAATAAAAAGTCTCTGCGTTTTATTTTAGTTGATAGTTTTATACAATACCCATGCATTTATACCTGCTAAATCCAACAAATTATAAAATGTATGAACCGGCCAACGTCTGGAAGCTGCCTTTACTGTATATTTACGACTTATTTGATTTACGACATCTACTTTATATTTTGAGCTATCGTAGAATAGCACTGCTTCAGGTTTTTCTTTGAACTTAGGTCTATTGTTACAGCGGGATGCATGGTACTGGGGATTAGGACATTTTTATTAAATTTAGCCTGATAAAGAGTCAACGATGTATCGCCCTTTTTTAGCACAATCTTACTATGTGATTTCTTTTTGCATTCTTCACGGAAACGGGTATTTTTCTCCGAGCTCTATTGATAGTGCCCACGATACTAGAATTTTTAGATTTGAAATATTCCGCTAGTAAAAGTGATGTAAAAAAATTGTCACAAGTAACATTTCTTCCCTCATTGATGTAAGGCTACATCAATTTCTTCACGACTCAGTTACCTAAACGTTCGTTACTTGGCTTATTATAATTTTTTCCAAGGTAAGGAAAAGCATTTATTACGGAATGTTCATCTTTCTCTACAGCCATTCAAAATTTTTGCCCGTATTTCTTTCTTCAAATATTGACGAGACAAAAATGACCCAGCGGCAGTTCTAGGTAAAAAGTATTTTTTTGCCAAAAGTATTACTGATATAAAATTAAAAATATTTTAAATTATATAAACGTACGAAATTGCTAAAAGTATAAAAGTCTCATCGACATAAATTAACAAACAAAATAGTTACATGCAATCAAACTTGCACATGGGACAAAATTGGGACAGCGGCGCTTCTAGTGTTAAACATTTTGTGTTGCACGGGTCAAATAAAGTATGGTTTGGACGTAAATTAAAGTTTGCAGAACGGTAAAACTATATAATATCATAATTAAATTTAATTATTTGTTTATCTCATATTTTGTTTATTGTTATTATTTAGTCAATAATGAATATTAAAGTGAAGCCGTACTTGGTTTAGCCTAGAAAGCTCACTTGACCGTAAAGTTGTTCATTCTTTTTGCCACCATGATTAAGAAAATAAAACATGCTTTACTTATTTTTTCTGATAATATTTATGGCCAATGACATACGCCAAAAAATAGACCAATCTCTATCGCTGTTTTAAATCACCCACAATATTGTATTACCTACATTAAATTCTTAATACCGATAGTAGTAACGCATACTCGTAGTAGCTATAGAGCTACGTTCATAACTGATACCTGGTGCCTAAAAAAAAATGTTATTTATATTTGACTTCCCACTGTGTATTAAAAGCAAGTTCTTTGATGAAATTTTACATAATAGCGCTGCGAAGCTGTTGACTACTCCGTGCATGCTAGTGCCAACACAACGCTGAATGCCGGCATTTGTTTTGCACGGAAATGGCGCACAGCTGCGTCGCAGAATAGATTATAGTTCTTCACATCATACAAGCTTCATTAACTTCTAAATCTCTCGCAGGTTTGGGAAAATTGTGTACCCCGGATTATCTGTTCTGTTTTGAGATGCAAAGTGAACATTGTATGAGTAATTTCACGAAACGAACACATCAGAGCACGGTTTTAATCTGTTTAAACATGTGTAACGGTATTAGCTATGCATGTTCATATTGTGAAATCTCCATCTACTAAACTCCTCAACCGAAGTACGAGCGCTCGGTGGACGAGGGTCAAAACTTAACAGTCGCATGACAACTGCTGCCGACAGCTTGAAGCACTCTTAACTTAACTCGGACACGAAAACGGTCCGAGAACCCTTGAGGTGCAGATCCGATTTGTAAGCATTGGGGTGGCCAGTCCAGATTTGTCAACGACAACTTAACCCTTGGAGCAGGGCACAGACGCAATAGATAAACAATGACCAAGGGCTAAGTAGGTTGCAGGGCTAAAATACTCTGGGATACCTCGACAATATATTTCTGTCAAAGGAACTAAAGACCCTACCCTAGACCTACATATATTATGGTGGCCTGTTTTTATGAATTGTCTAGGGTAAATATTTTGAGAAATTGTGAAATGTATTTTTGTGTTGTTAAAATTATGATCACGTCAGAGATTTAAGATAAACTTATCAGTAAAAAATATGTTTTTATAAAGTCACAGATAGCAGAATGTTTTAGCCGATGCAAATCTTTGAAGCTTTTGCACTAAAGCAAAGGTCATTAGACTTCTAAAAAGCTTCTGACTCCAACTAAAATTGTTATTACACAGACAAAAAAAATCCCTTTCACAAACACACCTAATCTGGAACACACCACGGGTAATTAAACTTCTTGATTTATGTGTGAAAGAAAATATTATTTCCTCTCACAAGAGTTTCAGAGCGAGAGAATTAAATTCGGTTACGTGCTGAAATAAATGGCGTGTTTATACGGTGACGATGTGTAGGAAATGTGGCGCTTACGTGCTAAATATGTAACCAGGTATGCGTAACAAATCCGTGGGACGTGGCAAGAGATCGTGGCTTTACGTTCGCGCTTTTGTATTACAATTTGTTTACAAATATTTTGAGTAAATTTTGTTTACGGATTGCCACGTGATAGAAGGATAACATTGTATCGAATAAAAAAATATGTTTTAAAATCCATAACTTAAAATAATATTTTAAGGCATTTCGTTTTCACGACCAAACAGAACGTACCTATACCTAAACATAGGTACAAACATGGTGAAACTCTTTTGCATTTATAGTATGCTTTAGGTAGAACGACCTGTCCATAACACAATATTATTTTTAACTATTCAAACGTCCTTTTGCGAAGATTTTTGCGATTATGATCGTCTATACTAAAGACTCTGCCATGTTTACGAATATTTAAAAAAAAACGTTTATGCTCATGTCATCTACCTTTCCAAAAACATTATATATGCTTTCTTGGAGTTCAGCAACTAAGCCATTTTAAAATATTTTACGTACTTTTTGTGTAACATAAAAATGTGATAAGTACATAAGTACTCGTAGTCTTAGTGCTTTTAAGCATTTTCATCTAGTCACACTAGGGACAATTGATAAAAAGAGAATTTATAGTTGGCGCTATATTATAAAACGTTGAATAAGTATCGAGTTTACTAACATTCAAAACATTAAAGTCATTCATGTAGTATCAAGCAAAACGACCAGCGAGAAGTTTACTGAAGCACTGTGTCAGCATCCTTAGTTAAATAAACTTTCAGGCAATTTACCGTACAGTGAGTGAAGCCAAGTAATAAAAACTTCATCACACATTCAAAGTCAAAGTCAAAGTCAAAATCGTTTATTCATCTAGGTCATAAGGAAAAAATTGACGTTCATAAGCGTCAGCTTATGAACGTCAATTTTTTAAATCGAATTACTTAATGCTTCTACATTTACATTTACCACGAGAAAGAACGGGCAATATCATTGCTTTAAAAGCCTAACTCGAGTTGGCATAGCCTATTCTCGCTTTTAAATACCAGTCTAATTAGACCTCACAGTCGTAATACGCGTGTATTCAAATGAAAACTTAACACTTTTGAAGGCTTTCTTGCAAATATTGCTTCTTCTTTAGAATTATTAAACTTATTTATATTATTTATCGGGATATTATTAATTGCACATCAAATAAATAATCACATATCAATATATTTTCATCATTTATATGCTTTTTTAAATCAAATAAATTACTTTACTACAAATAAACTGAATGTTTAACAAAACTATTACTGCAGAAAAAAATAAAAAATACATCAGCATGACATTACTTTTATCCTCATAATGCGATACAAATAAATTTAATTAAGTACAAAAATTCTAAATGTTTATTAAAAATACTAACTGCACAGCAAATTAACTAGTGCGCATGTAGAAGATACTCACTGTAAAAGCAAAATATCTATCCGAGTAAACTTATCCACTCAGAAAACTTAATAGGTTATGTTAGGTTCTCTTGAGACCCTTCTCTCAAAAATAGGAGCCCTGCGAAGCAGGGCTCCGTCAACTTAGCTTAGCGGTGCAATTAGTATTTTTGACGGAAAATTAGTATTTTTGACTAACAGTTAAATACAACCCATAAGGGATATTAGTCATTATAAGCAGTGCATTAATAAAATTGCTTTGCATTAAGATAAACAGCCGTACGTTACGTAAATAAATTGTAGTGTGTTTTCTAATACTTTGAGTTGTGTATTCTGCTGTGCAATCAGTAATTTTGATGGAAATTTGGATTATTATTTCATAAAAAAAGTATTTTATTTGATTTGCGTTTAAATACCACCCTTATTTATCTACAAATTTAATAAAAATATATAATAACAAAAGTGGATTTTTATATTCATAAAATACGTATTTGTGTAGATGGAAGCTGCTAGGATATGTATATATATTAACTTTATCTTAAAATTGCTTCATACATTCAATTCCAAACACTACTGCCACAACTCCAAAGCTATAAATACAAAACACGTCTTTCAATTTAAGCGGTCAAGTAAATCCAAATCGTATGTCACAAGAACTACACTACAGTTCTACAGTTCAAAATGCCTTGAAATAAAATATAATTCAACAAGCAAAACTCGGCTTATGGGTTCGGCCACCACATCGCCCTAAGGATGCCAAACACGTACTAAATCCACTATTAATCCCTATGGTATTATGGCTATTATACAAATCCCTGCACCTTCGGGTAATATTAACCCTGTTTAACATTTAACCATTCGGTTTGGAGGGATGGAGTAGCAGCCAATTGGGGATAAGGCTAAAGTCGTTTTGGAAAGCGAAAATAAAATGACTACTGTTATTGAGTTTTCGCCAAAACTATGAAAGGAAGGATCGTCAAGGTAGGATTATAATAGTAGGTATTTCATAAATGAATTGGCATGAGTATCGGGCTATATTTGTCATCGTTAGGTTGTTAGTTGGAATCTACAAGAAGAAGTATAATTGTAGGACCACAATAACTACGCCATGCATATGTTGTGATGTAAGGGTAAATAGTTAATCTTTATACGTCCATATTTGTTCATAGTACCTAAGCTATACAACCAAATAAACATAGCGGTAATAATTATATGCGGTGCCCTGAAATAAATTCAAATTAACTATCATAAGATAAGCGCTTTCCGAAAAGCAACATGCTAAGGCTTCACAAGTAGCAATTGCACTAACCTTTACTATGCTTTACAGGAGATATTCACACGTTAATCGCTTTTAGGGGTGAAAATATCACAAACCCGGTGAGGGTTTGTGATATTTTCACCCCTTAAAGCTCTACTAAACTCTAAACTTTCACTTCATTAAACAAGGGTATTTTGTGTTCGATTTCAGAATATTTTGTTGCAAGCGTCTGTTTGTAGGACTTCATCAATGAGCCGTATGTCGCGTAAATGGCATAAAAACAAACACGTTAATATTGCATGAATCTTTTCATCGTAGCAATACGATCTTCGTAGCAAAAATTTATGGTTAACTTTTCACCTAAATACATTTTTGAAGCTTTTGAACTGTTTTTGAAGAGAAATCTTCTTAAGCACATTTTAGTGTCACAGCCGAAAACAAGTACTTAATACTAATTTTAAACATGATTCCACAGATGTTTAGGCAAATTGTGTACCGTCGCAAATCCACTATACAATTACAACGAAATAAAGCAAACTTGACTGCAGTCAGAATTCTATGGATTAAAAAAACTTACAATCCGTGGTCTTTTTAGGGTTCCATAATCAAAAATGGCAAAAAACTGAACTGTTATAGATTCGCCATGTTTGTCCGTTACGCTAATTACTCACTTTTTTCTGAGCCGTGTGAAAATCGGGTGCAATATGCTGTTTATATCTGCCGGTAAGATAAAATTGGAGGTCGAAATATCCAGGCAGTTTACCTACTAAAAACTGTGCGAATTTTTGCGACGTTTCATTCATTTATCCTATGTCTGACATATATTTGCGACTCCATCGGGAATTTCGTGAACTACTTCACTAAGCTAATTACTGCCTACTATCGGTAAATAAAGTCTCTTACTGGAGGCAATCTTCACATTATGCCATAACAAACCTCAAATTCATTACTGTTTTCTTAACCTGCAAAGCAAAACTGAAAGAAAAGATATAAGCGCTTGCAACAAGCCCCGATATTTTAAACAGTCAAATGAAAGATGCTGAACCATTTACCTACAAAACTACTACATCAACAACGAGCTTTCTCATCACCTTTCAAGCTATTAGCATTACTCACAAAGCTTTTAAAAAACTTTGACGCTCCAGTACGAGTATGCGTTGTGCGCCAAATAAAGAAGCAGCTAATCCAGGTAGCACAAAGGCTACGTGTGACAAATAAAGGATACAAGCTAACTACTGTTAGTCCTGTTCTATCTGTTCGTGTTTCAGGCAAGCTGTGAGAACACTAGACTAAGTGCAACAATCCATTAAATTGGGTGTTAATCACTTGGGAGCCAAGTATATCGGGTTTAAGCTTATTTGTTTAAGTTGGATTGAGATTTAGTGCGATGCGCTGAGGGAACATGAAATAAGTAGGTAGGTACATTGTTACAGACGTACACAAAATAGATATACGTGGGACACACAAAAAGTTTTGCGACACTAAAAAAAATATTCTATAAGTAAATATATATTTATTACATCTTTTCAAACTACTCTCCACAAAGTTAACTTTAAGTTTTAACGTTAACTAACAAAGTTTCATGCGTCTAAACCAGTTTTCGAAACACTTTTTCCAGTCCGCTGCAGACAACTCGTTTACAGCCTGCTCGAACGCTGAGAGCGCATCGTCCGACGACGAATATTGTATCCCTTTGAGCTGATTTTTATTTTTGGGAATAAGAAGAAGTCACACGGTGCTAGCTTAGGGCTGTAAGGAGGGTGATGCAGGAGTTTGACCGGTGTGCTGTTTAGGAAGTTCCTCGTTTTGATTGCGGTGTGGAGCGGCGCATTATCGTGGTGGAGCAGGAGCCCTATGTTTGGTCGCTTGTTGCTCATAACAGAGAAAACTTCTGCAAAGCATTTGGTAGTATACCAAATTAATGCGTTAATGCTTCTTTGGTTTCGTGAAAGAATTGACCAAGTAGCCAGTCAAATTGAAAAACGCTCGCGATCAAAATCTACCCCCCTCTTCTAGGTCGCTTACTATGGAAGGCGTTGATTCGTTTTGAAACACCCAAACCGTCGACTGGCTCTTTGTTTCTGGATCGTATAATAAATCCAGGATTCATCACCTGTAACAATGTCGTAAACATGCCGAGACGAGCCTGCTTCAAATTTTTCTATCATATCATGGCACCACACCCTTGCCTGCTTCTGAACATCGGTAAGGTTGTGCGCCACCCAGCGTGAAACTATCCTCCGCACCCGTAGATGCACGTGTAGAATCTCGCAAAGGATTCCTGATCCAATCTGCAGTATATGCTGAATCTCTTGGTATGTAACTCGTCTATTGTCTTGGATCAAATTTTGCACTGCTAGCACGTTTTCTTCCGTAACAGCCGTCTTCTTTCTTCATCCCCCAAAGTTAGTCGACCGCGATTAAATTCATTGTACCAACGATACACGGTTGCCTTAGAGGGGACTTCATCCATGAATGCCATTTGAAGTCTATTGTACGATTCGTCCGGTTTCAAGTGACACTTAAAATCGTAAAAGAAATCATAGCGCGAAAATATTCTCGACGCAAATCCATTTTTCAAAGAGACACGGTAATTTTAATTAGCTCGCGAAAAATGTAGAGGGAAGTTTTGAATTTAGAACGTACCTAATTTTACTGTAAAGATATTTTTAAATAAATTATAACTGGCCAGTCTCACATACATAACAACTTTTTCTCGCAATACTTTCTGAGTAACCTGGTAAGTAGGTGCACTGTTTATTTTATACTGTCTCGTTTTTAGTTATCAACTACTCCTTGTCTAAAGGCTTCGTTAGCCTAACACATTACAAATTTTACTCATGACGCAGAACGCTCAAATAAGTTCGTTTTGTAAAAAAGAGACACTTCAATTCAAACTCATTCACTCAGGAATATCATGAAGATGAAAATAAAAAAGCCTTTGACGTTTATTGTCGACACTTGTATAAATCTCTTTCTGTATAATTACAATTGCAAACATACATACGGCCCACCTAATCACAAAAGGGAGCCCCTCGTGCGTTGAAAATTCAAACAACATGCAGGGTTACTCGGTTTTAGATATTGTAGTAATATTTGCGTACAGAACTGGCGTGGGCAAGTCCCACAAGCATGATATCTGATGCATTATCCAAAGATATATTGGTGTAAACTCCGTTTTTTAACTCTCTTACAGTCTAATCCTATAAACCTGTTATTTGAAGACAACTAAAAGGTAATAGATTGTGCCATAAAGTAATAATTTACTTCAAATCTATTACACTGGTTAATAATTTAAAATTGTTTGTTGTAAATGAGTCATGTTTTCTTATATGACTTAGTTTTTGAAAGTCGAGTACCGACACTGAATCAATCATGACAACATTCTTTACTAGTCCACCAACAGTCATCCAAATAACAATTCACTTTATCTTTGACTTAGATACAGAACAGTAATACGAGTACTGTTCATATAATTTATTCATATTTTATATTCCTCTCATATACTACCTACCTTCCAAACTCGGCGACTGTTAGGTATTTTCGGAGTTTGGTTCCAAAACTAATGAACCGCATTAATTTAGATTGGAAGGCGACTCAAATTCTCCCGGGGCATGGCTACCCTCTGGCTAATAAACGAATAAGTACGTGAATATTCAAGGAACATTGTCGCAATATGGAAAATTGTATTTTCTTGTATTTTTGTCAAATCTGACTAGGTTAATGATCAGTTTGTTAACAAGCCAGTGATTGCGACAACTTGGCTTAAAACTATTTATTTGCAAAGCTTAAAAAAAGTCATATAAAAAAAATGACACGTGGCCCATCAGCAGTGATAAAATAATGGCATGCTACTATGCCATGCGCGCATATACCTCATTCTCGTTAAAATTTTCTTATTGCAACTTGCTCACGACGGACTGTGAGATTTGTGTCATATTTCAATCTGCACAAGACAATTTTTGCTTATTTCATATAACGTAGAATACCTAAATAAAATAAAAGAACTCTTATTACGCTTCATTTATCCTTTATTTGTATCGTTGTTATAAAAGCATTGTCTGGTACATCGCCTATGAGGATCTTTAGCTGTAAACTTCAACCTTTCCAAGACAATGCCAGTAAAGATAGCTTATATATCCTTCTAAAGATGGGTCGAAACGAACGTATGCGATATCTATACAATTGTGAGATTCGTAAAGGATCAGGGTTATTGTGAGTCCCGTATCCCCTACTAATGGAATTGATGTAGATTTGTGAATTTCAGATGCACTGACGAATCCTATTTTATGTTTCGTTCCTTTTCGTCGGACGGGTTATCTTTAAGGCTGTTTGTCAAATGGTGTTGTGAACATAGATTACAATGATTGGGGATGTTTTATGTAATACACGCTACCTACTACAATACATACACGTAATAGCAGATTTTGTTCATCATTATATCGCACGACTGTTATGTAATACAACCGTGCAGATAGGTAGAAGTTTTCTTTTCATATTCTCATCTATCATCCTATCTCGTTATGTTATATGCAAATAATTGCAATAATATAACAAATTGTGTTTGCTTGGCTGCTGAAAAGAGATAAAGATAGTAGGGAAAGACAAAGAAATTATGTTAGACATTTATTTTATAGGGCGATTAGCATCTGTTCAGCTACATTTTAATACTTTTATCCACCACGCATATCCTAAAATCAGTTATTTGTTTAAATAAAATACTTGCGTTACTGACTGACTTACAGACAAGCTACAGCCAAAACTATTAGGCGTAGGAAGCTGAAATTTGGCATGTTTGTTAGGGACCATAAGGATGCACTAAGAAGGGATTTGCTGAAATTCCCACGGGATCAGGCAGAAACAGTAAAATAAAAAAAATGAGCGGGCGTAGTTGCGGGCATCCTCTAGCATTTATTGAATTTTTAACAGATTTCCACATTTTAATTGGATAGTGCAAATGCTTTCAAATCAACACCAAGTTAAAGAAAATTGGTTGAAATTTCTAATAAACACAAAATCAAAATTTTGTTTCGGCAAAACGAGTTCTTCTAAACCAGCATGCAAAAAGCAGCAAAATCTTGTAAACCTAATGTATACCTAGTGCTCTCGTAAAGAGCTCTGCATATGCTCACTCGAAACATAATACACGTTTTTGACTACATTTTTGTGTAACTTGGACCTTTCAGAGAAGGAATGAAAATTTCAGAGAATAATGCACTAGCAACATAGCCGTTTTTAGACTGAGTGGCAAATAGTGCGGATATTCTCGGGGCCATACGTTCTAAAAACTTTCGGATCAGAAGGTACCAGCTTATTGCCAGACGCGGCAGAATCTAAGTTCCTTATAGAAGTATAATAAACTAAATAAACCTTATTCTAAAATAAATAATAAATAGAAGTCGAGACTGAGAATTTGATCTTTGAGCATAATTGTATGATTATTATTAAAGACTTTTATATTAATAGCTCTCACTTATCGAATCACAATAGTAGCTAGGGAGCTGGCGAGCAAAAAATCTATGTGATTTGCTCATGTGGCAGACTTTATTCATAGCAATAACTATACGATAAGAAATATTAAGAACCGCGTCTGCCACCATGGTAGCGCTGCGTTGTCAATTGACAGCCCCTTCAAAATGTAAAAAAATAGGTATGCTATATCATTTGCTCATTTCTGCCTCTAAGGCTGTTTAGAAACCTTGTCAAAATTAAAAAAAAAAACGAAAAATCACACATCTAGGACTCTGACTTCTGAAGTTATGAACTTTTAAAGATTTGTTTAATGATTTAAACCAATATATATTATATGCTCGCTTGGCAGACCTGCAGTGTTCGTTTAAAAACCTTGTGAACAACCGCAGAAAAAATAGTCTGCCACCATCGTAGCGCTCAGCGCTTCAAAAATGTCCACAAAAAATATGCTATATCTTTTGATCGTGTCTGCCTCTTTGTTGTTATTGGTTATAAAAAACCTCATAATACCCTTGTTCATATTGCTTATAAAAAAGAACATAAAAGAGGCAGACACCCAAGCCACTGATATTCCGAAAGCAGACCATTTGAATTTTTTTTAATCGACGCTTGGTTCAAGCAGTCAATCAATAGGTGTATGTTTACAAAATATTAATCTAAGTAAATAATCTACACACGCACGCACACACACGCGCGACACGATGGCGACACTTTTTAAATATCTATTTTTTAATTTCAGTTTTTACCTTTTCGTATTTTTTTTGGATCGGTATTCATGTCGTGTTCGCAGGTCAATAAAAATATTAAATGAAAAATATACTACGAATAATAGCACTAATACTCTCCTCAGATTCGCAGACTTCAACGAGCTGTAATGGATAATGTCAGTAAGTAAAATGTCTGCCAATGATTTTTTTATTCAGAGGGTTCTAATAAATATAATAATAATAATATAAAATATAATAATTATTATAATAATTTATTTATCGTAAAACACAAGGGTACAAAAATATACTCATACAGAATTAAACTTAAGGCTACAATTTTCCTATTGATTGGGCAGAACACCAGTATCCTGTACTAGTTAGAAAACTGTATCACAGGAGATTGGGTCCCTCTTTCAAAATTATATATATATAAATTATTATATGTACGTAGGTAAGTATATTTAAGAGATGCAATATTAGAATAGTATTCAAAAGTAAACAATATAATTAAATTGAAGTAAGATATTAAGCTTAGTTTCTAATTTATAAATAAACAATAAAATTACAACAAACAATAAAATCGAGTTGGCCTTATTAAAGCTACGAGCAAATGATTTAGTAGAACTTTATTTTCTTACATTTTTACATCTACCGCCTGTGATAATGCAGAGCCCTGGATGTCTGCCTCATAGATTTTCTGCGTTATCATAATTGTATTGACCATAATCCCAGAGGCAGACACGAGCAAATGATTTAGTACCGATATTTTTTTACCGATTTAAAGCACTGTAGCTAAAAAATGCAGAAACATATGACCTTAATACATTAAGAAAAGAATGTCGTATTGATCCAAACTTTAATACCTATCAATGCGCAGTACGAGCAAATCATATACTTAAATGATCGCCAGTACCCTAGCGTTGTGCAAGCTTTACCACTCTGTGGTAAATGCATATGGCCATGCCACCAAGGGAAGTCGAGGACATCTAAATAGTTTTAGTGCGTTGCAAAACATCTTTCGGTAGTCGCACGTACTCCCGCATATATCAAAGTCCAAATTAACTTTGGGATTACCATCCAAAGTTGATTGTGATGGATGAATAATTAGATATTGATCCATCGCGATACGAAAGTAAAAAAAGTCTATAACGTATTCAATAAGATCGTTGTTTTTGACAAATAAATCTTCGGCATCGAATAATAATTTTTCCACAGATTGACCCAGGACTAAACGTTGAAATATTTTTGCCCATGTTTTATAAGAAGGTACATACGTTGTCCAGAGTATGTTTTACAGTCGCCAACGTTACATAATTATAATATAATCGTGTTTACATGCAAATACCATTTATATTGTAACGTGACCTTTTTTGTCGGTTAGTTCTCGTACTATTTGACCTTCTTCTATATAAATGATTGCAGTTTCTAGCTTGTTTCTTTAATAAGAGACGTGTCCTAAAAACCATGCTGTAGCGGTTATCTACTGTATAACGTTTAATATGTAAACTTATTATAAATTACATGCTTAATTTTATTTTCATTGGTCCCTGATTCGCGGGTCGGGCAAAGTGTTATTAGGTTTTTCCGTTAGGAAATTCTCAGTAGCAGCACGGAGTCTGTTAATGTGCCCGGTACGGCAATAGGCTCTCCCCCTATTACGTGGGACCTTTGAAAATTCATGGCGAAATGTGTGTGTAATATAACACCTCTGCCTATAATTTTATTTTAAACAGTGTCAAACGCAATTGCATTTTAGGTACACATTTAAAACAGTAACATGGTTCTTCTAGGACGTGTTTAAATTATTGTCTGTCCCAACGGAGATGTTATATTTAATTTTTAAATTTATAGGCTTTTTGACTATATCAATAAAAAGTAGAACTATGAATTTAAACCGTTGTATTAAACATAGACCTGATAATTTATAAAAGTTAATATTTTTAGATCTTTTGTTTTATATTCTTATTAGATGATGATAATTTATACGCTCAACAGTATTATATCAAGTTTACTAAACATCACAGCTCGGTATCTGCAATGTTCCATCTATCTCAGTTCCTTATTTAATCAGCGAAACATAACCTTCCCATACCGAAAACCAAACCTCTTTTCCTGTGTATTTTGGCGCACAAATAGAAAAACGTCTGTTCAGTAACAAAGGCACAAGTCGCCCGACATCTGACGGTCTGCAATCTCACTGATGCGGACGTCCGCTCCACTCCATTAGTTAGCGCAATCCGATCCGCGCGCTGACAAATTAAAAGGTCCAATCTGTAACGGAATTGGATCCCGTGTTGTGGATTTATTAGCCCTTCAGATTATCTGATTGCAGCTAGCTTTGAGTTAGCATAAAAATAGAAAGAAAGAGTATTCGTTTTATAGATTAATTTTGACTTGGTTGATATCGATCAGTGTTACCTTGGATATGCAATTAACCCATATATGCCCAAGAGCACAAAAACGACCCAACGGTACATGTTCATTGGCAAAGCGCCAGAAATAAAAACCGTATATTATTTTCATAGTTTAACGCTATCTACGAGTTGTCGGAAGAACTACGTACGTTGTAAGAGCGTTACATTATGCAAAACTAAAGCAATAACAGTTGAAAATTAGGAGAAAAGTAGGGAAACGTTTTTTTGGTCGAAAATTTAAGACCTTCGCTGACAAAAATGTAAGTACTTATTTATTTGCTTGAAATCTTGCAATTATTGTTAATGAATTAATAAAATGAATATATTTTGTATGTTAGTAACATATCAAATCTGTTCAGGACTATCTATTTTTGCTAATTTTGGATGAAATGTTTGTTAGGGTCGAAATCGACCCCCTGGGCAAAAATGATACAGAGTGTACTTCTTTTTCGCAGGTCACGGCGCGTGCTCTCAACTTGTGTGCGTCTTGGAGAATTTGACTAATAGTGATGATTTTGGTGGCGTTGACATATATTTGGACCCGCCTTTAGGTGATAAAATATCCGACGGTGACTCAGGGTACGAAGAATGTTATGATATTGCGAGCTTTAGCCGTCATTAGCTTCTTGCCCCGGATGAGTTGATATTACAAGGCAATGAAGAATCCAGTATCAACATTACAGAGAATATATCCATTCAACAACCGGAGGTTGAGGTTCCTTTGGATATCCATCCAATCACTCCCCCCACTAGTCGCAGTGCATCTCATCAGTCGATAGAGAGAAAGTAGTATCTAGGTCTTTGCTGAAAGCATATATATCATAATGCACACATATCACAGTGTGCCACCTCCAAATCGAAGAAAAGTTTAAAAAAACTCCATAGGCTCACTTTCAGCCGACAATGTTGTTAATGCTCGTGGTGGTGGTGCTGACCACTCAATTTCAGATTGACGTAGGTTCCGTTTGATTAATTTCCTTTGTGCATCAAAGGAAAAAAGTTGTGCATTACTACGTTATCGCCTCGATGTGTGACTCCGACTACAGAAGGGAGTGATTGGATGGATAACCAAAGGAACCTCAAACTCTGGTTGTTGAATGGATATATTCTCTGTAACGTTGATATTGCATTCTTCATTACCTTAAGCTCGCAATATCATTACATTCTTTGTCCCCTGAGTCAGCTTCGGATATTGTTCCTCCTAAAGGCGGGTCCAAATATATGTCAACGCCACCAAAATCATCACTATCGGTCAAATTCTCCAAGACATCAGCAATTTCATTCGTTGGGAGCACGCGCCGTGACCTGCGAAAAAGAATTACACTCTGTATCATTTTTGCCCAAGGGGTCGTTATCGACCACCTGAAAAAAAGTGACTTCCAGGTACTGAAACTGAAATCTACTAGTTTTCAGTTTAATTACTTCCATTAGAGACAACAATATCCAAAATTCATTAAAATTGGTGATCTAAATATTTCTGGGCATATATGGGTTAATTACTCAGTACTGATAATAATCATTCTAAAACTATGCTGGCCGACCCGCACTTAGCAAGTGTGAAGGACCAATAATGACGGATAAGAAGTGCTTATTATGCCTGATTTCTCTACGGTAAAATAAGGTAAGTGTGCTTATGTTTGCAGGCAGCGATAGTCGAGTATCTTTTACGGAATATACTTTACAAACACATTAATTAAACTACATATGAATAGATGAACACTTAAAAGGCAGCGATAGCCTAGTGGATAAACCAACAGACTGCTATGCAGAGGGTATCGGGTTTGAATCCACGGCGCACACCACTGACTTTTCGAAGTTAAGTGCGTATTCAATTGTTAATTATCCCTTGCCCCATGCCCAGCACGTGAAACCATCGGTCCCGGCTGTCATGAAGATCTTTGACAGCCGGGAGTCAGTACCCTCATATAAACTGATGTCTAAAACATGCAATATGGCTATGCCTTCCGGTTGCAGAGATCAGACGACAGTCGTACCATAGTAATTTTTTACTTTGGTCGTACTGTAGACAAGCTGATATTCTGTCAAATCTGGTTAAAATAGTAAGCGGACCCCGGGCTCCAAGGCGTGAAGTCTTGGATGCAACTGGGATAACGTTAGGACGATGATGATGATGATGAGTGCACTTATGTACCAATTTTGCTCTACGGAGCATAATTAGTTATATGTGCTACTAATTATAAATAGGATTTGATTCCAATTAAAAACAACACAATTGTATCCTAAAGGAACGAAAGAGACTATAAAGAGTAGTAGTAGAGTATTTTTTTTTTCTTTTTTTATGTTATTAGGCGGCAAACGAGCAGACGAATTGCCTGATAGTAAGCAATTGCCGCCGCCCATGGACACAAGCAACACCACAAGTGCGTTGCCGCCCCTTGGGGTTGGGAATGGGGATATGATAAGGAGTGGGATGAGGGAGAAGGAATAGGGAATAGGGCCTCCGGCACTCTCAATCACCGAACGAAACGCAACAGTTTAGGTACCGTTACTTTACGTCGATTTTCTGTGAGAGGATAGTACTTCCCCGGTCGAGCCAGCCCATTCATGCTGAAATCAGCAAGGCTCTACTACCTATAATAATGTATATATTTATTAACATAAATATATGGATTATTGGACTAGAAGCATAAATTACATGAGTTACGACCGGTGCCAATATTTTATATATCGACAGATTTGGCTATCACATAATTATATAATTTGAATTATTTTGTATCTAGCTTACGGCAAATATGAATGTCTAGTAGCCAAAAAAACTATCGAACGATAAAATATTAAAACCAGCCGTAAATGAGTATTCATAATGTTATTTCGCGACATCACAATTATTCAGAGTTTAAAAAGGAATTAAAAAGCACAATCATAATAATAGTGTCAGGCCTCATTTATATTTAAATTAATGTCTGGATTCGTTAGTGGAGCTTTTCTCTTTCACTTTAATTACTTTAATTAAATAGCTTCATGACTGACCAATTTAAAATATAACGATATATAATTTTACGGTGTATTTTTATACTATAGGAAATATAATATCTGGAGTTATAAAATCAGTTTATTGTAACGTATTGGGAACAATTCGTAGAAGGATCAAATCGGGCCGAACTGGCTTAGGGTTGGCAGCTTAAGGGCTTCCAAATAGTTTGTATTGGAATCAACTTGTTGCTTTTATTTAGGACTTTCTTTTTTAGTTTCCGAATAGTTCGTTGACAGGTTGTAAATTTATGCGTACCTACGTTAAGTCTTTTTAGTTTTTGCTTTGTAATCTATATAATAAAATATAAAACTCGAGAATGCCCGCTGCTATACCCGTAGGGTGCATTTTGTTTCGCCCGATCCCGTGGGAATTTCGGGTAATCCCTTCTTTGTGCTCCACCACGCTCCCTAAGGAGCCATACATGCCAATATTTCAGCTTCCTGGGCCTAACAGTTATTGCTGTAGCTTGTCAGTCAGTCAGTCAGTAACGCAAGAATTTTATATAATTATATATATACAGATTTTGTTAAGTAATATAATAATGAAAAAAACATTTATTTCCTCATCACAATAGTATCCTTATGCTAGAGTAAGCTAAGTAAATGCTAAGTATCGTTAGATAGGTATTTTTAAAACATTTGGGCTTGCTTTAATCATTTTTCTATTCAGGCGTCCGTTTGCATATGCACTTCGGTGGCGAAGTTTTCTTACCTTTTTTATGCAATAATCAATATTTTCAACATAATTCCTTTAAAATATATTAATCTTTCGGTTGAAAACCCTTACCGTCGCCACCATTTTTTACCGTATTGGGTGTGCAATGAAAATATTATTTCTCGAGCCTTTTTTGACTTTCAAATTGAATTGACCGAAGCACCCCGACATAGGAATCAATTTGATACCGTATTTGTGATCTTACAATGTTATCATATTTAGAAACCGTGAAAATACCCAAAATACCAATTATATGACAGAATTTCGGTAAAGATTTAAAATAAATATTTATTTATTTTTAGTATACACATAAATAAAAATAAACAAAAAAAGGAAACAATGTTGGTGCTAATGATATGAAAACTATCTAGTCCTACGCTTCGGTGACTAGGCTTAATATTTAAGTGCAGAATAACAAAACGAAAAAGTGGCTTGAACAGTTGGTGTATGATCTTGTTCAGTATTTAAATTAAATAAAAGGTGGTTCAGTAATTTACTTTGTCGAGAGATGTTACTGAAAGCACGTTTGAATTTCACTCTGCTTAAATTTTCAGTCTTAGAAAATCATCTGCCTAGATCTCCAATAAATTGTCTTGACCCAATTCGGTCTGCCAGCAGATCTTACTTATTCAATTATTGAATTTACGCCAATAATTAACGTAGAAGCAATACCATTAACAGAATTAAATAGAGGTCGGCCCTCAAACCTAGAAGCCAAATAACCTCAGCAAATATTGATCCAGTTGATAGTTCCAAGATTATTATCACAGCATTCATAGCTCAACAACATTCAGACATAATATCAAGAAGGGTCATCCGTTAATATTGTGGTAAGGACTGATTCAATCTAACTTTGATTTCTGATGTTCGGAAATTAGATCGTGGAAGTCTGCCGTTTCACGTGATATATCGCCTATTTGTGGCTTTTAGGGGCTTAGTTTGTATTCTATTGCTTATATTTAAATGTGACAATGTAACTAATGAAAAGGGATGATAAATCTTTGTATAGTTTCAATGAAAATCTTTAGATGTTTTATTATTTCACAATTGTGAAGGTTTCAAAGAATAAGTGACGTGTCGGAATATACTTTACAAACACATGAATGAAAGTACATATATTATGATATATAAACACTTGATAGAGTAAGGTGGCACTGAGACCCGACCAGGAGTAAGTAAACAATTAGGCTTAGCATCAGAAAGAATATGCCTATACCCAGTAGGTATGATACCCCGCACCTTATTAAAGCCGGTATTGTATAGATCCTTATAACAGCGCAATCTCATTAAAAACTTGTCCAAGTCTTATTCATCAGAGAAATACAATTGAATATTAAAATTTTAAATCTTTATGAGAATAGAAAATGCCTTCTCTTTCTCTTCTATCACTCTTTATTTTACAAATTTATTGGCAATTATTTTAGCTTTTATTTATTAGATTCACATACAAATAACCTACGGTTTGAATTCACCTAAGGCCTTTTATAACATAAAGCGTACACAATAAAAAAAATATTTCAATATCAAAAAGCTGTTTAAAACTCCGCTCGCGAATGGCACGCGGCTGGCATAATGATCGGCAAAGAATCATACAATGATTCTTCATCGAGTACGTGAGAGAAAATGTTTCGATTGGATCTGAATGTGTTTGAGCTTGCACAGAGTTTATTATGCTAATATTGAATGAAGTTCTTGTAAACTGTTCAATTTTTTTATAAAAGTTTCAGATATGTATAATATAATAAAAACAGTAAATCTGCATGTGCGTGCAATGTGCAATTGACGTTATCTTCCAAGCTATAATTATGAGAATGGTTCAGAAAGAAAGATTTACAGTCTGTTACCAATAGTTAACTTATTTGACTGCCTCCGTGGTACAGTGGATAGTGTATGCGACTGCTGATCGTAGGTCCCGAGTTCGATTATCGGGTCGGGCAAAAGTGTTACTGGGTTTTTCCGAATACTCAGTAGCAGCACGGAGTCTGGTAATGTGCCCGGTAACGGCAATAGGCTCGCCCACCATTACGTGGGAACTTAAAATTCATGGCGAAATGTGGGTGTAATATTTACTCCTCTGACTACCCCTTCGGGGATACAGGCGTGAGACTATAAATAAAAAAAACTTATTTGAATGCTCGTACACTGATCATCATCATCATCCTGATGTTCTCCCAGTTGCATCTAAGACTTTCACAGGGGTTACAGATCTTACCAGACTTGACAGAATAATAATATTAGCGCACTCCTACACTAATGTACAAAAAAATATACGATTTAAATAAATATGACAGCGGCCTGCAGTTTCTATTTCCACTACTACCACTATTCACGTTCCGAGACGGCTAGACGAAAAGCGGAAAAGATTTGCTCTTGCTTTATATTTTGATTTTTTTAATATCTCAATATCTGGGTTTGATTTGTGCACAAGCAATTTTTTTACATTTGTTAACAAATTATATTTTAGGAAACTATCCTAACATAACATGAAAGAACTAAAGATGTTGCTCGATAAACAATCTTTATTACCGTTAAAGATGAATGGAGTTTTAATAGGGAAACCGCGTAGGTTTGAATGAAACTAATGCCCTTTGCCAATGCCCGCGGGGTAGCCGTAGGTTTGTATCGCCGCCGTCAAGCTATCCCTACTTCATATTAGTACAAGGAGACAAAAATGAGACTGATATAAAACAACACTAATACTAATGAATCGAAGCTCACATACCACTAAGCCATAAATACAAAAGAAACGAAGAATGATGATGTTTCCTAATATTAGTATTTTTTCTCACGCCTACTGTTACCAATTTATCATTTGTTAGACATGACTAGGTATTTGTTATATCTACCTTATCAAGATGAATATCGTTTGTTATTTTTTGTGCTCAATGCTAAGGTGATACGGTAATATATTGTTTGTAAATATATTATAATTTTACATAAAAATATCAAATTAATAGACTGTATGGCGTAGAGAAATACCTCAAAGTTAGCAAAACAGAAAAAATTACAAGCCTGAGTCGAAGACTACTAAAGTAAAATAAAGCCTATGTTACAATTATGTGATTTTTCAATGATTCACTTATGACCTTGACATGCACAGCTCCTAATTTTACAAATTGAGGTCACGCACGCGAAATCTTAATCAATTCACGTCACACCTTTGACGTGAATTTTCCATCAAGAACCTCCAAAATCAAGGAAAATATCCCACCGACTCACGAATGCTCACAAGGATATCAAAGACATTCAAACGTTGTCAACAAATGACGTCACAGCACTCTCACGTGAGGATGTTTAACATGTAATATACATAAATTAAGCTCTATACCTACGGTGCAAACACACAGATGTGGATAGATGTTACTGCAATTCTCGAACACTTGGTTTGTTTGTCTGACGCTGCACAGTTAGAGTTCTTTTTTAAGACAACAAAATTTTGCGGAAGGTAAGAATAGTTGAGGGAAGAGGGCAAGAATAGCATAGCATTACCATGGGCAACGTAAAGCCGTCGTCGCTTGCCGTATTAATTTCATAAATATTTTATGAAGACACAAATTCTTCGGCAATAAAATCCTATCATACGACTGCCTCCGTGGTCCAGTGGATAGCGTATGCGACTGCTGATCGGAGGTCCCGCGTTCGATCCCGGGTCGGGCAAAAGTGTTACTGGGTTTTTTCCGAATACTCAGTAGCAGCCCGGAGTCTGGTGATGTGCCCGGTAACGACAATAGGCTTGCCCTCTATTACGTGGGACCTAAAAATTCATGGCGAAATTTGGGTGTAATATTTACACCTCTGCCTACCCCTTCGGGGATACAGGCGTGAGTCTATAAATAAATAAAACACATAGCATACGTAGCGTGACTTGATTTGCTGTTTGTAATAGATGAGCAAAGATAAGCAATGTTTGTCGAGATAAACATTTCGATGGGTGACCGCTCAATGAAACATTTACCTACATCACAGCGCTACAATGCTGTGGATCGCAAGCCGTTGGCCTAAGATTATTTCTCAGGCTCGAATAGTTACGCCCAGTCGAGTCTTTGATGAAATTATTTCACATGAAAGAAAAGAAAGACTAACATGCTGTGAGATTGTACGTTAGTGTAGAGACGGTATAAGGTTAACTAAAAGGAAGAATTAAATAAGGAGAATCCTTGATCAAGTACAAAACCTAACCTTTGGTAGCTGTGAAAACGTGATTTGGTTTCAATGCAGCCTATTTGCTTACTTTACTACGTATAAGTGTAAATAGTTTCACGTCTGACTATTCTCACGAGGGTAAGCAGATGAGTATTATATACACGTTCCACCAAGCATGAGGAATAGTTATAGCCGCAACAATTATAATAGTAGTAAGTCCATTTATATTTTTTGCTATTATTTGCCTTTTTTATAGACAACTCCCACACTCGCAAAAAATCCTAAGACGGGGGCTTTCAAACATGGAATCAACGGATACAAAGAACACCCAGACTCGAAACAACAATTTGTAGATCTATCTTATAATTGTGTCTCGTTTGGGAATAGAACCCACAACACTCGCAGTAGCGTCAAACGGTGAGGTGGCCACCAGTTAAACCACTACAACATAACATAACATAACTTCACGCCTTTTATCCCCGAAGGGGTAGGCAGAGGTGTAGTATACACCCACTTGGGTGTGTGTATACCACTACAACAACCGTATATTTACCGAACACAATAAAATTGCAAGATCTGTAAAATAGTGACCCTTATTAATTGATGATTATAAATTTATTGATGCAGCTTAGAAAGCAATCTTAAGCAACACTGGGAAATCATTAGTCCTTGCCAGTATTTTTTGATAGTACAGCAAACCCTGTTGAATAATGGTGGTATCGAACCGTTATAGTTGGCGCAGTATTGAAGACGACGGGATTTAAACAACTAGTTCATACCTACGTGCACTCATTAAAACCAAAAATACATCAGAATATTATCGATTTCAAATATAAAACGTACATACACTTTTAAGACTGCCTCCGTGGTCCAGTGGATAGCGTATGCGACTGCTGATCGGAGGTCCCGGGTTCGATTCCCGGGTCGGGCAAATGTGTTACTGGGTTTTTCCAAATACTCAGTAACAGCCCGGAGTCTGGTGATGTGTCCGGTAACGGCAATAGCCTCGCCCCCTATTACGTGGGACCTAAAAATGTATGGCGAAATGTGGGTGTAATATTTACACCTCTACCTACCCCTTCGGAGACACAGGCGTGAGACTATAAAAAATATATCCTTTAGATACTTAAATATATTGGATCTGAGCCAATAGCATGTAGTACGCCAAAGACATAAGGTCATTTTCCTGCGGTGAAAGGATAACAGCGGCCTAAATAGATCAGTTACGGTCATCATGTTGAGATGAGACATAGATAAGGAAAATGTCCAGTAAGGTTACCCTTTATTTCTGATATAATAGTAGATAATACATCAGTGACGCCTGTTTATTCTCAAAGGGTATAAGGTTCATAGATTTATCTAAGTTACCAAGTAGTGCGGGTATCCTGTAAGTAAAGAGTAGCTTACTGAACCACTAGGTGACTGTGGCAAAGTATATAATAATACTAGAGGACGCCAGCAGCTACGCCTGCATTTTTTTTTTAATTTACCCGTTTTGGCCGATCCCGTGGGAATTTCGGGAAATCCCTTCTTAGTGCACCCCTACGGTCCCCAAGGAACATACATGCCAAAGCTTCCTACGCCCAATAGTTTCGGCTGTAGCGTGTCTGTCAGTCAATCAGTAAAGCAAGGATTTTATATATTAAGATGACAATCATCAACAATGATCCCTTTTGCGTAAATTGTTATGCACGCGGGCTTAGTATATATGTATGTTTCTGAAGAAATATTAACAAAACAATTAAAACATTCATTGATTCAGGAAATAGTCCAAAATACGTACCTTGCAATGACACATCAGCAGTCGAAATCAGTTTGTTAAAAACTCCGCCACAACTAAAAAAGTGTATTTTAAGTGATCTTGATTTATGTTTCACTAGCCGTTTTCCGCGGTTTCACCCACGTCCTGAGGGAACTACTTCGCGTACCCGAAAAACACAAATATCTTACGGATCCCTATTTTTTCTAAAATAAAATGTAGCCTATGCTACTCGCAGATAATGTAGCTTTCTAATGGTGAAATAATTTTTAAAATCGGTCCAGTAGTTTTTGAGTTCATCCATTACAAACAAACAAAAATACAATTTTTTCCTCTTTATAATATTAAGTGTCGATATCGCGAGGAACTTTCCAAACAAAACTTTTAAAACAAGGACATAAAGTACTCACAACTCCGCAACAATTTTTGAATCACAGTCTAAGTGTTGTCTCGTGTGGGAATCGAACCTACGACTCCGGTCGCATTGACAAGGGAATCACCTAAATCATTGCAGAATAAACTATGCAAAACGCTACCGAAATTATTTCAGTAAACATTTAAGCACTATTGTGCATAGGGTTCCCACCAAGAACTTAGGGTCCCAAGCCAACCTCACCTGCAAGTGGTGCACCTGCCGATCAACGGACGAGGCTCTGGCAAACAAAATGTCCCAATAAGCGGCAATAGGCTCGCCACCTATTACGTGGGATCAAAACACTGGCGAAAAGTGGGCGTTTAATATGCCTCTGCCTACCCCTTCGGGGAAACAGGCGTGAGTCTATGTATGTACTATTGTGCATCGTTTGACATCGTGTTATAAATATCTACAATATCTAGTCGACCACACCGTAAACTCACTATTTCAGCAAATATGTGGTCGGTGGTGATTTATTACCATTAGACCGATATAACATCCATTAGACCAACCCCGGCATTAGCACGCTTGTTCACAAACGTGCAAAATTGCAATAAATCTACGCAAATAAATGCAAATTGGTTGCTACTACACAATCACTTCCAATTTAGCTTCGCGCGTCTGATCGAAAGTGGTTGCGATTTTATAAGCGTTTGATTTAGTTTTGTCTAGCTAGTTTATGTTTCATTTTGTTCTGGTTATTAATTAAGCTTTATAATAATAGTAAATATTTATAAAATATTACAACTGCCTTAGTTTAATTGACAGATGTTGTACTTTAATTGTGTTGACCATTATTTTATTTTCTTCAAAAGACTTTAACAAAAACATGTAACTATAGACATGACAACAATTGGTGTATCACACAAAGTATTGTTCCGTGAGAAAATTGGCCCACAAATGCGGCGCAGTGACAGTAGTAACCAAGTAATACATACAAGCAGAAAATGTATAAGTTTTTTTTTGAAAATAGGAAAAAATATATTATATTCATTTAATTAAAAACGTACTATAGATAGGTACTAAAATAATTTATTATGAGTCAATTTGTTAAATATAGTTAACCCATACATATTTTATCCGCAATATTTTTTATCAGTAAAAATTTATGATTATAGTTTCAGTTACATATCATGTTAAAATAAATGACTATAACTATCAAACAGAAATGTGCATTTCAGAACCCACATGTGTACTAGCTAGTTGAATATCCTGATGGACGAGAAAGCTTCCAGATACAACAGTATCCTGTTACTTTAGCAAGTTGTACAACGGCAACAAAGCTACAAATACATTGGATACGAATTTGTGTTGTACGCTAACGAAATTTTGCTGTTGTAGGAATAAATGCGGCAACTGGTTAGGTATTTCTGTGTCAAGAAGATATTTTCCGGGGGTACTACCAGTACTGTAATGAATTTGTGAAACAAGGGAATTCGGAAGAATACTTAAAATATAACCTGATGATCGAGAATTGTTTGTATACAACAGTTGTTCCAAATCCGCCATACAGGTTGACAAAGTAAAACAACGAATCAAACATTAAAGCGCTGTCATGCTTCGGAGAGCACATAAAGTACTGAGACAAACACACGGTTCTTGTATCAGGAGAAGAATCGTTAGGCCATTTCAGTGTCCTTCGGGCGGGCGGTCTGAAAACTTTGCCACTAGTGTTGACCGCACACTCACACAAAAAATAAGAAATAATTTGAAGGATTCTAAATATATAAAGCGGAATCATTAGCACTATATATCCCATAGTAGTAGAGAGAAAATCTACCATAAGTTTATTAAGTAAAAATAAAGTCATCATTATAAGAGATAATGCAAATGAAATATATACTACAAGTATATTGATGTACTTAGCTATACTCATATACCAATTATTTATTAAACCAATCAAAGCAACACACAACCCAAACAGCTTTTAAATTACGCTTGAACTTTTTGATTTAATGGCGTACCAATATCCCTTTATTTATTATCATAAAAATACGATTAAAAGTTTTCATCAAAATACGGTACACAACAAACCCGATTTATTAAACCCAAATGGATTCATCATAAAATTAGAAACGGAGGAAAGCAAAACATAAAAAACATACAATTAGATGTAGAGTTTTCCAATTTTGTAGCAAAAAATTTCGCGAAGTTAAATCCGTTTTCAGATAATTTCATCGCACACACGGCCTTTATTCATTAAATGTATTAAATCTTTCGTGCGAATGAAAATCGTTGCTTTCCGAAACGAATCCTACTTAGCAGAGCTGTGGAAAAGGTTTTTGTTTTGAAATGATTGGTTTTTATTTTTTATCTGTACATGAGGCTTAATTGGACTACTTGCAGATCTCGATTCAAGTACGATATGATATGATATGAGAGTGAAAATCATAAATACGCAATAAGATAGATTTAGTTATTTACTTGTTAGCGCAAAACAGTATTATGGCTGTCTGGTATACCTATATTCGTACCTTACTACCGGTTCCGGCAATTTCGTCGCCCTCATAGTATTTTAAGTGACATTTTCCACAGAAAATGCCGGAACCGGTAGTAAGGTACGAATATAGGTATACCAGACAATTGAGCACACAAAGGTAAGATTTCATGCGATCTTACCTTTGCACACAAAGGTAAGATCGCATGAAAATCCATTCAATATTTTTTTAACTTTGATCATGAACGGACCTAGAGGAACCGACAGGCAGACGAAGCAGTGCAATTTGTTTTTAACCGACTTCAAATATGTGGAGTTTTTCAATAGTAGTAGTAGGTAGAAGACACTTCAATTTTATTTATATGTATAGATGAGTGGAAGAAGTAAAGACTTTAGACGATTACAGGTAGTAGAGCCTTGCTGATTTCAGCATGAATGGGCCGGCTCGACCGGGGAAGTACTACCCTCTCACAGAAAATCGACGTAAAGTAACGGTACCTAAACTGTTGCGTTTCGTTCGGTGAGTGAGAGTGCCGGAGGCCCTATCCCCTATTCCTTCTCCCTCCCTCATCCCGCTCCTCCTCCTATCCCTTATCCCAACCCCAAGGGGCGCCAACACACTTTTGACACCTATGGTGTTGCTTCTATCTACCTACCATCTGCTACCATCAGGCGATCCGTCTGCTCGTTTGCCACCTATTAATAAAAAAATAATACTATTTTATTTATTATTTTCAGCCTGTAGCGTCCCACTGCAGAGCAAAGGCCTCCCTCTCCTTCTTCCACAGGTCTCCATTTTGTGCCAGCACAGGCCAGTCCTTCCTGTACGAGTCCAGTTCGTCCTGCCATCGTCGTCGCGACCTTCCACGCTAAAAATACGAAGTTTTTTTTATTTATTTTCTGACCTGCCTCAGAACTTTTTACTCGATGAACCGATTTGGAAGAATACTTGTAATTTAATGCCAGTATTTCCCGTGTTGTTCCATTTCTATTTGATCACGATCTGACTAGTCAATTTGAGTTATCTTAATATATAAAATCCTTGCGTTACTTACTGACTGACAGACACGCTACAGTCGAAACTATTGGGTGCAAGAAGCTGAAATTTGGCATGTATGTTCCTTGGGGACCGTACGAGTGCAATAAGAAGGGATTTCCCGAAATTCCCACAGGATCGGCCAAAACGGGTAAATTAAAATAAAAATGCAGGCGTAGCTGCTGGCGTCCTCTAGTCCTTTATAATACTTTTATTTTATTTCAAGGTAATATTTTAAGTTGTTCCTTTCAAACATACTTTTTGTTATTAATATGTAGTAAGGCTGTCCGTGTGGTGACGGATTAAGAATACGAAATGTCACCACCCCATATCATCCCATGGGTGTCGTAAGAGCCGACAGAGGGAGCATATTATGCAGAGAACAACACTGCAAGAGAAAGAAAACTTGATACAAACCCTATACCAACCCGTTTGGCCAGCGTGGTATAGTAGGCCAATTCCTCCTTTCAAAGGAGAGGCCTAGTCTAGCAGTGGACTATTAAAGGCTGATGTGACTGATGTAGTAAGGTTGCACTTGAATGAAACGATGTTTCATAATATTATACAACTTTAAAAATGAGCACAAAAGCCGACTATATAAAACTAAAAAGAAATAATATTCTCATTGATTCGATCAGACTATTCTAGGCGCCGCGCCGCGCCGAGACATGTGTGGCGCTCAACCTATTTTCCCGCGTAATTAAATGTCAAGCTGTCATTACGTAACTTACTATTCAGCCTACATGGTTTTCTTAATACCTATTTCTTATTGTAGCATGTGCAAAATCAACTATTTATTATCTTTTATATATTATTGTCTACAATTATGTTACCTGCGTCTTAAGTAATGTATGAATACATTTATAATGTATGAATACATGATGGGGAGAGGGGTGAAATGCTTCTGGTTTGTACATAATTATGTTAGTTTGAAAAAACATTAATGCATCTGGAATGACGATGCATTTTGGTAGCAAGCAGAGAGATTAGTAGACCCAGCAATCTACTAAACATATTTCACTACGTAAAGCATTAATGTTGATAATAACATTAAATATAATAACAGTGTGGGTCGTTCCTAATAAACCCGATGCACGGACAACGGCAAAAGAAAATTAATATTCATTCAGAGCTAAAAAGAGTATTTTAATCCAATGCGGTTTTAATTTTCACGACTAATTATACCTTGTGATGATTGCCTCTGACATTAAACTTCGAAAGGAAGGAGAAGTAAATAATCATCAACATATAATTTTTAGGAATAATTTATTTTGAAAAATAATTAATTTAAATAGAAAAGCATTAGATGCTTTACAGAATTGTCCAAAACGACTTCAGCATTAATAGGCCTAGGCCCGACTGGATTGGTACTACCCGCCCACGGAATACGGACATAAAGTATCAGTATCTGTACTATTGCGTTTCCTTTTATCTTTCTTCTTTTAATCCCCATTTCCTTCTCCGTCATATCGCTCTTCCTCCTATTCCTTTTTCCATCCAGGTCGGCAACGCACTTGTGACTCCTCTGGGGTCGTGGGTGTCCACGGGCGTAATCGCTTACCATCAGCCGATCCGTCTGGTCGATTGCCATAGAAAGATCTGTATCCTGATAGATTATAAAACCTGCCTGGAGTATTTTCTTCTCGACATAATAACAAACGGCTTTTATAGTCTCACTATTTTCATGACTGCTAAAAACCCTTTAAAACTCGCATCATGATTACTACTTCGTAAACCTATCAAAGATCTTTTAAAATCATTCATAATATTCTTTGCCATAAAAGAAATACCGACATACCCGCGGCAGACATTTCTTGCCGCCACGTGCGCGCTGCCATTTTCCCGCGTAATTAAACGTCAAGCAGCCATTTTGTATAAACATGCATGAGGGAATTGGTCGCGACGCGTCGCCCGGCGAAATATGTTTTAACGTCTCTTTTATATTTTTTCGTTGGGATGAGGATCGAATATTAATTCGGGATTTCTGTCTGCATGGAAATGAGGAATTCAGTAATACACATTTCAATACAGCCAACTGTCTGTGTTGAAATCAACTGAAACTCAAGATGAAATATCACAGGGAAAAAGTATTTGAAAGGCGGATTAAATGATTGATGAGGTTATCCGATTGAACGCAATATGGTTATGACTACTATTTTGATGATTTTAAAACCTAAGTTCTGCTAGGCCAGCAATATTAAACCTGAATAAATCAGACGTCATTTGAAGCGAGTCTTTATTAGACTCTTCCGATTTATGAAAGCATAAGAGGGGTTTATTGCACTAACAAAGTACTTAACATTTTATTGCCGCAAAATTATGCTTCCATTTGAATCATCAAAAAGGCCATAATATGAAAATAAACCTTTCAGATTAGTAGTAAAGTAATTTAGCAAATAATACAAGTAATATCTTTGTAACTGAAATTTGTTTTTTTTCTAATGTTTGTAATATTTGGTATTTGGTTCGAAATTGGCTATCTCTCAGTCGTAAGTAATAAAATTGCAATATAACTGAACATTCTGAGTCCGTTAAAATAATGTTCACGAAAACAGCAATCCAAATTGGTGGTAAAATAAAAATAGTCTCAACATTCTAACCTCTATCAATTCAGCTGACTATTAGTGCTTACGTGAACGCGCTTTAAAAACAATACAAAGTGACTCATTCTTTTTAAATTCGGTCGCACATGTTGCCAGTAACATTGGCACCTGTTTGGTGTCAGCTGACGCCGGCAATGGCCACCACTGCGAGATGCATCATGCATAATGCATGCCGTTATTGGAAGCAAACGTAATCGTTACTGTGATTTAACTGAATGTAGCGATTGGTTACGTTAATTGTTTATAAATTAGTTGTATAATATTGCTTTAGTGTAGCATATTGATAATATAATCAAAAAGGCTTTCAGAAAATGTTTTTCATGTAAGCAAATACTCGTCGTACTTAACAAAATTGTATGCCTAATATTAAGTTTAATTCAAATATAATAAATATAATTATGCAAACATATTCTACTTCTAATTAATTAATATAAAAGTAAATAAAGTAATCAACTTCGCAGAAATTATTAAATATATGACTTCATTACTAAAAAGAACAAATATTATTTGAGTTAGAAGGTTATAGAATTGCATACCTACCTTTGTAAAAAATACATAAATATTTCATACTTAATGAAATTGAAGTCAATTAAGAAAAGTGATACTCAAAGTGTATACCATTTTAAGAGACTATAACAGTTTATAATATTAAACAACTCTTAAACTAATTAGTGTAGTCAATTTGACAGACAAAAACCATTTCACTTTCCAACATCCACTCGCTGATAGCTATTTGCATAATAAAGACACTATACAATTCTGCCCTCAGTGCTTTATTTACGTCAGCTAACTGGCAACGCAGTCCCTCTAGGCAGTGATTATACCAACCAACCTATTACGCATACAATCAGTTTAAAATTCACAAATTTTCAGCCGCTAAAGAAAGCGTTTGCTCCACCAGTCATGAATATTGATTACGCTTAGTTTTCTTAAGCGAACTGGCTCTTGGAGTAGGCAAATCACGTACGCACAATGGCAGGTCCTAATCGGCCGCCGTTACACAACCAATGATCCTCGGTGACGAGGCCAATGTCGCGGTCCACTCAACCAGAATATCGATCATGGTTCAGAGATGACACATCCGGGGATCGCGGAAACTTTGGAAAATGGGAAACGTATATAAGCGCCGCGGCGTCTGAATACAGCATCATTCGTCTCCAATCAGTCGAAGCAATCAGTTCAATATGAAGTCTTTCGTGTGTGTTGTTCTACTAGCGGCTGTGGTTGTAGCCGAGCCTCCGTTCAGACAAAGGTTCTACAGAAGAGAAATTGAAGCTGCAGAAAAAGACAAGCCATCGCAAGCTGGAGATGCGCCGTACCCAGCAGCCGGTTTCAAACCGGAAAGAGAATTTAACTTACCTGTACGACAAGAAGCAGCACCTCCATCTACCTCCTACGGTGTTCCCGATGATAGCTACAGTGCTCCAGTAATCACTTACACAGCTCCTCAAGTCCTGTATGGTGTTCCTCAAACAGAATATGGTGTTCCTCAAACAGAAGCACCAGAAGATAAGAAAGAGGCCGAAGGTGAAGAGAATCAGGCAAGTGAAGCTGAAAAGAAGGAGGAATTAACCAAAGAAGACGAAAAGGCTGCGCAAAAGAAGGAAAAGGAAAATCTTGAAGAGGCTCCAAAGACAGATGCTGAGGTAGTGAGCAACCAAGGTGTATACTACGTTCTGTTGCCTGGTTCCCAGCTACAGAGAGTGCAGTTCCAGACTGAAAACGATATCAGGAACATGGCTTACACTGCCCGTCTTCAATACAGAAGCGAAGACCGCGCCCCAGTGTATGTATACACAGCTGCGCCCCAGTATCAGACCGCTGCTTACGTACAATTATTCTAATTTCCGCAACCCTTATAAGCACTGACGTTACCTTCAAACGGATGCAATTTAGATTTGTAAGGATTATACGAGATCCGATACCCGCGATACGGAAATACCGTTTTTCAAACGAATTTATTGTTCAAAGTCGTTTACCAAACGTTGGAATGAATAGGATTCAGTTTGGTGGCCGCAAATATAAATATTTTATGTAATTTATTCAGGACTTTGTAAATAAATGTCTTTGTTTTACATAATTTGATGTGTTTTGACTATATTACGAGTGTTATAGCCGATGTGTTTGAATGATAGGGGATTTTCGTGCTTAACAGTAATGTGAAATTTCGATACAAAGGATTCTACAACACATTTATTCCTACTTTAAAAGGTCTTGTATCGGTAAATTTGAATTTATTTTGAACAAACATTCTTACTTTTAGTTTTTTTTTATTTTACTAGTCGAAAGAACTAGCAGGATACTTGTTATTAGAATCTAGTAACTACGTAATACAAATCAGGAATTCAGTAGTATCTGAAATCCCTAATTAACTATAAGAATAAGGGGTTTAGTCAGAATTTGATCGGCTTGTGAGTGGTTTCTCGATTGGACGACTGCACTACATATTTTAAAAGCGGATAGTAACAAACAGTAGAGTAGCCTAGAGATATGATCATACAGGTATAAAAAATATGTTGGCCACACAGTAAAGCTTGACGAGTACAATTAAATCATTGTACAAATAGACTATAATAATAATAATAAAGCTTTATTTATTCCATGCAAAATTACAGTAATGAAACTAAAGTTAAAATAAGTATATGAAATTAACAAAAAAAAATTATTAATGCATAGACCCCCTAAGGGTAAAAGCCTCCTCCAAAGTATCCCCTTTTTATCCTGTCTTTTGATGTATAGTGCCAGTTTGTTGCTGCTGTCGCGACTATTTCGTCTGCCCAACGTGCGCTGGGTTGACCTCTATATCTGGAGCCTTGTGGACCTGCCAAATAGACTAGTTATATAGAATCATAATACTATTATTTATTTTATTAATTTATAGTCTCACGCCTGTATCCCCGAAGGGGTAGGCAGAAGTGTAAATATTACACCCACATTTCGCCATGAAGTTTAGGTCCTACGTAATAGGGGGCGAGCCTATTGCCGTTACCGGGCACATCACCAGACTGCGGGCTGCTACTGAGTATTCGGAAAAACCCAGTAACACTTTTGCCCGAGCCGGGAATCGAACCCGGGACGTCCAATCAGCAGTCACATACGCTATCCACTGGACCACGGAGGCAGTCTAATAATACTATAAGAGTACAATTAATCATCTATAAAGGCCGTGGCCCATCTATAAAATGTGTGGTAACTCCAAAATTATGAAAATACAGTCTTTATATTATTATGGATAAAGTCAGCAATTTCCTTGCTGCACGTCAACCAAGTCTCTATAGTTGTCATGTATAATAACATTAATATACATTTCGAACATTTTCGTAAACTAAATTCAATTTTAACATTTATATCGCTAGTAGCATGGTCATTCAATTGCTATGGTAATTAATAGGTTAAAATATATTGAGAAATACACTTAAGTCTAATGACTTAGTATGTATGGCAGTCAAACAATTATAGTATTCTAAAGAGGATGTCTTCTTTCAGCTGTGGACGTCATAAGTATCGTACAGTTTGGCCTAACAATAGTTACAGACACTATTGTACCACTTATAGATGTCACCTTTATCCTTAGACAAGACTAGTATATTGTCAAAGTCTGTCACACTAAAAGCAAAATGAATTGCACACTTTAAGGAAAATAGAATGACGTAGATTCGTGCCTTTTTGTTGTATGAAAATGCAATCTCAACTCAGTAAAGTACAAGGGACATAATTCTGTAAGTCTGATAGATTCTTACGGCTAAACCACTGGACGGATCATGACATAATTATGATTCAGCTTAAGTTTTACCCACAAGTTAAGTTCTCTTTTATTCATCTCTAATGAATATCGACTACCATTCAAGCAAAGCCGTACAGCCGTATTCTTCCTTTTCGCCTTACAATAAACGAAGTGCAAACGAAATTCTTCAAACTATTATGATTTAAAGCTAGTAAATGTAAACAGTTTGACGAATTTCGTCTCGTCCTTCGTTGTTCTTGCTACGTAACAGTGTATTTATCTTTAATTAGTTCTACAACAATAACCACGTTATCCTCCATGTCAAACTGGGACACACGTAACGTGGTGATATTCAAACAACCACAAAATTTTGACAACACTTTCGACATATTAACATAACAAGAGATGCCCCGATTTAGCAATTACGTACAGTTTTACATTTTGCGTGAATTGTTTGTGACATTTGTAGTTATGACTAGTTTGGTAACTTTGGTCCATGAATACAGATTTACATAGAAGCGCAGTTCTTAAGGATTTCGTGAGCCGATTCCAAGTGAGGACTGTCTCCAGTTTAGTTCGTAGTTGGCGCCGTTGGCGGCGCTGGCGTCGTACTCCGTCTCTCTCGCTTCGTAATTAAGATACACTGGAGGAGAGAGAAACAGCTGCCGCAGCGCGAATGCCACGCCACCAAGCGGCAATTTGAGTCGCAGAAAGTTTGTCTTTAAAGTGCCCATATGAAATGCGCCTCTATGTAAATATCCGAACTCTTTTGTTTGGTCTTAATTCTATGATAGTAAGACAACTGCCGAATAAGTATTAAATCATATATTTAATAATAATGTTTATATTTAGATAATTTTAGAAGAGATTGTATAAAGTGAACATTGTGAGACACACTTTTGATTATAATGTTGTGCCTACCTTTAATTTAAAAGCATACAATATGAATGATATGTATTTTGTGTTTTCTTAAGCCAATGCTCTGTATGTTTTTTAGTTAGTTAGCCTTAACTTAAATAAATAAATAAATACGTCGCCCTAATATTTTATTATTATTTTAGTTATCTATAGTTTTATGTTCCATACTTAACCGTTGTCATTGACATTTATTATATAAACAGCTTTTTATGTAAGCATTGATATAACAAAAGCCACGTACTATCTCTTGTTCAAAATCGAGAAATTAGCCATGTCCAATCAGACCAGGGCCTAGGTTCTAGGTAAATTAATAGATTATGAAAAACATCCAACTATACTATTCATAAGCTAAACTTAATGAAAATAAGCTGTTTAGCTTTCAGCGGCTTCTTGAACTGAACTATTTTTATTTCGTAGAAACATTGATTAAGATTTTGTATAACACTATTACCAAGTAATCCTTAATTAAAGCGTTTTCTAATTAATTTTGCCTTAGAAACCCAATTATGCCGTAGAAACTAAATGTTCTGCCTAGGAGTCAATAAATGTGTCTGTTTATATCATCGCCACAACGTTTGTCTTCAGACTGTCTCTAAAATCCAATGTAAAACATACCAACACAAACAGGGTGGTTTCTTGTCATGTTCTGAATATAATAACACGCGAACATTATCGGATGTATGGCTTGTACATACTTGTGATGCGGTTACTGACTGAAGTGACTGAACAATGTGTTATGTGATGAGTTTACCTTTAGTTTGTATTATATAAACCGTTGTATGTAAGATTATTCACTGATCTCTATATTTCTTGTTAAAGATAGCTCCCGCATTAGAAATAAGTCCTGCATTGAGCCCTTCATCGGCTCCTGTAGTGGTAGTTCCTGAGCTACATGTCTTATCAATGGACACAGACAATATCCAGACTGGGAATATTTGTGGGTCACTCGAATTGTTATTGCGAGTGTGATTAAAATAATCATCCGTCCTAGACGCCGTGCTATACATGCAGTCATAATTACTGCACGGTTGGCGTAGTGTTTAAGCGGCTGCCTCGCCGCTTGACACTGCGCCGTGTGTTGTGGGTTCGCTTCCCACACGAGACAACACTGCGTGATCCACAAATTGTTGTTTCGGGTCTGGATGTTAATTGTGTCCGTTGGTTTTATGTTTGTAAAGTCCCACGCGACACAGGATTTATTCCTAGTTCGGGATATGTATTACAAAAAAAATTAGAACATTGTAAGACCTTTACTAGTGACTTTATATTACTTAGCTCTTTAAATTTGAGATTATCATGAAACGGTTCATACAAGTAATGTAAATACCAATAATTCCTGTTGTAGAAACCTAATTGATTCGGCAATAACATTAATTATACGTCTCTTAATATAGTTAATCTAGTGAGAGATCAAATTAATTAACTACATTAATTTCAAGTTTCCTATCGAGAGTCGATAAGGTTACATTACAACAACATGGCTGTTAAACTTCAAATTCTACTGATAATTTTTAAACCTGAACCCATATTGGATCCTTAACTTCTTCATCAGCGTATTGCGGTCCATTGCTCAGGATGCACCAAGTCATTGGTAAAATTCCTTGTTCAAGTCACCGGTCCGTCGGTCTGGAGCACATGGATGCTGTTTGAATATAGCGGTTTTTTTTGTTTTGCGTTAAGAAAATTTTATAACTATTTTTTTTCTAATACTACTCGGTAATGAGTTGCAATGACTCTTCTTCATGACGTTTTACATTGTTTACGTTTTTGATAAAGTAACTTATTTTCGAAAATAGGATCTACTAAAAAATAAATTTCCAAGACGCATTATCATTCCACGGTGCTAATATAGTGAGTATATTATAATATTTAAATAGAAACAGAAGAACATGAAAAGTGCTGCTTTACAACGTTTAAATACTTGGCATCGAGTGACTCGAGCTTAACTAATAAAACAATAAATTATTAAATTGAAGTCAATTAAGTGACAGCGCTGTTACTTCGTAACAAATGAAATTAATATTTGGAGAGAATTGGAATATTAATTGTTGTTAGATACTTTTAGTTTATTTGAGATGTACTAGGTAAACAGATATATTTTATTTTATTAATTTAAGAAAATATAATAAAGGTATTTCGAACTAAATTTTGTCAATCGTTTTGCTACATGTCTTTAAAAAAATAACAATAATAACAACAATTCAAATATGATTCATATGCAGCAAAATATGGTAAGTACATATAGGTGATGCAGACAATCTTTTTAATTTGTCTTATAAATAAAATTATGATGAATGTATGCTGTGACATTTTTCTGCTTAGTACTTCTATACAAATTACTTTGACAAATGTGGGTCATGAATTTGAATAAGTACCTTTTCACGTCGACCTACTGTGTAGTAAAAATGTATTAAATGCCTAGGACCCTTTTCAATGTTCTATCCGTTCTATTTAGCTGACTTTAAATATTGTAAGTCTTACAATCCCGTCGGTGTTAGCTTTTGACCGTCAGTTTTTGTTAATTGCTCTCATGTAGATTCACCCTTGATTATTTTTATTTTAACTTACTTAATATAAAACTAGAAAACTATTTTGAAATAGGTACACGTAACTTTAAATACATTATTTGATAAAACCAATGAAAAATAAATATTTGCTGAATAATTAAAAAACATATGTTACTATGTCGCTGTGTTTGTTTTTTTTTGTCCTTTCAAGTCACAAAGGAGTTTAATTATGGTATGATTTTTGTTTGCGGAGATAATTAGGCAGCTGCATATGCAGTGCAGTGCAGTGACATACGCTGCACTGCATTAACCAAGGCCCACCAAGGCGAAGCCGCAAGCGAAGTAAAGTATTATAATTAGAGGTACGGAATTTTCGCAAATAAAAAACATGAATTTCGCATTAATTTTTTTAATGATAAGGAAATTTCGCAACAATGTCGCATTTATTTATTAATTACCTATACTAGTAAAATAAAGTATATTTTCAGAAGAAAAACAATATTAACATTAATTAAATGCTATCATAGATGCATTTTCTACATTCGACTCCTTAAGAGCTGTTCTGCGGTCTGTTACGACGACATTGTACTTGCTGAATAATCGTTCTGCGTCTACACTGTTTGTTGGACTCCAGATGCTCTGTAATGCTGCTTTAGCAAAGGATAGGATAGAAAGCGAGCAAAATGTCCGTCACATTGGGATTTTCGTTTCTCTGTATCGATTGATTGGATTAACCGATGAAAGTGGGTATATCCATCTATTTATTCAATTTTTGAGAGTCTTGTGAAAAAAGGAAATTTCGAAAAGCTTTCTAAAAGTACATCCGAGTTTAAAGTGAAACTTGCAGCAACTGATGGGTTAAATAATTGTCCTATGTGAAAGAAACTATACTACCTACTGCGGCCGCGCGGGATGATGTTTTGATATGCGCCACTTTAGCTCGCCAAAACCGAACAATAACAAAATTATGACTAATTTCGCGGAAATTAGCCAAAATTGCTATATTCGTATCTTTCGATTTTATGTTCAAATTTTCGCATAAATACGCATCTATTTCGTAAAAACGAAAATTCCGTAGCTCTAATTATAATATATCAGTAAATCAGTACATGCATTAAACTACTTATGTATTTTACAAATACAGTGATAAAATTTTTTGCTAAACATCTTCACAATTTCACACGGTTTGAGCAATATGTCTGAGTAAGTGCTTAATGTATAATAGGTATATAAAAATCATCAGGCACTTTTCCAGACGCCTTTTGATTTGCCTTTTATTATCAGAGCAAGATGTAAATGTATTGCACTTTTACAATAATCAAAGAACGTCAATGAACGGTCAGTCTCTACTATCATTCGCCTATATTGGCAACATGTATCGTCTAGATATGATCGAGCAACACTTTCCACAAACACTTGTATCTCGGACGACGTGTAGTGTAGGTACTGGACGTCAACTTTCACGTTGTACACCGATATGTAAGCTCGGCCAAACAACACTGATTGCTACCAATTTTGTCTGTTGGCTTGGGATCGGTTACAAGTCAGTATTTTGACTGCGGCCTGTTGTAATAAGGCCTTAAATATTTCTGCATTTCCTACTACTAATTATCTAGATGACCAACAACTCAATGATCCGTTACAATTTTGCTGCTGTACAAAAGAAAAAACTAATCGGTTGGTATATTCTTATTTCAGACCTAAGAAATATTCTGTGTATATAAAATTCTTGCGTTATTGACTGACTAACAGAATACACACATCCAAAACTACAGGGCGTAATAAGCTGAAATTTGAGATCCATGTTCTTTGAGTACTGTAGGGGTGTGCTAAGAAGGGATATTGCCCAAAATGTATACGGGATCGGGCAGAAACATTTAGATCAAAATAATAAAATATTATTTAAGAAAGTAAAACTATTACTAGGTTACAATATATGTACCTACACATAAAATAAAACAATTATTTCTATACTTAAGTACCTAAGAAATAAAAACCAGTACATAAAAAAGGCAAAGAAAAAGTTTAAAGGGCGTCATAGAAATCCTCCACATCGCCATCAATTGGGAGCGTGCCCAGAATGCTGGTAGCATTGCCACGTTGTATGGCAATGCTGATCTTTTGCGCTAAATACAGGCCAGCCTTCTGGTCATGCGAGGCGTCAACCAATCTCTTCGAGAGATCTCTAAAAAGCGATCTCGAACTTGGACTCAACGTTTTGTCTCCAAACGACTCAAATGCATAATCACCTACTAGGTTCATGTATTTGCGCCGTTTGAGAGATTCCGCTGTAGCTGCAGCAGCGCCTGCACAACCTGTTGTGCTAGGAAGATGAGATGGCGCAAGGGTATCGACACATGTTGCGTCCCACACCAAAGGCCAGGCAGTAAAGACATACCGTCTGGTCTTTTGCCATCGTCGCGTGCCAAGCCCTGAGGTAAATAATAAAATTATTTTTCTTATTATATTATTTACCTGAGCAGTAGTGCTATTATGATTGGTATACAACCTAATGATAATGGAATGCATAACTCAGCCAGCGACTAGCTTGATAGCACGACTGGACAGATATGTCCACATGCATGCAGCTTCGTCCGAATATTCATGACATTCGTTACGAACAGTCAAAGGCCTGAATAATTTCAACCGCCACTGGTTCGATTGCATACCTGAAACAGTAGTTTTGCGTACCACATAGTCATATGTAAATATCTTAGACTACACCTAGAGGGACACTATAATAAACTCTGTTTTATTAATGTAAAAAAGAGTGATAAATTTTTGAACATACACAGCAATAAATTCTAAGCCCCGGCGAATTTTTACCCGACTGCGCCACGCAAAGGAGGGTAATGTGTTTATCAGTCTATGTATGTATGTATGTAAGTATGTATGTATGTATGTTTGTTTCTATGTGGCGTTCTAGAGACCAAATGCGTTGGCCGATTTTGATGATTCTTACGTCAATCGATTCGTCTTAACCTTGCGAGTGTCACTAAAGACATGACAGTTATTAAAATTCACCACAGCGTCAACCAGACGCCATATTGTCAAAATGAAAAAAAAAATGTCGATGAACTATGTCATGTGGGGTGTCGTTGAATAGGTATTTTAATATCATCTTTAGGTTCCTTTTATCATTTCTAATTTAAAATGAAAGTTTAGGATATATAACGATTTAAAGTTGTTTAACAAAACAATCATTCTCGCTAATGTTGTTACTTATTGATTTAATTTTTACTTCAAGTATAAACGATAAACAAACACAAAAAGCAGTGAATAACTAAAAAGTATAAAATAAAAAAAAAATTTAAAGAAAAACAAAAAAACCGACTGCGTAAAAGATAATTTTAAAAAATACTTGACAAAAATAACTTAAATAAAAACTAAAAAGAAAGAAACAAGGCTAGTAGTTTAGAATTCTAATGCAGAACAGACCGACTCACAGTCGGGGCTCATTCAAATTTTACCAATCAAATGTTTCCAAGGGGCCCGACTGTGAGTCGTTCTGGTCTGCATTAGAATTCTAAACTACTAGCCTTGTTTCTTTCTTTTTAGTTTTTATTTAAGTTATTTTTGTCACGTATTTTTTAAAATTATCTTTTACGCAGTCGGTTTTTTTGTTTTTCTTTAAATATTTTTTTTATATAAACAATCTTAGAGCGGGCTCAAAGATCATTCTGTCACGGACAATCTATTTTCCTACCTCTTTATGACGTTTGCAGTGGTGAGGTGATTACTGTACTACCCTTGCAGTCAATTGAAATAGGCACCGTTCAATAAAAATATGAAATAAGGTAAAGGACAAAACCTTGTCAAATAAAAGTATCTCATTTTGGCTCTCCTGAAGATATACTTTTCTGTGACAAGGTTTTGTCCCTTACGTTATTTTATATTTCTGATATTTCTGTCACTGCTGATATTGTGCTTCACTATTTGATTTCGAAAGTTGATAATATGATTTTTATTATAACGTATGTGTCGATAATTCAGTAGTACGATGTTTTATGTTTATGTAACGTTTGAGCGAAAAATCTAGTTGCAAGAGGCCCTCAGTGATTACTCATTAGTTCAGTAATTTATTAGTTAAATGGTATATCGGCTTGAAACGCCTCTACATATAATATAGAATTATACAACGCAACAAGAGACAATAATTCCACATAGTTAATTCTTTTGCTTCACCCTCGTACATACTATACGAAATCCATACGTTAGTATCATGTTCCTACTCTATAGCTACCCTCATTAACTATCAACACTTGATCAAATTACAAACAAATCTACATCAAATTCGTTTTCCACCTCATTGAACTACTGACGGATTAGTTAGCAACCTAATACCGATGACGTAGTAATCTTAAGTAATTACCAAAATAGTGTTTACAGTCACGCGGCTTACATCACATCACGTTTTCTCTTCACGCCGTCTGTCTGGCCAAGTTTCACGCTTGTTCACGCGTATGTCATCACGCTAGCCGTTGCGTGACTACGCACGTAAGACCTTAGTTAAGTTACGTTTTACGTTTACGTTAGTTTACGTTAAGTTCATGAGAGATTAGAATCACAGAGGTCAAGGTGCTCTTCAAACTCATCACATTCCATGTCAAAGGAATCTATCAGCATCCTAGATATATGCATCAAACATAGATTATATAGAGAAAGTAACCACGCAAGAGCCAATGTCTTTGTTTCAACAGTGAGTAATATCAAGCAACATTCGAAGACCACCACATAACCAACAGAGGTTTTTCACTCCATGTACGTCACGTATATTTTATTGCGATCATCAAGGGTTCATTGCTATTTATAGTATTACAGAATTAATATCGCCGATTGCAGTGGCAACCCAATGTCCCGACTTGATAGCTGAAGACTACTTTCTCATCTTTAATGTTATTAGGCCATAATAATAAAATTATATCTTAGTAAATTCGGTGAAGGCACTATCCATCTGCTTACGTAAACATATGCAAAGGTTGCATAAAAAATACCTTAAACAAATAATTTGTACAGAGATATACGTCAAATCCATCAAATCTATACAATAGAGTGACAATAGTCAAATCCGTACAATAAATATAAACACTGGAATAGATTTCAATTTGATATGAAATTGACAACATTGCTTGTCAGCCGATCCACCGAAAAATCGGACACAGTTTAATTGAGAATTTAAATTCAAAGAACTAGGTACCTAACTATGACAGTTTTTGAGATCATTCTAATAATTAATATGGATCTTTTTCTCATAATTTAGAAAGGCATTTTTATTATAATTATATGGTTGAATCAAAGGCCGTTCTCATATGTTTAATATATCTCCATCAAAATACGGATAAATTCATGGAATCAGCTAGCATGTTATAAATATCCAGCCCACTTACTTAGAGGCCCCAATCCCTAACAATTTACTTTATGTTGCCAAATGACGCAATTTAGCGACAGACGGTAACAAATACACGCCAAATTATGGGCCTTGGCACCAGAAATTTCGTGTAAGCCTTAAATAACAAGTTTACGACCTACAGCATGGATCAGGTTGTATAGGACCACGAGACGTTGGCCTGCTCATCGCTTTAGCTTTATTACTTATGTCTTATATATTAAATAGGTCAGAATTATTCTCTAAGTTTGGTCATGGCTGGACATTGCATTTTCTTCTACAGCGATACTTGTCTGGCTACCATACAATGACAATTAGATTAAGCGCACTAACGAGTGTTTGATTTACATACAGTATTGTTTTGGTCACAACTATATTATTAAGAAGCTGCTATAATAATCTCTTACATGGAAGGCGAGAAGTCGTCGATCTGTTAAATCGTCGCGTAATAGAAATTGGCTAAACAGGATTTTTGAGAGGATGTGCAACGCTAACATACAACACAAGTGATCTGGTATTAAGGTGTTTAATTTATATTCAATAGACCTGGCACTATTGGCTCTTATTTAGATCCGATGATGGATAGATCTTGAAAAGACATGTAATTCAACAAAAATTTGCGTTTCACGCAGTCGGTATAAAGATGGCCAGCAACGAAAAAGGGTATTATAATCTTTAAGCTTTTACAACTTGTACGTCTGTAGGTACAATATGAATATAAGTATCTACTTAAATTCGTATTATGACGGATCTATAAGACGTAAGTATTTATTTGACTTTTATTCAAAGGGGCTAATAAAAGTTAATATTATTTTTTACATGCATGCTGAAACCCGTAATATAAATACCTGGTGAGTTAGGTGCCGTGTGGTTGACGGCATAGAATACAAGTGTCACCACCCCCTATCTTCCCGTGGGTGTCGTAAGAGGCGACTAAGGGATAATACGATGCAAATACCATCTTTGCGTAGAGACGGAAAACTCGACATCAAACCCTATACGACTGCCTCGTTGGTCTCGCGGCATAAATGTGCGCGTGGGATCGGGAGGTCCCGGGTTCGATTCCTGGGACGGGCAGTGTTATTGGGTTTTTCTGTCACGAAATTCTCAGTAGCAGCACGGAGTCTGGAAATGTGCCCGGTACGGCAATAGGCTCGCCCCTTATTACGTGGGACTAAAGTATATCTGGCGAAAAGTGGGTGTAGAAATACACCTCTGCCTAGGTGTGACGATATGTATGTATGTATGTATGTGAGTTAATATGAGAAAAATTAAACTATAAAAAATATTAAAATAATTATGAAGCCGCCTCTAAAAATATGTACAACTCGTAACGAACATACATCAAAAAGAAAAATAATCATGATTGAAACCTTTTTATACGAGATACTAAACATAAGATTTATAAATTCTATTATTAACTGTTCACGTAAGCAGGCATTCCATTATCGATCGTATTTCTACGAGCCAGTTATCTGAGGAGTAGAGAAAACATAAAACTGTACTGTCTTAATTAACAAAGCAGCCATATTAATCCCATACGGAGCAAGAAACGTTTAAATAAAGTTGCCACATACGCGTAGTTTCTAGTTTTATAGATTCACGTACTTCATAGTCGATAAAGCTTTTGATGGGATCGCGGCTGTTGTTATATAATGAAATATGCAAATACGTGCCTTATTTTTATGGTTTCTTTTATTTATTTATTTATAGATTCATGCCTGTATCCTCGAAGGGGTAGGCAGAGGTGTAATATTACACCCACATTTCGCCATGTTCTTTTTTTTCTTTTATAAAATTATCAATTTGTAATTTATCTGAGGATTGTTTTATATTAAACTAGACTTCGTCCCCGGCTCCGTCAGCGTGAATTGTATACTAAAAGCTTCGTTATAGACAGATTTGTATACTGCTTTATTTCATTAGGTACCAATAGATAGTGTGACCGTTTATCGCGTTCATACAGAGAGACAGGACGCCCGGGGACTTAATTTTATAATAATATGTAGGTATAGATGTAAAGATACAACAAGTTAAATTAGCGAGTCTCACTCGTGAAAATTAACGGAGGAATTCGGCCCCTTGAAAATACCGAGGTATTTACATATGCTTTAAATATCCTATAGGTATATATATATATAAAGGCAGCGATAGCCGAGTGGATATACCAACAGACTGCCATGCAGAAGGTATCAGGATCGAATCCACGGCGCGCACCAATGACTATTCGGAGTTATGTGCGTATTGAATTGTTAATTTTATATGAGATTTTTTATTTTGTTAAATTTTCATTATAAGGTACATTGCAGATGATTAATTATAATTATATACATGACTATCTTAAATAATCATACTGTCTAAGAATATATATGTACATAAGACTACAAATAAAGAGTAAAAATAGATACATATGTACAGGTGTGTTTAGGCGTCATAGAATGCCTCCGCATCAATATCATCGGGTAACGTGCCCAGAAGGCTGGCAGCATTGCCACGCTGGATGGCAATGCTGATTCTCTGAGAAAAGAATAAACCAGCCTTCTGGTCACGTGAGACGTCGACTAACCGTTTAGATATTTCTCGGTATAGAGAACGAGCGCTCGGACCCCATGAGCCTAGCGTTTCCACCCCAAACGGCTCAAATACGTAATTAGCTACTAGATTACTGTATTTGCGCCGTTTGAGGGTTTCCAAAGATGCAGCAGCAGCGCCAGCAAGACCACCCGAGCTTGGAACATGGGATGGCGCGAGGGTGTCTACGCAGGTTGCGTCCCACACCAAAGGCCTACCCATTTTCCATGGCAACAGTGACATACCGTCAGGTCTCTTCCCGTCGTCGCGTACCAAATCATTTGGTTCAAGTACAGCTGGTACACCAGACGCGACAAGAGCACGACGGATTATGTCATTTAGGTGAGCATGACGAGGAATCCTACCAGCGCTTCTGCTGCAGGATAGCCCATGGTGTCCGAGGCTATCGACGTCTTCTCCACAATGACATCGATGCGGAGAAACACACGGAGCACCTAAACGGAGACAAGTGGCGATACGGAACGTCTCATCGTCCAACATGGTTCCTGTGTTGGACGATGGTAGTGCCTGAAGCCATAGACCGGATTCCCATTCCCCCACAGCCAGCAAACGAGCACGCTCTGTAACATTAAAAGATGTATCCAAAAGAGTTTTCCTCACAATCACAATGTTACAAAGCGGCGCGTCTCACTGTCTTTGGGAGAATAGGTTGGTGGGCAAATCAGTGTTTGGACAAGCCATTTTCCAGGCGTTTATAGCTTCGGTTTTGCACAGCACTTCTGAGTTAACTAGTGTAGGTGATAATATTTTCCTAGTTAACTCTTCCGTGCTGTGAACCGAAGACAGGAACGCCGGTAAACTGACACTGGAAATTTTGCGAACGCCGAGCCCACCCAAACGTATGGGTAAAGATGCTTGTAGCTAGGCTCGGTCGTCCAAGTCCACATTTAATATATTTTTTTTAAAATAACTTGTATAATTTGGTCGATTTGTCCTAATAGTGTTATTTTTTTCGAAAGTTGCGATGATCTTAAGGCATGAGTAAATTTTGGGACGAAAAGGCAATATCGAATAATAGTATAAGCCGAATGTATTTATTAATTTTGAATAGACGATCTGAAATTTCACAAAATTTTTGTATTTTTTCTTCCAAGAAAGAATCAAAAGCTTCTTCAAATACGGGCGAACCTAGGAGGCGAAATGAACTCTTTTCAATAATTTTGATGTTTGGTGCCAAATTATTAAATTTAGATACTATCGAAAGTTTTTTTGTAGAGTCTGTTGTATTTATAAACAACTCACACTTACTAGAATTTAGTTCCAAGCCAATAGAAGCGAATTTATTTTTAATAAAAGCTAAATCTTGTAATACAATGTCTAGATCTCCCCCTAGGGTTCCGTCGTCTAAATACCATACATTAAATTTAGAATTTATTTGCCGAATAATGGGTTGTATAGCTAAGCTAAAAATGACTGGTCCAAGAGGGTCACTTTGTTGGCATCCAACTGCAGATTCCAAAAGATTGTCCTGATATAGTAATTTTGTGGGATACCTGTAACATTGCCAAAGATATTTATAAATTTTAGGGGTTTCTAATTTTGCCAGTGCCAACAAAGTGTCCCTATTCACTGAATTGAAGGCGTTCTTCAAGTCAACCTTAAGAATGACCTACCCATCACCACTTCCAAGATACGTCGAAAGGGCATGTATAGCAGCCTCACAACCTCCCTTTGAACCAAAACCTAGTTGGAGAGGTTGGAATTTATCAGATAGCTCCCTGCTGTAAAATTTACAGCATACCTTAGCTGCTATACGCCGATAAGTGCAACCCACGGCAATGGGACGGATGCCACCATCTCTCTTGTTAAGGGCGCACAGGTTGGCCCCATACAAGATATCAATGATAGCATCGTCCACATTACCGGAGAGCATCATATTTACTAGCGCAGTCAACTCCTTCAGAAGTGTATCGCCAGCCACCCCAGCACTTGCACACACAAGATCTTTTAGATGCTGTGGTGTCAAGGCATCGAGGCCACCTGCCGAGCCACTTCGGAAGGAGCAAACCGCTGCTAAGACGTCCTTGGCCGTGGTGATCAGATGTTCTGATTCACTGTCGGGAGCTTCAGGAAAGGAAAGATCATTAATGGGCGCTGGATGCTTGCTCTTCAGACCCGCAAGCGTATCTGGAGAGCCAGGCGCCACCACATCACTGCTGAATAAGAGTCTAGACGCGCCCCGTATGTCGCCTTCCCTCAATTTGGATCCCACATATTGATACAGAGATTTATGCTTATTTAAAGTGAATTTAGGGTCTAAAGTGTTAGCCGAAATTTGACAATTATATTTCATTTGAGATGTTAATGAATTTTTGCCAGCCTGATTTTTATCAACATGTAGAATCCTATAAGGGAAAGTCAATAATTGTTAATTATCACTTGTCCTGTGCCTCGGAGAGCACGTTAAGCCGTCGGTCCCGGTTGTCATGAAGATCTTTGACAGTCGTTACAGGGCGTCAGTACCTTCTAAATAAACTGACACTAGTCTAAACCATGGAATATCGCTATCCCTTCGGGTCAGATAGGCAGTCGCTCCGTGGAAAAGCTAATATTCAGCCAAATCCGGTTAGACTAGAAAGCAGACCCCAGACTGAAACTGGGATAACGCTAAGAGAAAGAAGGTATATATATATATATATATATATATATATATATATATATATATATATATATATATATATATATATAAGGCAGCGATAGCCTAGTGCAGATACCATCGGACTGCAATGCACAGGATATCGGGTTCGAATCCACGGCGCGCACCGAAGACTTTTCGAAGTTAATTTTTTTTATTTATAGACTCACGCCTGTATCCCCGAAGGGATAGGCAGAGGTGTGATATAACACCCACATTTCGCCATGAATTTTTAGGTCCCACGTAATAGGGGGCGAGCCTATTGCCGTACCGGGCACATTACCAGACTCGGAGCTGCTACTGAGAATTTCCTAACGGAAAAACCCAATAACACTTTGCCCGACCCGGGAATCGAACCCAAGACCTCCCAATCCCACGCGCATATTTAATTTTATGCCGCGAGACCAACGAGGCAGTCAGATTTCGAAGTTAAGTGCGTATTAAATTGTTAATTATCGCTTGCCCCGTGCCTCGGAGAGCACGCTAAACCGTCGGTCCCGGCTGTCATGAAGATCTTTGATAGTCGTTACGGGGAGTCAGTACCCTCAAATAAACTGATACTGGTCTATACCATAGAATATCACTATCCCTTTGGGTTACGGAGGTCAGACGGCAGTCGCTCTGTGGAAAAGATATTCTGTCTCATATGGTTAGACAAGTAACGGGTCCCCGGGCTCCAAGACGTGTAACTCTTGGATGCAACCGGGATAACGCTAGGGCGATGATGATGATATAAGGATGATAATAACAAGAGAATAATGTAATAACCACCCTAGAAATATACCATAAATTTTATTATTCATTAATAGAGTTCAATGGCTATAATAAAAGCTGTCGATAGACAATCACATATTGCAACGTATTCACACATGAAGGTTCATGAAATAGTTTTTGCTCCGTACATAATCACCTGTCAAATTCAATATTTCTGCACTAAAAATTCATCGTCAATATAAATTTTATGAACGCAAACTGTCAAACGCTGTAATTGTTTTGTCAGTTTAGTTGTCGACACAAATGAAACGATATATAACGAGAATTGGAGTGAAAAGCTTTAATTATTGAATATAAAGGCAAGTATTATTAAAAATCTGTTTATCTAGAAATGTGTCTTGTGGGTAAAGATATACCATTTGCGTTTTTGATTTGGAGTTGTTTCCAAGTATATTAGTGTGTTGTCCCACTACAATAATCTGTGTGATCCTGCCAACAATCCTACCTCATTGGGACACTACGGTGGTGTCCAGCAGTTGCACCATCGCGGTGTAGTGAGCTTTAAAACGAAAACACACAAGAGCAGACACGAGGATCATTTATTTCAAAACTAGAGGATGCCCGCGTTATTTAAGATTGCTCAGCTCCGGTCGCTTATAGCGCGATGTTATAAAGCCTTTCTCGATAAATGAGCTATCTAACACTGAAAGAATTTTGCAAATCGGACCAGTAGTTCCTGAGATTAGCGTGTTCAACCAAACAAACAAACAAACAAACTCTTCAGCTTTCTAGATTAGTATAAGATAAAGACATGTACTGATGTCTATATTGGGGCACGAGCATTATGAGTTGTGTGGGTTGGTCCACCCTAGTAGCGTAACTTGTATTTCAGCGAATTAGAAACTGAGCAGTTCTTTTATACTATTATGTTAGGTTTTTTACACCAGCAACTTGCCGTGTGGTTGACGGCATAGAATACAAGTGTCACCACACCCTATCTTCCCGTGGGTGTCGTAAGAGGCGACTAAGGGATAACACGATGCAAATACCATCTTTGCGTAGAGACGGAAAACTCGACATCAAACCCTATACGACTGCCTCGTTGGTCTCGCGGCATAAATGTGCGCGTGGGATCGGGAGGTCCCGGGTTCGATTCCTGGGTCGGGCAGTGTTATTGGGTTTTTCTGTCACGAAATTCTCAGTAGTAGCACGGAGTCTGGAAATGTGCCCGGTACGGCAATAGGCTTGCCCCTTATTACGTGTTCTAAAGTATATCTGGCGAAAAGTGGGTGTAGAAGTACACCTCTGCCTACCCCTTCGTAAAAGGCGTGACGTTATGTATGTATGTATGTTATTACACCAGCAGCTGATTCGGCTGCTACCAAAAAATTGCTACCGCAAATGTTTGTACCACCTATACCGCCATGATATAGGCCCGAGGTTTAGCATAACTACTATATAATCAGTACTAAGAAATAAAATATTAAACATCGATTTAGAATTTACCAAGGAACAATCAGTAGTAATCGTAATCATCAACGGCCCAGTAGGTATATGAACTGTCTCACTGCAGGACACACGCCTTTTCTCACTGTGAGAAGGGTAACGCTATAAATTCACCACGCTGGCCAAGTGCGGGTTGGCAGACTGCACATGTCTTTCGAAAACTTGATGGAGACTCTCAGATATGCAGGTTTTCTCCCGATGTTTTCCTTCACCGTTTAGCAAGCGATATTTAACAATTGAATACGCACATAACTTCGAAAAGTCGTTGGTGCGCGCCGTAGTTTCGAATCCGAGACTCTCTGTCTAGCAGTCGACGCCGTCGGTCTCTCCACTGGGCTATCGCTGCTATCGGTCATAAGTAGAAATCAGTAAGGAGCAATCGTAAAGTTATTCTTATGATATTTCAGGTCCCATATTAGCAACAATGTCACTGAATATCATACAGATGCCAGAATATGAGCCCTTGCGGCCCAGAGACAGGACGATATGCACGCTGATAGCTGATGTCATCATTATACAATGTGAGTACACATACCTACATTGAGATTCGATTCATCATCATCATTATCATCAGCCCTTTCTACTGTCCCACTGCTGGGGACGGGCCGCTTCCCGTTATGAGGATTGTAAGATCATAGACCACCACGCTGGCCAAGTGCGGGTTGGCAGACCTCACATGTCTTTCGAGAACATTGTGGAGAACTCTCAGACATGCCGGTTTCTTCACGCTGTTTTCCTTCAGCGTTCAGCAAGCGATAATTAACAATTTAATACGCACATACCTTCGAAATGTCATTGGTGCGCGGATTTGAACCCGAGAGCCTCTGCGTGGCAGTCCGTCGGTCTCTCCAATCAGCTATCGCTGCTATTTTTGTTCTGTTATTGGAACTTCGATTATTGTAGCGGGAATATGGATAGGAAGTACGTAATTTGGATATTGGAATTGAAATGGACTGAGTTCTTTACGTCTCAATTTGAAATTCTGATCAAAACGTGGTCAATTTAAGTGGCAAATGTTTGCCACTATTCCTTAATGTCTTTAACGTGGACACGGCACATCTATGTTTCTAAATAATAATAATAATAACACACTTATTTTTTCTCTCCACCAAGATTCATCTACAGATTAATGACATATAATAGGTTGGCTACAATAAGGATATAATTTCATATTATGATCGTTTGTGAGAAACTGGAGTCAGTACTAGGAAAGTTCTGGTTGACGGATCACCAGGGATTTGTTGGTTTAGTTATAAGAATTGGATTTGACTTTCGGTTCGATTTAATATTTAAAGAAAAATTTTTAGTCAGTAAAACCAGATTCGAACACGTAAGACATTGATAGTTTTGAGAGATATCTGCCCAAGGCTTCATCGTAAAACTAAGTAAGTGTAAATTTGACTACCGGCTTTAGGAGAAAAATAAATTGGTTGACACGGGGTGAACCTTTGCTTTTTCGCGACATACCTACATCCCAAGGAACCCAATTTAAGTAATAATTATAATAAAATTGTACTCCTCATTTTCCAGGTATATTAGTATTTGTGGGTTCAGGAAGTATCCTGTATTGTGTCTGGAACCCTGACCTAGCCACGCTGGATTACGACAAGTTAGCCCGCATTATGTACCTCTTCGATTCTCACGCCTGTGGTTATAAGCTGACGAGTTCTAAAGATATCACCAATTTGTACTTCAGTAACGAAACCAAAGGCTACAATATTCGTCCTATTTCATGGAAGCCCCCTGTCTTAATGGTTTCGACCAGACTATCAGCGAAGACAAGAACGTAATTATTATTTTATACTTACTGTTCCTACGACTTCATTCGCCCGAGATTTACATATACTTGTACCATTCATCATCATCATCAACCTGTATCAGTCTACTGCTGGATAGGAGAGGCCTTGTACCATACAAACCTTTAAATTCATGAACCCTTTTTAAAGCGAACCTATATAACATAGATCAATGGTAAGTATAGGTTTACAATAAAATAACTCTTCTGAATAAAGCGATAAAGTAAAATATCGCTTTATTCATCCTATAAATTAGACTAAAGTCAATGAGCATAACATAACACAACTTCACGCCTTTATGCCCGAAGGAATAGGCAGAGGTGTATTACACACCCACACTTCGCCAGTTATGTATCGGTCCCAATGTAATAGGGGACGAGCCTATTGCCATCTACCTGGCAAATGTTAAGAGCGCATAACTTGAAAAGTCAGAGGTGTGTGCCCGGGGTAACTGGGGATCGAACCCGAGACCATCGTCTCGGCAGTCCGTTACGTACACCACTGGGCTATCGCCGCTGATAAATAAAATCTCCGTAAAGCTGTAGTTTATCCTGCTGAATACCCGTAAGTTGTCATAACGTTTTAAAATATCAGTACATCATAAAATCCCTTAAAGATCAGTCACACTTACCCACACCACTGTTACATAAGTGAATAATGAGAACGTATCAGTTGTCTACTACACAAGTAAAATAGACTCACGCCTGTATCCCCGAAGGTCTAGGCAGAGGTGTAATATTACACCCATTTCGCCATGATTTTTTTAGGTCCCTCGTAATAGAGAGCGAGCCTATTGCCGTACCGGGCACATTACTAGACTCCGTGCTGCTACTGAATATTTTCTAACGGAAGAACCCAATAACACTTTGCCCGACCCGAGAATCGAACCCGAAAAGACCTCCTAATCCCCCGCGCAAATTTATGCCGGGAGACCAACGAGGCAGTTGATAAGAAAAAATGAAGGATATTATTTACTTCAAGAAATAAAAACTTTAAAGCAAAATACATATGACTTTTTATGGAACTTTTAAATGAAATAAGTTCGTTATTCCATTCAATTAGTCCATATTTAAAATGGACGAGTAAAGCAAGTTTAATGAAGCATTTTGTCGTGAATGTGCTCGTAATCTTTTATGCGAAAACTGTATTAAAACCGTCGCATAATTATTCAGTGTGTATCATAAAGTCTGATTTAAAATTCTATATTAGCTTGGGTACAGACACTCAATTCATATATGTTTGTTAGATATTTAGATAGTACGCTTAAACCAAATTATCACCAACAAAGGAAATTTAAATTAAAAATCTGTCAAAGCCATTCCTGAGTGTTTTGCTAATTATTTTCGAATTGGTAATTATAATGACCTAGTAACTTACTGGAGCAATTAGTTATTCTGATACTGCTGGTAAGCTGGCGACTGGCCGACTCTGTCGAGGAATATCTTATGGTATATAGATTTTTGTTCCAACCACCAAATTTTTACATCGCTTTATATTTTGTTCTCAGGTACATAGAGATAGCACTATCTCTTCACTGCTTTTGGGTGCTGATCGCTATCGTTCTCTGGATTTTCGCCAAAAAAAGCGTCGACCTCCGCTCCCTGAAATTCGTGTTAGCCATATTCTTTTACAGTTGCATCTTCATGATTATGTTCGACGTGTCCATGGCTCTGGTATACATCGCTCACATCAAACAAAGCTTAACCAATGGCATGGTTCTAAGGTATAGTGGGTGGAGTAGTACGCTAAAACTAAGCTCGTATGAGAGTTTTGCTGGTTGGCTACCAATGATAGCATCTATTTGCTGGATGCGGGGAGGTTTGATCCTCATGCTGAATATCTATTGTTGCCGAATCATACAAAGAGTAAGACGTAAAATTAAGAGAAGAGAAATAAGTTTAAAATATGAGAACGAACGCTACAGAATTATTCCTGATGCGATGCCTGTTTATCTTAAGCAAAAGGCACTTGTTTACCGTGCTGGTGTTAGGGGGCCGAATAGATATTAGTTTAATTTAGTACTTAATCCTTATTTATTAAGTTTGTAAAACGTGATGCTATAGTAGTTAAATTTATATAATAATGACAAGCAAAGTAAGTTTTATTCTCTCCCCCTATATATTGGTGTATTTTTTAGGTATATATTTCTTATAAAGAGTTCAGTAATACACGATTGGTACCTCCATAAATGCTCGTATCTAGATAGCCAAATTATGTGATTCGAAATATAAGCAACCATGCCGCATTTTACTTGTATAAAAAGCTAAGTAAAAATATTGAGATGTCTTAACGAAGTAAGTTGTGAAAAAGCAAAACGTAAGGAAAATCTAACTTTAAATGGGCAGCAAGAAGAGTTAGAAGATTTTTTGCGAACGTAAAAGTAAAATGAGACATTTTACAAGTGACAAAGTTTTATGAAATTGAATAATGTCAGCAACATTTCAATACGAATAAAAAATGTCCGGTTATTTATTGTCTGGATTAGCGAACGTTGAATTTTAGTAACAGTCTTGATAATGAGAAATGAAATGAAGCGATTCTGTTCTTGAGAGAATTCAATTTCAAACGTTGGTGAGGGAACGCCATTAAATTTTTCATTATCAACTTGACGCGGAACGGTGCCATTAATTTTGGACTTTACCTACAATCAAAACATGGGACGAACCAATTTTAGTGACAGCAAAATTGGTACACGGCCCACTTGAAATTCATTCGCTCTCTAGATTGTCTCGCCAACGTTTTGTAACGAATTTAAGGACGACCTTTGCTTAAAAAGGTCTATGTTATTTAGTCGTAATAATAATCAAGAATAATGGGGTCCTTGGGTCTATGGAGCTTGCTGCTGATTTCATACCAAAGTAAGTGCCATCGTTTTAAGGTTTTATTTTACTTGTTAGTTCGGTATTATATCCTCTTGTTTTAAACCTCTTGTCTCAACAATTTAATATAAAGTAGGTACTTAATCTACTGAAGGACATGAAATAGTGGACTAAAACACCTTTGTTCAAATGTTTTTTAGGACTTATGAGATAAATAATATAAGTAATTTAAATTAAATTAGATTAAAACATTCCAGACCCTTCATAATTCATAGCAAACAAAATCTTGCCTTAGTAGCGAATCTCACTTGCAAGTATCGGCTAAAATATTAACTCTTAATGTCTTCCAGCACTTCTTGCAATCGTAATCAGCTGGTTGGTTCTTGATTGTAAGTTTGCTCCTGAGAAGAATGAGTTGCATGAAGTCACTCTGATGAAGTTCCTCTATCTATACGACCCTAAGGCATGTGGCAGGGTGTACTTCTACAACATAACTAATCTTAATGAAGAAAGAGTGTATGGCAATGTCGTGTGGCCGCTCAGGAACAGAGTATCTGCTACTTTTAGAACGTAAGTATGCATTGGCTCCTATTAAAACGTTTTTATATTCACATCTGCAAAATTTCTAAGGGGTGCATAAGTTATGATGAGATCTCACCGATTTTTCGAACTGTGTAATGGTCAAAGTGTTTGCCTTGTCATAAGGCAGTTTATAAAATTGATGGATTTTAATCGTTGATTGACACCTGATAACACACAATAAAGTTATTGTTAAGTGGGAATGGTCTTTATTCCAATATTCTAATAATAATATTCTACGACATTCACACAACACCATCTAGTCCCAAACTAAGCAGAAGCTTGTACTATGGGTACTAGACAATGGATAAACATACATATATACTTTTTTTTGTAAATACATACATATTATACATAGAAACACCCAGACCAAGACAAAGATCCATGTTCACGCACACAAATGTTTGACTTGAGCGGGAATCGAACCCGCGACCTTCGGCGTAGCAGTTGCTTACACTCCCGCGGTGCCAACCGGTCGTCATTTTATGGAACATGAGTAGCACCAACATTGCCCATTACTTGTCCAAAATGTTCCTAGTACCATCAATCTCAAAAGATATTCCATGCTCCATGATTAACAGGGTAAAAACCGGAAAATGGTTACTTATATTTTTATCGTCTGGTCATTGATTTGTCTGGTGATCGACAAATTTATTCGTGCCATGGATACTAGAAACAGTTTACACCATAATTTTAAAACATTTTCTTTTTCAGCAAAATTCAACTTTGGCTCTCCCTCCACATATTGTGGTCGTTTTTCGCAATAATCAACGTGACTCAAGGCGAGAGGACCTGCAGTTTCTATGCGACCTTAGTACCGTTCACATTCAGCGGTGCAGCTCTTCTTACAGTGGATCTTGTGCATACGATTTTATTGCTGATAGATGCTAAATATACGGGGACTGAGTGTAAGTATTATGACTTGAACTGTCTAACTTTAGTTTGAACGTTCGTAGTGCCTACAACATATATTTAAAATATATAAACAGATATACCTAAACACTGCCTCCGTGGTCCAGTGGATAGCGTATGCGACTACTGATCAGAGGTCCAGGCTTCGATTCCCGGGTCGGGCAAAAATGTTACTGGGTGTTTCCGAATTCTCGGCAGCATCGGAGTCTAGTGATGTGCCCAGTAACGGTAATAGGCTCGCCCCCTATTACATGGGACTATTTCATGGCGAAATGTGGAAGTAATATTACACATCTGCCTATCCCTTCGGGGATACAGGCGTGAGTCTAAAAAAAAATATACCTAGAAAGCGTAATATAGTTTTGTGGGTACAATATTTATAAGCACTAGCGTCATCGTCTCAACAATATGGAACGTATATCCCAATGGATGAATTTCTTTATTTCCCTCTCAAGAGAAAATACATTCTTGTTATAACATTTAGAAAAAATATATTATTCTCTAAAAAATCCTAAATTCGGAAGGCCTATATTGGGTTGACACATTAAACTATTTAAGAGGAAAATACCTATAGTATTTCAAGCCCTGTTTAATTGCATTGCGTGTTATCTACACAGCAGAACTGACTTATCGTATCAAAGGCGCGCAATAGTGGTGCTACTAAATATCCAGGTGGAGCTTCCAAACGTAATACCGAGTACCGATGACCGGGTAGGAGGGTAATTGGCAAGGCTTATTCTGATATCTTTTGGTGATCTATTTACCCTTTTATAAATATATATTATGAATCCAGAGTATTCCTTATAATATCCTTTGTTATTTATGTTGATATCAATGGTAAAAATACCTATTTTGTATTTAATACCTATTGATTCAAATATATACCTGAGAATTAAAACATCCTAATATGCTGTGCTAGTCAAAGATTTGAATGGATACTGTGGAAGTTATGTATATCATATTTATTTATAGATATAATAATCGTAGGCCATTTTTATAGACGAGAATCAAACAGCACAGACATTTAAATTGTAAACCAAAAATGCGATCTTATAATCATGTAAATACGTGTATGCAGACTGACCAAACACTTGAAATAAGATTTTTGCACATACTCTGAACATATCCGATCTTTCACCCGTACCTCACAGAATAGGGAGCCGGCATCTGGTGTTAGTAATTGATGCCTACCGGCCGACGGTTATGCAGTCGGCTTTGAATCGCAGACAGATTCCGTTTAATCTGCGCTCTGTGAACTGGCCTGCTAAGTTCTAGGATAGAATTGCAAGCCCGATTTAGACCCTTCAGTGAGATTGTTTCATGTCAAATTAGATGACGTTATAGCTATCTACAAACGGTTTGTTTCAATATGCGATCTATCCATAGATTTGGCTACTAAAGATATATTTCTTTTTAATTTATTTTATAGACTCACACCTGTATCCTCGAAGGGGTAGGCAGAGGTGTAAATATTACACCCACATTTCGCCATGAATTTTTAGGTCCCACGTAATAGGGGGCGAGCCTATTGCCGTTACCGGGCACATCACCAGACTCCGTGCTACTACTGAGAATTCGGAAAAACCCAGTAACACTTTTGCCCGACCCGGGCATCGAACCCGGGACCCCCAGTCAGCAGTCGCATACGCTATCCACTGGACCACGGAGGCAGTCCAGATACATATTTGACATATTTTATGTGTAGCATATTTCAAATACGTAGGTAGTAGCCAAGTTCATGGATAGATCGAATTTTGAATCCGGTCGTAAGGCAAATGACAAGGGAAGGGATCATTGAAATGATTTTGACGACGATTATTCATAGCCGATTCGACTGCCCGAGAAGTTGAGTATCTACAGGAAATTATTTATTAAGATAAACTGACGGCTTGGTAACATATAATAATGTCTTAATATACCGAGACGCGGCAGTCTGATCCCAAACAAGACAGAATCTATAGTATGAGAATAACTGAAAAACTTACGTCAGCCTTATATAGGTACAACGCTGACGTAACTTTATCGATTTTATATACATAACAATAAATTAACTGTAGCGTTGCCGTTTGGTTCAGTAAGCAATCATTGTAGCGCTCAGACCATGTCTTGACTTGTCATCTTAATATATAAAATCCTTGCGTTACTGACTGACTGACAAACACGCTACAGCCGAAACTATTGGGCGCAGGAAGCTGAAATTTGGCATGTATGTTCCTTGGGGACCTTAGGGGTGCACTAAGAAGGGATTTCCCGAAATTCCCACGGGTTCGTCCAAAACGGGTAAATTTAAAAAAAATGCAGTCTTAGCTGCTGGCGTCCTCTAGTTCGTAATAAATCGGCAACATTTACAGAGGACGCTACTTGAATAGATGACATTTTTCAGAGGATTTCGAAGGACGGAAGATGAAGATCTTTTACCTGGATTTTTTTCTACCTTTTCCAGTTATTCTCATAGCTGGTAAAGATGATCATCATCATCTTCTTAGCGTTATCCCAGTTTCAATCTGGGGTCCGCTTACTAGTCTAACCGGATTTGGCTGAATATTAGCTTTTCCACAGAGCGACTGCCTGTTTGACCTCGGCAACCCGAAGGGATAGCGATATTCTATGGTTTAGACTAGTGTCAGTTTATTTGGAAGGTACTGATGCTCTTTAACGACTGTCAAAGATCTTCATAACAACCGGAACCGACGGCTTAACGTGCTCTCCGAGGCACGGGACAAGCGATAATTAACAATTCAATACGCACATAACTCCGTAAAGTCATTGGTGCGCGCCGTGGATTCGATCCCGATACCCTCTGCATGGCAGTCTGTGGTATCTCCATAAGGCTATCGCTGCCTTGTGGAGATACCAACAAAGTCAGCTGATAAAGATGATATCTGAAGTATATAACTGTATTTACTTTTCCAGCCGCTATCATAGGTTACGTATCCCAACGAGGTCACCTACGGGCGATGAACCAGCGCCCTCTAGTGCCGAGACGTAGACACCCAGTGGACACTTCCTGGATATCTATTCTCTTAGCCTTCGTCAGCATCAGAGGTATAGTGCAGTGGATTGTCAATTTCTGGATTGTCAAGGACAATTATTTTGAAGGACTGAGGGTCTATCGTAAGTTTATAAAACATGTTTTTATTATGATATGCCTAAGAGTTCTACGCCCTTTAGTCAAGCGATTTCACATACTTGTCATCGATGTCCATCGACTTTTTTTATTGTTTTGAATATCATGAAGAATTGTAGGGCTTTGAAAAACACCAAACACACCAACGGACTCAAATCATTCTACCTTTTGCAAACATCTGTATTCTACTCCAACAGCGATTAATGGTCATTTCGATGCTTACGATAATGATATTTAATGGTATGGTCAACCCAGGATACTTCTCGTTAACCTCAAAGGGCCATGAGCTTAAACAGTCTCTTATCTCACGTTTATATGCCATAAAGCTAGCCCTAGAATAGCCATTACGACTTAGTATGTGGCGCTCATAATTTATAAGTGTTGCTTTCAAGGGACCATCTTAACGGCAGAAGTTAAGATCTCTAGGTGGTCATCTGTTTATCGTTTGGTAGTTAACAGGATTCTTAGTGAAACATCAGGATATTAGTCTGCAGTTTGAGTTATTTCTTTAATAATATTAACTGGCATTTTGAAGCACGGAAAAGCCGATTCAAAACGCGTTGAATTTACAAACAGGGAAAATGTGTTTTATAGTAGGTACGTAAAAAGATTACCTCATTTGTATTAAATTTATTATTGTTTTTCAGAACATTGGTTTATCTTAGCATTGGATCTTCTGTAATTTTCACAGTACCTGCAACATAGAATAGATATTAACTTGTTGATACATAATATTTGTATTTCAGGTCTACGGCAGGCACAACGACCGAAGGGAGTCGAAAGAATATCTTTAAGCTGAGATATTAACACGTAATATAGTAAACGTTTTTGCAAAGCACGCACGAAATAAAAATGTTTTACTCACAACATCTATCTCATTTCTTACGGCTTCGTTATAGAACAGCCTGAACCATAATAACGTTGATGAAAATACTTAACACTATACAATTAGCTCCTGGTGCAAGCAAGCTGAAGATGCGGCGAGGTAGAGGCTAAATGTGCTAAGTACGATATGCATGATACCTCTGCTACGGGTAGCCGAAGCACACAGCGGTAATTTTGGTTAGGCTCAAATGACTGTAAAGCCGAGTCTTATGCACTTCTTCCAAATGCCATGAAGTCGACGATGACACAAAGAACAGGTGTCATTAGTGTTGCCGCTACCAGACCAAGCGAAGCAGAATTAAGACTGTTTACATTAGTCAAAAGCAGACATAGCTTAGAAAGCCAGGTCAGATGGAATGATTTCTAGTCGAAATGCTGCAGCGGAATAATAATGACACAATGTCAAATTAAAACTAGAAGAGGCCAATGACCAGCAGTGAGCAAACAAAGGCTGGTTACAATAACGATATCTCTTAAAAGGTACAGTTGCAAACATTGGCTCAAACGCATTGTATGTATTTTGCTTTAAAAATACTACTATTAATGTACGAGTATTTTTAAAAGCAAAATACATACTACAATTTCTATAAATTGCCAATATTCGCAATATTGGCAATTTATAGAAATTGCCAATATTGTGAATAAAGCAACACTATTGTATAGAAAAGCCAGCTTTTGTATTTTCTTTTTAGTTCATTTTACGCTAATCTCTAGATTATTACCATAAAAATAAACCAATGTATACAAAACGTACACAATATAGAATATCCAAGGCTTTTTCATGAATAAAATTAATGTAGATTCACAAGTAAAGGATGATGAATATCCGTCTGCCAGCCAATATGGCTTTTGGTAATATAAAATATTGTTGCCATCGAACCGAAATAAAATGTATTTTTGGCCGATTGTACCTATAACAAATTGTCTCCTTGGTAACGGGGTGCGGTTTTGTTAGAATTACTTATTTAGTTGGTACGGCTGTTACAATATAGAGAACAAATGTTATCTCCAAAATACGATTCAGTTTTCAAATATTGTAAGGGCTGCTACCCCTACAGTAGGTGATAGTGACGAAGGTCAATGATATGATACACAGATTGCGTAATAGGAATGATAACACACACAACCTTTTGCGACCAATGCTTTATTGTCACTTTGCAATAAAATTACAATATAAAAGTGCTGATACGCACAGCGGTGCGGTAATTACGTCTCGTATAAAATAGTATTAACCTGTACAGTTGTCTGTACAAATGTCTTTATTTATATCCAAGACTTCGCTGTCGCCTCCGCTCGCGTGCGACATCTTACCTCCAGAGGGGGAATTTTCAGTAATCTTCTCTTAGTTGCCACCTACTTAGTTGCGACCCAAGGAACATACATGCCAAAGTGTAGCTGCTTGTGCCCAGTAGTTTCAGCTGTGCGTTGTCTGTCAACTGTGTAATTTTATGTATAAGGATAAGGACAACCCAGGCTCATGGCTTAAGGTTACTCAGCGGACAATGGAGAGAGCTATGTTTGAAGTTTCCTTGGGAGATCGAATAAAGAATGAAAAGATCCGCAGGAAGCCTATGTCACCGGCATAGCTATCCGAATAGTCAAGCTGAAGTGGCAATGCACACGGTACGTAGCTCTAAGAACTGGTGGTCGTAGAAACAAAAAGGTTCTAGAGTTGAGGCCACGCACCGGACATTGCGGTAGAGGTAGGCTTACAATCTTGTTGGAATTGCCGCAAGCGGTTATAACCTAAGCTGGCGGCTCAAGATTGGGATACGTGACTGTGGAGAGCTTTGACGGAGGCCTATGTTCAACACAGTTTTTCGCATTGGCATTGCATACTTTACATTTTGCATAGGTACCTAATTAATTTATACAAAATGAAGTAATTTTTGTAATTTTTGTCCGTGTGGTGACGGATTAAGAATATGAAATGTCACCACCCCATATCATCCCATGGGTGTCGTAAGAGCCGACAGAGGGAGCATATTATGCAGAGAACAGCACTGTAAGAGAAGGAAAACTTGATACAAGCCCTATACCAACCCGTTTGGCCAGCGTGGTATAGTAGGCCAATTCCTCCTTTCAAAGGAGAGGCTTAGTCCAGCAGTGGACTGTTAAAGGCTGATGATAAATGATGATGATGATGATGATGAAGTAATTTAGTTTTATTTTTATTATAATTTGTAATATATTTGCAGTATAAACGTTAAATTCAAAACAAACGCTGAAAATTTAAATGAAACTCATCATGTTGCTAACATAATAAATTGTGTAATATTTACATAACTACCAGCTAATTCACAATGCCAGTACTCAATTACGTAGTCCGTTGTGTGTCATTTAATAATAGTACATACATTACGCTTTTAAACGGACTAATATCATGTACAATTGAATTAGATTATTCTGCAATTCATGATAATGTGACACATTATTACTTAACATGTCGGATATGTTAATTTAATTAGGTGATCATTATTAGTTTATAATAGTTTGTATTTCATTGCATTTGACGGTTATGACTTAACTGACTTTTATGTTTAGTTTTGACATAAATTTAAATTGAAATATGAGCTTGGACTGGGGGTGTTTCATGCCCGAAAGATGATCACGTAGAAATAGACATCTAAATTTAGATCTGATTTATACTCATTATAATGTATGTATCCAAACCTAATTGGATGGAGGAACACGCAATAATCTAATACTAATATATAAAGCTGAAGAGTTTGTTTATTTGTTTGGTTGGATGAACGCGCTAATCTCAGGAACTACTGGTCTGATTTGAAAAATTCTTTCAGTGTTAGATAGTTCATTTATCGAGGAAGCCTATAGGCTACATAACATCACGCCATGAGGTACGGGAGCGAAGCAGAAGCCTTAAATAACGCGGGTGTAACCGCGGGCATCGTCTAGTCGGCAATAAAGGTACACGTAATATTGCAATAATCTGCCCTTCATGAGCATCCTATCACGTCTATTATAGAAATGGACATCCAAACAAGTAATAGCTTTAAATAATTCGCAAAATAAGCTACAACATACTGAAACCATAAATGCAGTAAAACCATTATACAATCTATTTGCCAACCGCAGCCATCACATACAATTGCATATTCACGAAATAGCGGCAACACTGACCATCACATATCGTCATAAAAAGCTATGACTATGGACCACCTGTTGTCACACCATGCATTGTTACCTTGAATCTCGGTGCGTTTGCCGACGCTTTAGGAAGGGATGCTAGTAAACGGGTCGTTTGCATGTCATAGAAGTTTCCGGCAGGTGTTAGGACTGTTGGTGTTGGAGAAAAGAACGGTTATGATTCGGGTATATGCATTTTGACGTCGCGGACGCGACGGTATACTTTTATAACGGAGATCCGTTGTTTTAATAGCAAATGTAGATTTCGCTTAGCGTTCTATTGTTTTACGAGAAGCGGCGATAGCCCAGTGGTGTACGCAACGGACTGCCGAGACGATGGTCTTGGGTTCGATCCGCAGTTACCCCGAGCACACACCTCTGACTTTTCGAAGTTATGTGTGTATTATAATGTTAATTATCGCTCGCTTAACAATGTGCCCGGTAAATGGCAATAGGCTCGCCCCCTATTACATTGGGACCGAAACATGACTGGCGAAGTGTGGGGTAGGCAGAGGTGTATAGCCTCTGCCTACCCCTTCGGGTATAAAGGCGTGAAGTTATGTTGTCATATATTATTGTTTTATATTTGTTAACATTTTGTTCAACAGAGTAAAAATATTTCAAAGAATTTGTCATTATTCTATGTTAAGTGTTTTTGTCACATAATCAGAATATCGGTTATTTTTAATTTTAGTAACGATTAGCATTATGTGTGCATAGTGTTGCCCAAATTCAGTCTTGGTCTTGCAGTCTTGGTCTTGTTCTTGCGTTTTTGCAAGACCAAGACCAAGAACAAGACCGCGTATTTTTAGCAAGACCAAGACCAAGACTGATCGTGCAAGACTTGAGCAAGAACAAGACTAAGCCTGCAAGACTCTTGCGTCTTGCAGCTAGGACTTAGCGCTATTTCACGGAGTAGTTAGGTGTAACAGTTCGGTGTATAGGTACGCTTAGGAATTCTATGAGACGCAAAAAACTGTATCAAAGAATATGAAAAACTGGACCTATGCGCATTACTTTGTATTAATTCTTGGTCAAAAGAATTGATATAAAGTAACATAACCGAATGATAAAGCTGTTGTGTACTGTTATGTTTGATTTGTGTTGTATTTTATTTTTTATTGAAATAAATGATAAATCGTAAAACTCTTTTATTAAATTTCATATAAGTTGAGGGTTCAATCTCTTTCTAGACAGACATTGTTCTTTAAAATACAGTCAAGTTATTGTAATTAATTTGTTTTTTTTACATGTTTTAGCAAATGTAAGCTTATAAATCATAAATGTTTATTAAGAAACAGTTACTTCCATGGAAAACGACATATAGGTCAGTTGATTTTTCGAATTTCTTATCAAATCTTCAGTTATTTATTAATCTGCTTGATCTTTACTATGGCTGTGTTAATTCAAGCTCACAATGTTCCAATTCTAATACGTTTTTCTAAGATTTAAAAACTTTAATAAATAGTAATAGACTGATAGGTAATTGCAAGACTTGCAAGACTCTTGCTGCAAGACCAAGACCAAGACCAAGACTGGGAGCGCAATACCAAGACCAAGACCAAGACCAGGTGTATTGGCGCAAGACCAAGACCAAGACTGGCTAAGTCTCGTCTTGTTCTTGCATTTGGGCAACACTATGTGTGCATGTAATTTACGTTGTGATCTCTATTATTCTTAAGAACAAAAGTAACGTGTGTGTCTCTTATTTTTTTGGGATTTTGTAATCGAAAGATTCAGTATAGTACCTACGCGTTCTATTGCTTTACGTGGATACCCTGAGTAAGAACAGTTCGACCCCGGTGGACCGCACAACGTAAGATTGAATATTACCTATGGCACCAAAACATGAATCCTCTGCAATTTTACATTTAGTTTTTATTTTGATAGCCTGGACTGAACGTTACTGTAAATATTTACCCAAATCAAGCCAGATACTTCACAAATTGCAATGTCCAACGCAACCAGTTAAAATTGAACGACAACACGAACGAGAAACAAGCCAGCAGTTCTACATAATCATTGTTGATGATCGGAATACCAGAGAAGTCTGCATTAAACTTTACAAAACCGCACAGAGAATTTAAATTTAAACACATCTACCGAATACATGGACGTACTCAATTTCATATAAATTCGAAGTAAATGAAAACGCCGGATGAATGCGGGTGCTGCAATTAAATCTGTCCGTTATAAATGACATAATTACAGCAGATGCAAGCCGACCACTGTAATGAAAGCTTACCACAGTGCTTTGCCGACAACTATTAAGGATATATCTTTAATTTCTTTGCCTTTAGAAGGTGATTTGCTTTTTGAGTGTTCAAATAAGATGCTTATTTTGAAGATAGCCGAACGACCCCTTTAAATTTGGTATTATCTAGTTCGAGGATTCATTTGAACAGTCAGGTTTTTGTGATAGACTTTTTTATAACCTTCAGGTCCTTTTATTTATTAATTTAACCTATTTATTTATTTATTTATTAGGTATACCAACAATTGTTACAATAATACATACATTTATATGAAAAAAGTGACAAGAGCTAATTTTACAATTACTTATATTAAGTATATACTTACATTTTATAAAAACTTTAATAAAATATTAGGTTAGTTTTGCGAAAACCAAACAAGATTCATAAGAATTGCCCCGTCTGTTCCATTTTATACTGTTTGCCATAAAAGTTGATTATTTTTTTAACACAGTCAAGCTTCAGTGTCCCTTTGATCTAACGTAGCATACTGCACGTCCAAAGTGTGATTCTTCTGCTATTGATGTGAAAGAGGATACTTGAACACGCAGAGTATCATACTGTTAAATAAAACTTGCTTTATGATGTTGAATGAAGATAATAATTTTAGGCATTGCTCATTCAATCCTTATCACCAAGTAGTTTTTTTTAGTGTAAAAGCTACATTATCATATTGGATATCTTATAAGGTATATCATGATATCTTTGTTTTAATTACTTTGAGTCTTTTAATAATCTAAAAAAAATAAAAGACCTTTCCTTGTTCGTTCAGGTAGTAATTCTTCTGCCTTTTCCTTAAAAAATACTACTTTTCAATCCAATAAAAATATTGTTAACTTTCACGACTATACTATAAAATTATTACCTTCAAATAATTTTTATTTTCAAATTAACTAAGCGTTATCTGAGGTGCCAATTTTCAAATAAATGACAATTTGTTTGCTCATTAAAGCCTTATCGTAATCAGCATAACTCATCCGTTGAATAAAAGCCCGCGCTCCCAAGACAAAAGGTAGGCGTGTTCAAATATAATGGCGTTGTTCTCTTAGTTATTAACAAATTATTCGATTACCTATTAAAGTTATAAAGGATCTTATACTAGCTTTCACTCTGGTTTTCACTTGGATGATTTATTTTTCATCATCATCAGCCTTTATCAGTCCACTGCTGGACTAGGCCTCTCCTTTGAAAGGAGGAATTTGCCTACTATACCACGCTGGCAAAACGGGTTGGTATAGGGTTTGTATCAAGTTTTCCTTGTCTTACAGTGCTGTTCTCTGCATAATATGCTGCCTCTGTCGGCTCTTACGACACCCATGGGATGATATAGGGTGGTGACATTCCGTATTCTTAATCCGTCACCACACGGAAAGACATTATTTTTATCATGACTAAATTATTACAGCTATTCTTATTGGGTATGGCCTTACCCTTCTCATAGTGCTACGGTGCCCATGTCCAGTATTGATACAGTATATTTATTAAAGCTGATGATGATGATATGACTATATCATTATCATCAAGATGCTATGGCCAATTGCCATGGACGTTATCGAAAGGACTATTTTAAATCAGAGGTGCAGGCTTTCTCCATGAAAGCCACAAATAGCGTTAATCTACGAGATCGAATCAGAATTTTGAAATCTGCAAGGAAACCAAAGTCACCGACATAGTTAACTTTATGGATGCCTAGACTGAATCAACGTACTATTCTATTCTATGTCTTTCCGGAAAGTTAAGCGGAAAAGTTTATAAGCTATTAATACTATATTTATATAAATAATACGCCCACCAAGTTGGTTATTTCCACCGCTATCGACAAAAATATGGTCACAAAACAATACGCATGTCGAAAGAGCAACTACGCAAACAATTACTATTTCCAAAACAAGGCGACCATTCCATGAAAACATTTTTTTATAATAACAATTAAAATCACTTCCCAAAAAAACGTTGATTAAATAACATTACATAGCATACCCGCCATGAATACTAACTTCACAAGCCTCCCGCGAAAGGTTTGCAAGACTCTAACTTCAACGAGACCATTTAGCAACACAATGGTTTGTAATTAAACTGGCATTACTGCCAACTGGTTCGTCAATACTGGCTGCGATCATTAATTGAATATATATTCTTTCCTTTTATTAAACTATTGTTAAAAAAAGAAATTTCGAAAATTATTTGTTTACTTTATGTTTGGCCACAAATGGAAAAACGCCAGTTGGCGTGATGCGTTGTACGATGATTTTTTTAGTTCTAGTGACTATAAAAACTGGGTACTGGTTTTATTTCATACTTGCTTTCGCAGTCAGCTTATTCTATTTTAAAATAAATGCCCCACGGGGGAGACAGTGGGTGTATGCCTTGGTTTATAAGTAATAACAAGAGCGAGATCAATTCCAATAATGAGCTAAATATTCGAAGTTATTTGCTTAGTAACAAATTAAATCCTTGTTCCTACTTTAGACTATCGAACTGCTTAATTTGTTTAAGAGCCTTAGATATAATGGTAGATTTATTTTTAAATCGTAGAAATATAACCATAAGTCATAGATATAGTCTCTTTTCATGATAACTGTTAGGTATACTTCTATTCCGTGTGGTGACGGATTAAGAATACGGAATGTCACCACCCCATATCATCCCATGGGTGTCGTAAGAGCCGACAGAGGGAGCATATTATGCAGAGAACAGCACTGTAATAGAAGGAAAACTTGGTACAAACCCTATACCAACCCGTTTGGCCAGCGTGGTATAGTAGGCCAATTCCTCCTTTCAAAGGAGAGCAGTAGCTTGTTAAAGGCTGATGATGATGATAACTCTTAAAAAAGGTGTAGCTATAATAATATTGTTAACTAGAGGATGCCTGCAGGTACATCTAAGCACATTTCTTTTTGAAAATAATTGTTTCATAACGATCCCGTGGGAAATTCAGGAAATCCCTTCTTAGAACACCCCTACGGTTCCTAAAGGACTTAAATGCCTTTCAGCTTCCCGCGCCTATTAGTTTTGACTGTGCGTTATTTGTCAGTCATTTACATATTAATTTATACTACGTATATGACGATAAAATTAAAATATTTTATGCGAAAATTGTTGCTCAGAGCCTTCAATGCCTTTTCGCAAAAATATTTGACAGTGAATTTGAAACTACATATATTGAATTTACAATAAGTTTAGTATATAGCTGTTATATAAGATCGTTGTTGGTTTCTTATTCATCTGTAAACATTCATTGATGGAAATGAAATGGACAAAATGAATAGTTCTACTATTATAAGAATTCAGTTACACGACATTAGATAAAGTACCTATAAAGCCACCGCGGCGCCCCGAGCGAGCTCATAAGCGCAAATGAAGACATTAATATATGTAAATCCGTTACCTGCAGGCGTTCAATTTGCCTTTTACATATTAATTAAATTCAAATAAAGCTTAACACAAGATAGAACGTATTTCCAAATCGCTACTTGTCTACATTAAATAATTCAAACAAACGCTTTGTTCCCACATTATTTCACAGACTTATATCGTTAATATTCTAAAATGTAGAATACGAACTATCCTTTGTATGAGATACAGTATATAAACTTATATGACAAGCATAACGCGTTACTAGATCAATATACTTGATATTAAACGTTGAGCATAATGAATATCTAGATCATAATACTATGGAATCCTTTGATATGATGCTAAATTGAGCACATAATTATAAACACGATAACTGAGGACTATATTACTTTATTAAGATATCATGAATACTGGTACACTTTACATTATTATCACTTCAAGGCCTGAATACTAGGAGAGGCGCTGGATTGCGGAGCTGAAGTCGAGCGGTGTACTTCATGTTCTGCACATCATTTTCAGTTACAAATTCGACCTTCTGTAGCTGACCGTTAGGCAGCAGCACGAAATATGTTCCAACACTTTTTTGTACGTCCACCGGACCATCTAGCTTCTCTGCCGCAGGATTGTCAGTAGTTGGAGCGTCAGTGCTGGCGGGAGCTCCATAGGTGTTGTCAGGAACCCCATAAGTGTTGTCGGGAACCCCATAAGTGTTGTCCGGGGCACCGTAGTTGGTCGCTGGAGTTTCCTTCGGTAGCTCAAATGCTGCTCCTTGAGGCTTCCATCCAGAAGGCGGGTATGGGGCATTAGGAGGTCCGTACTGGTCAGCAGGCTTGGCATCTTCGTTGGGCAGCGTGAAAGGTTCTCCTGCAGGTTTCCATCCTGATGCAGGGTATGGCCCTGATTCCTCCGTAGTAGCCTCAGTTGGTGAGTCAGTTGTCGTCGGAGCCAGTTCTTGACGTTGAGACCTGAACCTCGCCGGTCTGAAGCGAGGCAGCTCAGCCAGAGCACCGATGACAACACAAGAGAGAACTAAGAACTTCATGGTTGATGTTGGACGATTGAATGATGCTGGTCGTCATATTTCGGCTCAATTTATACTATGATGATTACTTTATGATTCTTTGTTGTAGCATAAATGGTTTGATAAGGACGCTGTGACGAGGATATTTGGTGATCAGTATTCGTGTCACGTAGCAGTTGACTGACATTGACCTGGTGTTGTTAGAACACTCCAATGATGATTAGAAGACGTGTAATTAATAAATTACTTACTGTAATATTTGTAGATAACTATAGCAATGCTTGATTTTCAAGAAAATAAGATTTTATAATGAGACTGTAGGTTATTAAACAATACAATCATTTCCTGGCTAATTGAGCATGAATAATATAAAATCATGGTAAGTAAAATAGAAAGAGTTATCACAGATAATGTGATAAACAGAAAATAAAATTATTTTTATTTTATAAAGACTTCCGTAATGGTTTGATGGGTCGGGTAGGTGTATCAGCCATAGTGAAGGACAACCAGTATTAATAAAAAGGACTCGTCGTAACAATTGATTCTTATCAGTTTTCAGATAGCACAGCTGCCTCTCATTGTCAATATTAAACATTATTTCCTTAACTATTATGGAAAATTCTTTTGTATGTAATTCAAAAGGATGTTAGGAGGTAGCTAATATCTTGGCAATCTAATATTATAAGGTTAAAAAGTTAGTTTGGTTAGTTGAAACTACTTATCCAATCTCTTTGAAACTACTAGTCTCAGGAACGATTGGTTCGATATTTTTTTTTTTTTTAATACATAATATGTATGTTATGTTGTTGTTTTGGAGCAGGATAGCCCATTTATTGAGGGCGGCTATACGGTATATAACATCACACTATCAGCCACGGGTGTAGAACTATAGTCTTAAAAAGGCGTGTGTAACCGAGTGCTCCGCTTGTGCGTATAGTGCGGCAGAGGCCGAAATTTGCTAAAACTTAATTTCTTGTAAATTGGGTTTCCATCAAGTTTCATGAGTGCAACATTTAGCTCACGTTCTCACTTATTAACTTTTTACGTAAAATATTATAGCTTTTGACATTAGTACCAACAACATTTTTATTTTTGAGATGTAAGCGAAAGTCTTAAGTGAGAAATAAATGTCATCAGCACTGGAGCTGAGTATCGGGCAGATAGCTCAGGATCGGTCTATGTGGAGAGCCTTGGGGGAGGCCTATGTCCAGCAGTGGACGTCTTTCGGCTGATATGATGATGTATGATGATAGGGCAGAATAATACTCTTGTGTCGAAATTCTTAGACCACCCGAAAGTTACCGACAGGGTGTAATGAATCTTGTGAGACAAGAACCGAGTTCCACTGCTTTACGTGTCTAATGCCAGAAGCGGACATCCATTCAAGTAGTGACCTATGCTAACGTTGCTTACCTTTTTCGATCTATTTCAAACTGTACGTCAAGTGATTATTTTTTTCTAATCTTATACTAATATATAAAGCTGAAGAGTTTGTTTGTTTGTTTGTTTGGTTGAACGCGCTAATCTCAGGATCTACTGGTCCGATTTGAAAAACTCTTTCAGTGTTAGATAGCCCATTTATCGAGGAAGGCTAGGCTGTATAACATCACGCTATGAGCGACGGGAGAAGAGCAGTAGCTTTATATAACGCGGGTGTAACCGCGGGCATCCTCTAGTATTTTATAAAATCATCAAGTCAAGTGTAAAACTGAGCCTGTATATTCATAAATAGCTATATACTCGTAACAAATATTTTAAATTGCATCTTAAAAGCTTAATCTACATCTTACAAGATAAAGTTAGTACAAGAACTAAAGCCATCATCGGCAGTAACTGACTTTGCTTTATTTAATGCGAGCCTCAGCTTTTTTTTTAGGAATGAAACGAATTTTCTTCGTTAGGGACATAAAAATGAACAACATTTTGAGACTAGCTAAAACTAATTGCCGAGTTCTGTCTTTCTCTAGAGTTATGTTGCAATGAGTCTGCATGGACGTGGCAGAGGCGGTGTGATGAGCCTAGGACCTTCATCACCTTGTAAATTTACTGCAAGGTTCATGAAATCGATCGGACAAAAGCATTATCTTATTAATTTTAATGCTTACAAAGGGCTGCACATATGACGTAGTCGTTCAAGCAGTTGACTCGCCATTTAGCATTGCGCTGATTCAATGTTTGTAATCTCCCACGCGACACAGTTTTTTTTTTAAAAGACAACTCCCGTACTAGGAATAAATCCTGTGTCGCGGGGGACTTTACAAAACATATAACCAACGGACACAATGAACACCCAGACTCGAAACAACAATTTATGGATTACACAAAGTGTTGTCTCGTGTGGGGATCGAACCCACAACACTCGGCGCAGTGTCAAGCGGCGAGGCGACCGCTTAAACCACTACTCCAACCGTGCAGATTTTACCCCTAGTGCGAAAGAAGTCTTAAATTAAAGTGTGAAAAGTTGGTATCAGATTTTTTCCTTTTTCCCGTCGAAATAGACAAAGACATCAGAACACCACTTGCTTCTATCCTTATCAACCTCATGCGCTTCCTCTACATTCATTACTATTTTCATACATGCTTCCCTGTACCGGGTGTTTCGGACCATTAGAATTATAAAAACATATTTTACAGACAAGACGTGTTGCTATGTAATGTTCAACTAAATAGCTACTAAAATCCCCGACAGTGATCCGTCATTTGTTAATGTTCGTCTTATTGAATACAAATTCTATTGCGTCACGGTCATTATTACTGCCATTGACTGCTTCATAAGTCCCATGACGTCAGCGTCAAGCAAACCGTGACCGCCTATTGTGTCATCTTGAGTCACATGTTGGATAAACTGCAGTAGGTACTTACTGCGCTTCCTTATGGAGCTGAAGTCTTAGTAGTAATTTTCTTTTGAAGAGACAACGAATTAAAAATGAGGAGACTTTATATACATTCAAATGGGCACAAAGTACAGCCAGACTCGAAACTATAATCTGTGGATCATACAATATTATTTAGCGGGTCTTAATCGCGATAATTTACTTATTTCAAGGCATAAATACCTCTGTTATTCTCCTACGTTTCTACCGGCTTGCAACGCCAGCAAGTCGCGGAGGGACTGAGTCTGACAGTGTATGATGTATATAAATCGCGAAAGTTTAAAATCGATTATTACAATCTGTGGATTCTGATCAACAGATTGTAGTTGTAATCCAAGTCCCTCTGTCTCGACGTCAATAGTATTGAAAGCTAGAATCGCAACTGGGACAACGCTGTTAGGTGGTGAGGCGTCTATTTAAACTACTACGCCAAACGTGTAATCTATACATATAAATAAAACTGGAGTGTCTGTTTGTAATATTAAAATAACCGCTTTTTATTTAATGCATATGGATGTATACACGGTACATACATAATATACCAAAATGACAATTTTTACAATTTTGGCTATCTGTCTGTCTGTTATTACTCGCTAATCTCTGGAACAGCTGGACCGATTTTGACGGAACTTTCTTTGTATCCAACAATGTACAAAGGAGTAACTTAGGCTATAAATTAACCGAGTACATGAAGTAGTTCCCTCAGGACGTGGGTGAAACCGCGGGTACTAGCTAGTCTAAACTAAAAAGACAACGATTCCGCAAAGTGGGCTGCAACGTTCTGTTTTTTTAGATAATATTTTCTATCGAACCGATTCTCTGACAAGAATACGCAATTTGCATAAAACTCTCTTTTACTACTAGTTTTAAGTATATTTTGTTTGTTATTGTAATACAATAATTTTAATAAAGTAAAAATAAAATATTCCTCTATTTTTAAGGCTTTGAAAATAATGCCGCTCTGCCGATAGAGAGCATTCATTAAAGTTTAATAACTAGTAAAAGCCGTCTTTCCAATATTTGAAATTGCGATGCAAAGACATCTCAGTTCGGACAAACATGATTCTGTTAGGAGCATATACACGTCAATATCGGGATGTACTGGATCAGCATATGTATTACCTTTGACGGCCAACGAACCATTTATCATTGGGCTATTTCTGTTAAAAAGTAACATTATCTATCGTTTATAACTAATGGATGTGGCAGTTGAAGGAAAAAGTTGGGGTCGGATCGTATCAGGAGGTCAAAGAGCGGGCAGAAAACTGAAAGCAATGGCAATTGCTCCACCGACAAGAGCTAGGCTCAAATGAACAAGAGAGAGATAGTTTATAATAAAAAAAAATATTATAGTCTCACGCCTGTATCGCCGAAGGGGTAGGCAGAGGTGTCCCTAATATTACACCCACATTTCACCATGAAATTTTTAGGTCCCACGTAAAAGGGGGCGAGCTAATTGCCGTTACCGGGCACATCACCAGACTCCGTGCTGCTACTGAGAATTCGAAAAAACCCAATAACACTTTTGCCCGACCCGGGAATCGAACCCGGGACCTCCGATCAGAGGTCACATATGCTATCCACTGGACCACGGAGGCAGTAAAATTTATAGGCGTTAATATTACATAGTAATTTTAACTACTTCAACATTAAATTTTTTTAAAGATATACTAAATAGACGAAAGACGAACGAAAATAACGAATAAATTTTACTGGTATACTCTGTACGGTATGTTTTCTAATTGTACAATCTATCAAACTACAATCCAATATAAGCTGACCCATACCAGTATAGCCTTGCTAAGCAATAACGGATCAGTTTTTGTCGGAGTTAGTAGTTTGATGTGACGCTCGGACGTATATATATATATATTACTATGACGTGTCGTGAATACATAAGCGAAACATCGTCAACAATGTATAGAATCCTTGGCGATTGACCCGTGAATGAGGGTCAGGCAGACGAATTTATTGATTGCGTATACCCAAGGCTTTCATGAAGCTATTTATAACTATTAGTTGAATATATTAACAAGATATAAGCCTCCAATAGCCAGACTATATAAGACAGCTGTCACGATAGGATTTGTGTCACGACCAACTTTTCAAATATATAACAAGTATGACCATGTGTCTACTTATCGTTCCCAATTAAAGTGGCTTCCCATACGTCAGCGCCGTAGTTTGCGAGCTCTCACTACCCTCTATACTATTCTTACATCTTCAACTTCTCCCCAGTATTTATCTTCCTCCTTTCAATACTTATACTCTAACCATGAACGAAACCTCCGTTCATCTAATAATCTTCTCCTCACTGTACCCTCTCATAACTCTAATTTTCTTTATTCCTCTTTTACTGTCCAATTTATTCTTCTTTGGAATGCCCTCCCTCTTGAAATCAGGATGGCCAAGAATAAGAATACTTTCAAGTTCAAGGTTAAGGAACTTCTACTGGCTGAGTCAGCGATTGTATCGTAAGTCGTTTAAATTTCATATTGGTTTAATATGTATATATACCTTATGTACGTATATATATTTATATATTCTTATATGTGTATGTATGTATATGTATGTAGCTTTATAATATATCTATATTATGTATGTTTAGATTATATGTAACTAATGTATATATGTTTTTAATTAATGTATCTTTAGATTTACAATACCTATTTGTGTTATTTCAAATTAATTTTCTTTATATCACACCTACTTCTTTTCTCTCTGCACCACTCCAAGGTAGACTGGCAGATAATGCCCTTGGCAATAAGTCCGCCTGTATACGTTGTGTATAATATTAAGCTTTAATAAATAAATAAATAAATAACATATAGAATACCCGGAACAACAGTTTGTATACCGCTCTAAGGTTGTTCCGGGTTGGAAGAGAATCCATGACTTCCCCCCCCGTGGGATCTCCACCTTGTCGTGGTGGGGGGGCTTAGTAACCGTGGATTGGTGACCCGCGGTGAAGCTAAGAGGGATCCAGGAGGGGACGCTCCGCGTGGGCTTGACGGAGGCCTGCGCAGGATGCGTCCAAAGGGCGGGTGCGAGGGACAGTTCTTCTGTCCCTCGCAGTCGGGTGCGGTCGCGGGAGGAGAGGCGTGTCGGTGTTGCGTTGCCGCGCGCCCTATTTCCCGCGACCAAATGGAGGCGCACCATCGTTGCGTCGCGGTGGGGCCGCAGAGGAAGAGGAGATGCGGTGTTGCGTTGCCGTCCTCCCTATCCTCTGCGGCCGCTGAGTGTTTTGGCGGCGGAGCCCAACACCTTCATCCGCCGCCAAGGGGGTTTTGTTCGGGGCCCGCCTGACCATCTGGCGGGCCAATACCCGCCGGGGGGTAGTGACGAATGCTTATGCGAATCCCTACCCTCCGACACACGGGTACATGAGGAACACGGGTTGGTTTTTAGTCAGTAAGAGTCTGACAGTCCCCTTCGTCCTTCCCCCGGGGCGGAGGGACTCCATGAGGATTTTCCAACCCGATACCAAAAAAAAAAAAAAAAAAAAAAAAAAAAAAAAAAAAAAAAAAAAAGAATCCATGACTTGAAAATCATAGACATAAGTAGTACGACTCGTTACTAGTTTTATCACTACACTATACTGGCAATATTCCTATATGTCTAGTGGCATCTACAAAATTACAAATTATAAAAACGTTATTACAGAAGAATGTCATCTAATCAAATAACACGTAGATATACAACGCTTTTAAAAAGCTATTGTATTTATTTTACATCCTCGAATGATAGGTAATAATGAATATCGATATCAATAATTAACTATCGTTAACTCTTTGATCGTTAATAATGAGTTGTTTATCGTACAAAACAATGTAGATAAATGATAAAAGGAAGGAAGTACTTACTGGAAGCAGAGGGTCCTCCAATGTTATCTGTAAAAAAGAAAATTACATTGAAGTTAATTATTTCTTTTCAACGAAACGGCCTCTCCGTCCGACCCTTTTTATAACGAACGCTTGTACCCTACTTATTGCAATGGTACGCTGCTATGCTTTTACATTTGTATTAAATTATTTTAGTTAATAGAAATGGATCTCGAAAATATTATTTTCCTTTGTGCCCGATACATTCACAATGGCTACATTTATTGATTTCATTTTCTATACATATCAGCCTAGTTAAGGCTGATCATTAATTAAACAATTTCTTGGTAACAATTACATTTAAGCTGTTTATAAAGCTGACAGTTAACTTTTATTTCGTGAATCATCAGTCAATGTCTTTTAAAATTATATTTTTTTGTTATAATGGTCATTTTCTAACTCTTAGGTTAGGAACATATCTGACGGAAGATGCGTCGAACGTATCTTCGGTCGCGTCTATTACGTCAAATGAGTCGGTACACATCTGACGGAAAATGCGTCTAGCATATCTGCACACATTTGCTGAAAGCGTGGCTATTGGCACTCAGGGCAGCTTAATATTTTACTGTCATATTCTTTTACCTAATCATTTTTCGTGTTCTCTGATGTTATGTAGTCACTGAAGTCCTGTAGTTATTTATATTGCAATTCGAGTTTGACTATTAAAAATATGTCGGACTTCGGAGATTTTTTACAGTAGCCAACAAAAATTTGAATATATTTCCTATGTAAGTATGGAGGTTCAAAAATAAAAGACAATGATACGATTTGGTTACGGTTTTTAACAAAATTTATACAAATGATATAGAAGGGGTTACAGTTGCAGCGCATGACACAAAATATTTTCTATGGAAATTATTCCCGTGGACCTTTAGCACCTCATACCTAAAAATTGGCACACGATCCAAGCTAGCACGTATGCGTACACTCCTAGCACATACTAAAACTACATTATTCTACACATTTCGTTTCTGAAAAATAAGTAAGGTCTGGCGGCCCTGGAATCTTACTCTACAACGCGTCAGTCAAAATCACCGATCTGGGAATGACATGGATATGGTATGTCCAATACCTACAAATTTAGCGTGCATACCTACGAAATTAGCGTGCATACCTACGAAATTAGCGTGTATACCTACGAAACGTTGGGCAAATAAAATGGTTGCCATTTGGGTTGTTCTCCAGAATATAATCGATATCGATATGGAGCCGGTTAGAGGAAAATAATACACTTATGTAAGTTACTTTAGTTCGTTTAAATCTTTTGCCAGATTAGTTTATTCCATAATGAAAATGTGGGCAAACATGGCAAAGCGAAAGACGACCCTTGCATCAAACATGTAACAAAATATTCTCTGGTAGCCAATATCGATACTGTGTCGCTAAGAAAGTACTGGGCATGAATGGCACCATACATACGGTAATGAAACACACAGCCTGAAGCACTGATTCATCTGGTTTTTAGACATATTTATGCACAAAAACAAAATTATTATGTTCGACATACAACGATTTCACAGTAGATGTACCACAAACCTTGTCGAAAAATATGGCGACAGTGGCACAAATGACATTTCTAATAAAATATCGTCATGATTAATTTATTCAGTAAACTATGGCTGTCTCTTTTTTCGGACAGAGATATCCCTAAGACAAAACGAGCGACACTATGTTTGGTGGCTTTATGTCCATTTCGTATATATGTGTATAATGTAATTTTTCTATATGTCTATTTGCCCTGTCCGTGTATATTCCTTACTCAAAGGTTAAAATTCACGTGGTGCGTGGTGCGCGCGACGTCGACGGATAATGCGTTGACGGAAACGGAACAGACGCTGTACGCTCGACATACTAACGGATCATCGGTCAGGTGGAGACGGTTGAACGTTTTTCTATATATTTGTATGTTTTGGCGTTACGCGACGGATAATACGCGACCCTTATTCTATCTGCAACCAGTTTTGAGCCAAGACTTATATTTTGAAAAATACCAAGAAATATTACGTTTAATTTTCGAAATAATTTATCTTATTCTTTCGCTACACGATCCTAAAATATGACTACGTCATTATTTTACTCTACGTAAGCCATCTATAATATTCAAACTTAAAATGATCCAGAATTAATTTGAAAAAATAACAGCTTTCATTTTATATAGAGTGTTGAGTGAAATTTTTTGGGTCAGCAATCAATTAAATGAATCTAAACTCCGTCGAGGGTTGATCAAAGCAATTAACTACGATATTGGCTCTCAGACATCTTCTCGAACGTTCTTTGATCATATTCGTTTGGAAAAATATTGCTAAAATGTTTAAGGAAGCAAATTATTTTCGGCAACCCTATTGGGAATACTGAAACGATTTAGGCGGTTCTGTTTGATAACGGTATAGAAACGATATATTATATAAAAGAAATCGTTTTCTAAAAGGTTTGCCTCAAGTTTAACCCCAGGACTCCAGTTAATCTTCAAAAAGAGTTGTTGAAATGTGGTTTCGTATTTTATAATGGTATAGTAATTATAGACATCATATACCTAATACTAAAAGCCGCAGCGTGCCTTAGCTTGCTCTTTACAGAGGTTTTTTTCTTTTTTTCAAAGCGCGACCGTGTTTCAGACGCCATCTAAAGTTAACCTTTGTATTGCAGCTACAATTTTCGTAAGGTCACGTGGAAGGCTTTTGGCCTGTCCATAAACTTAAATTTGGGTAATATATACATATAAGTAAAAAGGAAAGAAGACCATAGATCATGAACATAACATGACTTCACGCCTTTATCCCCGAAGGGGTAGGCAGAGGTGAATTCACACTTCGCCAGTTATGTTCCGGTCCCAATATAATAGAGGGCGAGCCTATTGCTATCTACCGGGCACATTATAAATCGATAATTAACATTTTTAATGCACACATAACTTCGAAAAGTCAGAGGTGTGTGCCCGGAGAACCTGGGAATTCACCGCTTTTTTCCACCATGAAGTTTTTTAGATGTTTATGTAATGCGATGTAGCTGAAAAAGAAATCTTTTATCATACTGCACCAAAAAATCTCAGTGTCTATAACCTACTAAAAACTCAAGGGCAGACACTAAAGATGCGTGCTCTGACACATTAAGAGACAAGCAACCTAGGCAACTAAACGAAGCCCTCACAAAAATCTTTAACATTATCGAATACAATTTTGAAAACGTCCCAATATTCGTCAACGTGTTCAGAACATGTGTTATAATATTAAACTGAACGACAGCCTGTCACCAACAGTTACCAACGGAGGCTTTCAATAAACCCTGTTCACTATACAGAACAACATACAAACATGTTAAGGTAAACAAAACTGTCTAATACAGATTCTGAGCGTAATTTCACCCGCCCTTGGCAGTTTATGTGTCATGAACTGAATCGAAAATTAGTTTGAAACACTGTCTAGTTTTGAGTAGACGTTGAGAATAGAAGCAGTCGCTTAAATAGCAAAAAACTAGAGGAATATTGGGAATTTTATAACTGACTAGAGGACGCCAGCAGCTACGCCTGCATTTTTTTTTAATTTACCCGTTTTGGCCGATCTCGGGGGAATTTCGGGAAATTCCTTCTTAGTGCACCCCTACGGTCCCCAAGGAATATACATGCCAAATTTCAGCTTCCTGCGCCCAATAGTTTCGGCTGTAGCGTGTCTGTCAGTCAGTCAGTAACGCAAGGATTTTATATATTAAGATTACTGTGATATGGCGTAGTGTGTTAAGCGACCACTGCTTCGTTAAGCACGACGCCAAGTTTTATGCTTGCAAGTTCAATTCCTACAAGGAAAAACATCTTGCGTGATTTCCAAGTTGTTGGGCCGAGTTTGGGTTTTCTTTGTATCCTTTAGTTGAATGTCTTCTTCTCTTTGCTTTTATATATTATTACACATAGATAGGTATCATGACAAAAGCACTACCTACCGGGCAAAATGTAAAAAAAGTGTTGTTTTGGACTTAGAATCGTGTAACTAACTAGGTATATTATGCGCTTGGCAAAACATAGTTATTCTGAAATCACAGACAGACACTTCAATGTTATTTATATGTATAGAAGATGTACAGATGAGTAGAAGAAGTAAAGACTCGGTATCGCGACAAGAGCGCCACCTGCCGGGTTAAATTGTAGCTAGGTATCTGTTAAGACATAAATACTTATTTATTTCTGCATTTTGGTTATTTACAACACTTATTCAAGTCAAAACCCTATTCTAGATGATGCCGGCTAGTAGTGTAGCTCTATAAAGTCCTCTACCTTCCAGTGAAAATCTCATTTGAATCGGTTCAGCTATTCCAGAGGTTACTCCGGACAAACAGAAAGACAGACAGACCAAAATGTTAAAAAGGGTTGTTTAGGACTTAAATCGTGTAGCTAACTATATGCATTTGAACAATCACAGACAGACACTTCAATTTTATTTATATGGCTTTGTTCTTGCTTGTTTAAAACGCAACATTTTCATAAGCAGTATTTAAAACGCCACACTGACCTCAAAACCAAACTATTTAATGAAGCTCTTCAATTAAAATGTTTAACAAATTAACTTTCCGGCTCCATCGCCCAAGTTTGTTGTAGACCTTTTAGTTGTCTGCAGTGCGGCCTTAAATCCCTCCAAGGACCTCTAGAGAATGATAAATTACGTCACTACTGGGAGTTGAATGTCAGGACGTCCGAAACATTTATCTAGAAATTGAGGCTTGAAGCGGTACCAGCCCGATGTGAATATTGAACTGTTGATCGAGACATTGTGGCTTGAATATTTTGTAGTAGGTACTATTGTGAACTTACTCCTAGAATATATTTTTCTAGCGAATGAAATAAGGCTGAGCTGTCTTAAAAGCCAAGACATGTTTGCGTAATCTACAAAATAATTAGCGTTGCATTTGCTTTGTTGAGTTTTTGTAAATGGATGGCAATATCCAAGATGTTTTCTATGCCTTTTCTACTGAGATGTTGACATGACACTTAACCAACCACTATATTTACCATAGAACACGATAAGTACCTTCAAAACCAAATCTTCGAAATAGGCATTACTAAAAGTCCTTTTTTATACAAAAGTATCGAAATTCCCAATTGACATTTGAGATTTACCACATACTACACATATAGTGAAGGAAGTCACCGCTTATCCTTAGTTTCGTTATTATTTGAGTCACCTCTTATATTATCATCAGCCGTGTGGTTGACAGCATAGAATACAAGTGTCACCACCCCCTATCTTCCCGTGGGTGTCGTAAGAGGCGACAAAGGGATAACACGATGCAAATACCATCTTTGCGTAGAGACGGAAAACTCGACATCAAACCCTATACGACTGCCTTGTTGGTCTCGCGGCATAAATGTGCGCGTGGGATCGGGAGGTCCCGGGTTCGATTCCTGGGTCGGGCAGTGTTATTGGGTTTTTCTGTCACGAAATTCTCAGTAGCAGCACGGAGTCTGGAAATGTGCCCGGTACGGCAATAGGCTCGCCCCTTATTACGTGGGACTAAAGTATATTTGGCGAAAAGTGGGTGTAGAAATACACCTCTGCCTACCCCTTCGGGGATAAAAGGCGTGACGATATGTATGTATGTATGTGTACCTCTTATATTATTCAAGCGCCGAAATTCTTGCGCCTCGGATTCCTCTAGTTTATATTAAAATCTTTCTAGACGACACTGGATAAAAGGTTTTATTAGAATAACTGTGACGTGGTATACGCGTAGTGTGTATTATATAAATGTTGTTTTTATTACGCTTTCAGCCAGGTTGTAAAAGCGTATGAATAACTATTAACCCCTTGTATGCCGGAACGCAGATCTACGCGAGACACAATAGCTTTTTAATTGTGTCTGGCATTCCGGCATACGAGAGGTTAAGGCCTACGTGATGTAAAATATACGTGTACGTTTTTAAATACAGTGCACTATTGTTGCTTTTGTGAGAGTTATTAACTATGGAATAGGTTTGTATTTCTGAATATAAAATATATATATCATCATCATCAACATATCAGCCGAAAGACGTCCACTGCTAGAAATAGGCCTCCCCCAAGGTTCTCCACGCAAACCGATCCTGAGCCACCCGCATCCATCCGCGGCCCGCGACCGCAACAAGATCACATATACGAGGTATGTATACCACGAGCTAATATTAGTGTTACCGAGTATATGTACATAGTTGTACATGGCATATATTGCGAAAGATTTTTTAAATCTAGCGTTTTAATAACCACGAAAGTTTTAATTCAGGTATTATGGAATAGCAGTGAATGGATGCATATATAGGTATGTATGTGAAGATCCTTGGGGTAGGCCTATGACCAACAATGGACGTCTATCGGCTGATATGATAATAACACAACCTATATCATAATCATCACCATTAGATGATTATGAACTAGGTCCCATATAAACCTAGGTTTGGTCAAATTATACAGACCAATTAAATCATGAAATATGTAAGTATTCAAAAACTTAGCCGTTTCTGCGAATTTCACGTCTCGTCTTACAAAAACTTCAAAAGTCCTAACAAGAAAATGAGATAGGTATTGTGATTAATTTGCCATAAAATACATAAAAAATGATTTACAACGAATGAAATAGCTCGAACAATATACGCAATTAAAAAAGTTATAAGTATATACCTAAAGGTTCTCAAAGACACTTTTATCCCTATCTGAAAGATAATATATGCAAATTTCTAGCGCATAAATTGCCAATATTAGTACTAATCCTCAACATTGTAATATCTAATCGGTACTACAAATGTTATTGACATACATTGTAAACGTTTCGATTTGCATTCAACACTCATTATTTTAATAAACATTATATGCGCAATGAAAACTACCATTCTAGTACACAGTTACAGATCCAATTTCACTTCTAGCATTAGTTGAAGCTAGAACAGCACCGCAATCAACTCGAAGAAATAAAATGAAGGTTATTGGATATCCGAACGATCAAGAGCTAAACTTGGAGATAATGCTAGAAAATCTCCCGTTCAGTTGTGCCATTAAAATGATGTCTAATTGCCAGCGAGCCGAGGATGCTTCTTGGAAGTATAAGTTACAAGAAACAGCGAGGGAGACATAGTTTTGCCTCATTAAACATTCGAAAGACATTCAAAGCTTATTGAAATCGTAAACTGTACGTGTATAATGAGGCTTACTTTTTGTCAAAAACTGTAATGTAAATTAGTTGGACGTAGGTATTTTGGTAAACTATTTATCATTTTATTTTTTATAGTTCTTTCTTCAGCCTGTGCTATGAATAGGCTTATATGGTAGCTAGTAAGGAATCGAAAACAGAATATGATAGAAAATGTTAAAAGCAGCATTGTTTAATTATCGCTTCAGACAGGTAGGAAAGTAGGATGCAAAAGAAAATCTGGAAATGTTCTAATTCGATTATTATAACGAAATCGGTAGCCAGTACAGCATTTCGACAATAATTGCTTCAGTATCAATGACATTGCAATTAGTAAGTCCATAGTCGAAAAAAACTACTACACTAAATATTTTAATTCAATAATGTACAAAAACATTTTACTGTCCGACTCATTAGGTACCTACGTAATTAGATGAAAGCTCTCTTGATATAACAAATTTTCGTAAAGGCTCCAACAAACGGTGGTTACAATATTCTGCTCCACCCATGCCTTAAACCTTACACCTCTGCTGACCGTCGTTTTAGCATAGTAATGGGAATATCCAATGTAACGCCGTGCTTACCGACGTTAGTTATAACGAGATTTTGCCACGCTTCGACGGTATCCCATTATAATTAATCGGTTCTTCGGACGTCGTACCTTGAAATAAAGCTATAGCTGGACTTTAATTTTCAGAAAATTATTTACGTGTTACGACCTTTGTTCGCTCCGATGAAACGGGCAGGTTGGATGACTTTAGCCTGAACTGACCTTTGGGTTAAGAATTTATTCAAGTGGATTAACTGTTTAAACCGAGGTAGCAGCTGTGTTTCAGAAACTGGAAGTAATTAATGTATCTTACAAACCCTACTTTGTATACCTATCTTTAAGAGGGCTAGTGAAACTGATACTTATCTAATTACGCAAAAAATTACTTCTCAAGCGCGACAATTTGACGACCGGTTGGCGCAGCGGTAGTGTAAGCGACTGCCACGCCGAAGGTCGCGGGTTCGATTCCCGCTCAAGTCGAACATTTGTGTGCGTGAACATGGTTGTTTGTCTTGGTCTGGGTGTTTTATATAATATGTATGTATTTACAAAAAAAAAAGTATATAAGTATGTTTATCCATTGTCTAGTACCCATAGTACAAGCTCTGCTTAGTTTGGGACTAGATGGTGTTGTGTGAATGTGGTAGAATATTATTATTAATAAAAAAAAAACAATAAATTGTTTTTGTTCGTATTTTAAGCTTAAGCAGGAATATAGGTAAGAACGTAAATTAACAAAATCCAATATTCACGAAATGGGTGATGTTAGTTGAAATAGAGCGCTACAAGTCGAAAAGATTCCTTCGCAGTCGCCAGTCTCCTTTCTGCCTCTTTACTGGGAGGTAGTGTCTGGAATTGCGTTATGCCGATGTCCGCTACGAGCAAACGCAGCGTGTCTGCATACATACATACGTACATGCACAAATGGTTCTCGGCCAAAAACGACAAGAAGGTATCACTTTAACTCAGCATATATCGCAGATATGTTTTTCTACTCTATGTCCTTTCTATGATCTACAGTTGTCACTGATTTGCAAAATGCAAATAAAAAATAAACTTTCACTCTAACTTTAAATACAAAAAATAGGCAAAAACGAGCTTACCAAAAAAAGAGCCAAGTCTCGTGTGATTCTTTGTAACCTAAAGAAGCGATAAGTACATACTTATCGCTTTTTAGGGTTCCGTACCTCGAAAGGAAAAAACGGAACCCTTATAGGATCACTTTGTTGTCCGTCCGTCTGTCAAGACCCTTTTTCTCCGGAAGGCGTAAAGGTATCAAACTGAAATTTATACTAAATACTTGAATCTACGGTTCCATAGAGCTGTCAAAAAATCAAACTTCTAATCCAACGCAATCAAAAGATACAGCCGTATATGCAAGCATATTTTCAAACTCGCAAGTGAATCAAAACCTATAGGTTACTACCCGTGAACTCAGAATCTTGAAATTTGGTACGAAGTAACGTCTTATATCACATATGAAGGAAACATTGCAAAAACCGTAAATTTTTTGTTACAGCATATAAAAAAATATTTTTAATAAATTTAAAGTTACTACCCCTTTCTCTTGAACGCGTGGAGGTATTAAATTGAAATTCATATCAAATACTCAGGTATATAACACCGTTAGGCTACAACAAAATCAAGCTTCTGTGTCAACGCAATCAAAAGACAGAGCAATATAAGCATATTTTCAAACTCGCGCCTACTCGCAAGTGAATCAAAACCTACAGGGTACTTTCCGTGAGCTCAGAATCTTGAAATTTGGTACGAAGCAACTTCTTATATCACTTATAAAGGAAAAATTGCGAAAACCGTAAATTTTTTGTTACATCATATAACAAAAATATTTTTAATTAATTTAAAGTTACTACCCCTTACTCTTGAACGCGTAGAGGTAAATAATTGAAATTCATAGCAAATACTCAGGTGTATAACACCGTTAGGCTGTAACAAAATCAAGCTTCTATGTCAACGCAATCAAAAGACAGAGCAATATAAGCATATTTTCAAACTCGCGCCTACTCGCAAGTGAATCAAAACCTACAGGGTACTTTCCGTGAGCTCAGAATCTTGAAATTTGGTACGAAGCAACTTCTTATATCACTTATAAAGGAAAAATTGCGAAAACCGTAAATTTTTGTTACATCATATAGGAAAAATATTTTTAATAAATTTAAAGTTACTACCCCTTACTCTTGAACGCGTAGAGGTAAATAATTGAAATTCATAGCAAATACATAACATAACATATCTTCACGCCTTTTATCCCCGGAGGGGTAGGCAGAGGTGTATTACACACCCACACTTCGCCAGATATGTTTCGGTTCCAATGTAATAGGGGGCGAGCCTATTGCCATCTACCGGGCACATTATTAAGCGAGCGATAATTAACATTTTTAATACACACATAACTTCGAAAAGTCAGAGGTGTGTGCCCGAGGTACCTGGGGATCGAACCCGAGACCATCGTCTCGGCAGTCCGTTACGTACACCACTGGGCTACCGCCGCTTATACTCAAGTATATAACACCGTTAGGCTGCAACAAAATCAAGCTTCTATGTCAACGCAATCAAAAGACAGAGCAATATAAGCATATTTTCAAACTCGCGCCTACTCGCAAGTGAATCAAAACCTACAGGGTACTTTCCGTGAGCTCAGAATCTTGAAATTTGGTACGAAGCAACTTCTTATATCACTTATAAAGGAAAAATTGCGAAAACCGTAAATTTTTTGTTACATCATATAGGAAAAATATTTTTAATAAATTTAAAGTTACTACCCCTTACTCTTGAACGCGTAGAGGTAAATAATTGAAATTCATAGCAAATACATAACATAACATATCTTCACGCCTTTTATCCCTGGAGGGGTAGGCAGAGGTGTATTACACACCCACACTTCGCCAGATATGTTTCGGTCCCAATGTAATAGGGGGCGAGCCTATTGCCATCTACCGGGCACATTATTAAGCGAGCGATAATTAACATTTTTAATACACACATAACTTCGAAAAGTCAGAGGTGTGTGCCCGAGGTACCTGGGGATCGAACCCGAGACCATCGTCTCGGCAGTCCGTTACGTACACCACTGGGCTACCGCCGCTTATACTCAAGTATATAACACCGTTAGGCTGCAACAAAATCAAGCTTCTATGTCAACGCAATCAAAAGACAGAGCAATATAAGTATATTTTCAAAATCGCGCCTACTCGCAAGTGAATTAAAACCTACAGGGTACTTTCCGTGAGCTCAGAATCTTGAAATTTGGTACGAAGCAACTTCTTATATCACTTATAAAGGAAAAATTGCGAAAACCGTAAATTTTTGTTACATCATATAGGAAAAATATTTTTAATAAATTTAAAGTTACTACCCCTTACTCTTGAACGCGTAGAGGTAAATAATTGAAATTCATAGCAAATACATAACATAACATATCTTCACGCCTTTTATCCCCGGAGGGGTAGGCAGAGGTGTATTACACACCCACACTTCGCCAGATATGTTTCGGTTCCAATGTAATAGGGGGCGAGCCTATTGCCATCTACCGGGCACATTATTAAGCGAGCGATAATTAACATTTTTAATACACACATAACTTCGAAAAGTCAGAGGTGTGTGCCCGAGGTACCTGGGGATCGAACCCGAGACCATCGTCTCGGCAGTCCGTTACGTACACCACTGGGCTACCGCCGCTTATACTCAAGTATATAACACCGTTAGGCTGCAACAAAATCAAGCTTCTATGTCAACGCAATCAAAAGACAGAGCAATATAAGCATATTTTCAAACTCGCGCCTACTCGCAAGTGAATCAAAACCTACAGGGTACTTTCCGTGAGCTCAGAATCTTGAAATTTGGTACGAAGCAACTTCTTATATCACTTATAAAGGAAAAATTGCGAAAACCGTAAATTTTTTGTTACATCATATAGGAAAAATATTTTTAATAAATTTAAAGTTACTACCCCTTACTCTTGAACGCGTAGAGGTAAATAATTGAAATTCTTAGCAAATACATAACATAACATATCTTCACGCCTTTTATCCCCGGAGGGGTAGGCAGAGGTGTATTACACACCCACACTACGCCAGATATGTTTCGGTCCCAATGTAATAGGGGGCGAGCCTATTGCCATCTACCGGGCACATTATTAAGCGAGCGATAATTAACATTTTTAATACACACATAACTTCGAAAAGTCAGAGGTGTGTGCCCGAGGTACCTGGGGATCGAACCCGAGACCATCGTCTCGGCAGTCCGTTACGTACACCACTGGGCTACCGCCGCTTATACTCAAGTATATAACACCGTTAGGCTGCAACAAAATCAAGCTTCTATGTCAACGCAATCAAAAGACAGAGCAATATAAGCATATTTTCAAAATCGCGCCTACTCGCAAGTGAATCAAAACCTACAGGGTACTTTCCGTGAGCTCAGAATCTTGAAATTTGGTACGAAGCAACTTCTTATATCACTTATAAAGGAAAAATTGCGAAAACCGTAAATTTTTAGTTACATCATATAACAAAAATATTTTTAATAAATTTAAAGTTACAATTAGTTGAAATTCATATCAAATATTCTAGTATATAACACCGTTAGGCTGTAAAAAAATCAAACTTCTATGTCTACGCAATCAAAATTAAGAGCATTATAATCATATTTTCGGACTCGCGACTACTCGCAAGGGAATCAAAACCTACCGTGAACTCAATTTCTTGCAATTTGGTACGAAGCAACGTCTTATAACCCAGATAAAGGATGCGGAAGGCTGAGGACCGTGTGCTATGGGGCGTGTTGGGCTATTGAGATTGAGATATATAGATATATATATAGGCTGATTGAGATTGAGATTTCAAATTATTACATAGTCTTCAAACCTTTTTGCTAATTATTCTGTACTTTATCAGTATTTTTGTAACAGATTTCTAATAGTCACTAAAAACTTTGTAAATCAATAACTTTGATAAAAAATCTTACCATCATTCATCAGCAGACTTTTGCAAGGCTGCTGCAAGGCTGGTATAGGTATTTAAGTTATATTATAAAATAAGCGATATACGTTAATATAAAATAAAGGATGACTGATTACAAACGAAAAAGACCCCTTTTTTTAATTTATGCTCCTCCAGCTTTCCATACTGTACTGTTATGGATTTCATTTGGCAATAAAAATACCATAACTATGACTGGTGAACTTTTACATATATACCTACAGGTTTGTACGGAACCCTCGGTGCGCGGGTCCGACTCGCACTTGACCGGTTTTTTAGGTTACAAAGAATTATTTGTCTATACGCCTGGGATAAAACTAACATCGGTAATAGATGTATATAGCTATACTTTTTGCCGGCGGCTTTGCTTATTTCTATGAGCTATAGGGGCAATATTTCACCTTCCCAAAGGAATCAATCGAGATTCGGTAAGAAATCTACTGGTGTCAGAGATCAAAAAGAATGTTTACGTAAAGCTGAACTAGAGTTTATACTATACAATCTTATATAGTTTTGTTTACCGTCGTAGTGAATGGCACTTTAGTATTTATGTTGTCATGTACATACCAACTAATTACATTTTGTTGTTGCCTTAAGATGGAGAAGTCATGCAGTTAGCCGTATATTTTTAAAGCACTAACTTGAAACTGATCATTATACGTACCTATATACACAGTTGTCAACAAAGAGAAGAAATATTAAATAGGTTCTAATTTTGATGTTGTGGCAATACTCCTCAGTGATATGGATACTATGCGTTATTGTTATTTTATTGTCATCTTTAATAGGTAGGTAGGTAGTAGAGCCTTGCTGATTTCAGCATGAATGGGCCGGCTCGACCGGAGGAGTACTACCCTCTCGCAGAAAATCGACGTAAAGTAACAATACCTATATTTTTGCGTTTCGTTCGGCGAGTGATAGTGCCGGAGGCCCCATCCCCTATTCCTTCTTCCTCATCCCACTCCTTATGCTATCCCTTTGCCCAACCCCAAGGGGCGGCAACGCACTTGTGACTCCTGCTTGTGTCCATAGGCGGCGGTAATTGTTTACCATCAGGCGATCCGCCTGCTCGTTTGCCGCTTATGACATAAAAAAATATTGCTTTCTGTAAAATATTGCTATTTATGAAAATGCGCATGTACCGTCTGTCTTAGTAATAATTTGAAAATTAAATCAAATAGGAATCACTTACACTGGAAAATCTCATATTCATGTAAGTATAAGCCTTCCTCATAAACGTCATAATTTCATTAAGATGGTTTTGTGAAATTCTCGCTGTAATTGCTCAGTCGTCGATCAAAGGTATTAAACGTTGAACTCCTTTCTGCTCGCTGAACATAATACAAAGTAAACAATCAAATGACTTCTTGGTATTTATAACATTAAAATGAATTAGAACTCGAACCTTGATATTTATATGCATAGTATCTTCAGTCTTCGGCGACGGCTGTGCAGGTGTCGGTTATCACGACAAAATGTAGCCCATGTGCTATTTAAATATATCGCTCATCGCTTCCTGTTCTTAATAGATCAGCAAAGTTAAGAACCGCTTGTACAATCAAACAAGTCGGCGCTGGACCAGTTTAAAAAAAATTCCTTGGCTAGCTCATAGAGTCGAGGCACACTAGAAACTGGTTTTGTATACGAGTGTCAATGTGTGTGTAAAGTAGCACTGGAAGCGACGATGTCTTGCTGATTGATTCTCGCTCTTATGGTGGTCTAGCGGGAAGTTGTTCCACTGTACATGTCACTAGCCGGTTGACCACGTTTGGCATGTACATCAGAGCGCTGCTTCGGAGGGCACGTAAAGCTCTCAGTCCCGATTCGTTCTTCGGGCAGTTCTTTGGGCAGTCTCAAATCCCTCCTACCTCACACGAATATGAAAAAGAATGTGGATTTAAATCTATACCTATGCTGCCAAGTAGGTATTATAAGTATCTAGAAGTTTTTTTGTGAAAGGGTAACAAATGTCCATCAATCTATCTTCATTTTTTTTTGCAAGTAAGATGCAAACTAATGAGTTCGTTAAATTATTCAAAAAACACTTACGCCTGAATTTACCAAAATCGCATTTTGCATTCGCGATGCCGACGGCAGACCTTACTCGGCACAATGTTGCACTGCACTTCAGACAAGAGGTTTAATAGGTCTCGATTACGCCGCGCCCTCACGTCCATGAATAACAAAGCTTATCTTTGGTGTAATAATCATAATAAAACTTTGAATAAAACTATTAACTGTATTACAAAGGAATGAAAGGTGTGTAAATTCGTTATCTTGGTCTATTAAAAGTTTATTTGGTTACAGAATTCGAGAGATATTTCTTTATATTATAGGTATTAGTTTTCATAATTATGATCTTTGTATTATTGTAGCAATTTTTTTTTTTATTTATAGTCTCACGCCTGTATCCCCAAAGGGGTAGGCAGAGGTGTAAATATTACAACCACATTTCGCCATGAATTTTAAGGTCCCACGTAATAGGGGGCGAGCCTATTGCCGTTACCGGGCACATCACCAGACTCCGGGGTGCTACTGAGTATTCGGAAAAACCCAGTAACACTTTTGTCCGACCCAGGAATCGAACCCGGGATCTCCGATCAGCAGTCCCATACGCTATCAGTCGCAGTCTAGCAATATTTATAGATCAGCCTAATTTTACATATATTTATCGTTTATAATACCCACAGCTTAGGCTATAGTACCTACCTAGTACTTAAGCGCTTATATTCTAAGTAACCTTTCAAAATAGAAGTGCAGTACTACAACCGCTAATTCTACGATATACCTACTCTGACGTAGAAATCTTAATTTATGTTAAATAAACTCGCGTGAATCGACAACTAAATATAATTAAATTATTTCTCTATATACCTAACGTTGCTCACACTTCCCATGATTTAATACGAACGATGACAGCAAGATTTACGGGGTCGTAATTAATTACTCCATGTAATAAGCAGATGACCTTCACCAGGTATCGATAAGCCATGTGATCGATATATTCACGTCACTACGCCGTCCTATATTTTAGGGTCTGTCGATAACTTTGATCCTGATTAATTATGTGATAACGGTTATTGGAAATTATAAATGGATAGCAATTGGTTTTCGATGATTGGATGCTAAGGCGATCGTAATTATAAAATTAATAAGTTGAGGTGTGTTTTGTTATGAAGGTAGGAAACAAGGTTCGGATGAGGAAAATTGTATTCTTTCAAAGAACAATGAAATTATCCTTGTTCAAATTCTCGCCACGTGTCAGTTATATTTGTATTCAGAAATTCCACACAAAATTGTGTGTTGATTGAATTGAAACAGCTTCACAGTACGTAACATTGTGTCACTGTCAAGACTTCAGTCATATGGAACGAAATTCTATCGGTTTTCCTAAACAATATCAGAATTTGTCAGGTAGTAGAGCCTTGCTGATATCAGCATGAATGGGCCAGCTCGACCGGGGCAGTACTACCCTCTCACAGAAAATCGACGTAAAGTAACGGTACCTAAACTGTTGCGTTTCGTTCGGTGAGTGAGAGTGCCGGAGGCCCTATCCCCTATTCCTTCTCCCTCATCCCACGCCTTATCCTATCCCCATTCCCAACCCCAAGGGGCGGCAACGCACTTGTGACTCCTGTGGTATTGCTTGTGTCCATGGGCGGCGGTAATTGCTTACCATCAGGCAATCCGTCTGCTCGTTTGCCGCCTATTAACATAAAAAAAGGAAAGAACTGTAGCAACACCTAATATAATAATATTAACCACATTGTTACTTGTAAACATAGACGGTAACAATGTTAATGTGTCCTTATAGTAGTGAATCTTCTAGACAAGCAATAGCACTATGGTCTATCATTATTGCGCCACTGTGAACATTAACTTTTTCGTTACATTATAATCACAAGAATTTGTATTAAATCAGTATATTTCTTCAATCTATTATTTCGTCCACTTTTCCCACCAACTGGTTCGTAATTTGCTAATGAGGCATATCAGAAATAACTAATAAATCGTGTGGATTTACGTGAATAGTAGGTACCTATATTATATCGCGACCGCTTCAAAAAACAGTTTATACATTTTATCAACAAGTAGAGAAAAATGGCCTGGATAATAATTATTATTTTGATATACACTTTTAATGTTGAGATTATCCACGGAAGCAACAACAATATTTTGCACGTATTATGTCCGTTAGGCTATCAAAGGTATGTTAGTGGTCAGCCACAAGCCAAGCTGACATCGAGGCCAGCCTCCTTTGTGTTCAGTCTCAGAGCTGACAGCACAATTTATTGGACCTGGCTCGTAAGCCTTTAGACTCAACTGCAGATAAAAATAACAGATCCTGTAAAACGAAATGTGTGGTTGGAATTTAGACTTTTGGATAAATTAAAATCTTTCCCGTTTGAGACTGTCGTTTTAAAGAATATAATATAATATATATAATATAAAAATATTTTATAAAAGTGAATACATGTTTTTCAAACCGCCTTTTTCAAGATCATATAATGCCGCATACCGATAACAAACCCTAATCGTATTACATTGTTAATATAATTATTATGTCATTTGAGTCTTGGTCTTTTTTAGGTAAGTACATTGTACATCACCAATGTAATAAAAACATATTTTTTGCTAAAAACTCTACTTAAGCCGTATGTTATCATGTCATTAATGCTTTTGCTCCATAACAAGATTTCTTTTTAAAATCCAATGAGAATTTTTCTATTTTACATATCTTTAAACAAATGTAAAAATAGGACATAAATCTCAAAATTTATATCAGAATTAATTGCAACTTAGATGGCGCACCTAAATCAAAATGATGTATAATTTCCCTCAGGTGAGGTGCGTTTCCCTGGCATGTCTGCGAACCCTCATTATCATACTAAGTGTGCGGTTGAAACGTTGAATTATTTGTAGATGTTACCAACTTTACTGCCATCGGACCAAAAACTTGGCTGAATAGATTCAATCCAATCTAGAACATTGTTAAATTTAATTTTATAAGTTAGAGGCGGTTTTTGGATTGGGTGCGGAGAACAATTTTAGAATTCTTAAATAATATCCTCTCCAGGCGACAAATGTGAATAGTGCTGTTTCATTTTCAAGAAAACTTATACTTAACGTGTAGGTATTTAATTAAGAACATGAAATATCAAAATGTCCCACAATAAAATCTGAATAGCCATTTTATTTCAATGTCATGCCATATTCGGTACAAAAAGATATTAATAATTTAAGTGGGTCGTAGTAGAACGTATATCTTTAGTAGTGGAAACACTAAAAGAGCTGTAAGGGCCTATGCACATCACGTTTTTTAATCGCGCTGTTGATGCGCGTTTGTAGCGATACGGACGCGTTACGCACGCAAGTCAGACGCAGCCTGTAGACCTTTGCACACCTGTATAAATTCAAATACGCGTTTGAATCGATACTGACGCGCGTGTGTAGCGAAATAGACGCGATGCAAACGCGTGTGTGTAGCGATACAGACGCGCCGGTGCTGCGCGTTTGTATCGATACAAACGACAACAAACTGCTCTATAGGATAAATACGCGCCGTCGACGCGCGTTTCTAAAACGCGCGTCGACGGCATGTTTAAAAAACGTGGTTTGCACAGGCCCTTGGTTTACGTAGATAGTATTCTGTATAAAAAATAAACTAAAAACATTTTTTATGTTAAACGGTTTTATTACAATAAAATATGATGTATTTAGGTTATGTACTAATAGCTAAAAAGTAATTCGGTAAGTAAGATGGGGTATTGATCAGACAAATATAAAATCGTTGGGCACGTGAAATTTCTATCATAACCAACGGAGGCTTTCAATAAACCCTGTTCACTATACAGAACAGCATACAAACAGGTTAAGGTAAACAAAACTGTCTAATACAGATTCTGAGCGTAATATCACTCGCCCTTGGCAGTTTGTGTCATGAACTGAATCGAAAATTAGTTTGAAACACTGTCTAGTTTTGAGTAGAGGTTTAGAATAGAAGCAGTCGCTTCTTTGCTCGCCATGCATACATTGCAAAAAACTAGAGGAATATTGGGAATCTTATAACTGACTAGAGGACGCCAGCAGCTACGCCTGCATTTTTTTTTAAATTTACCCGTTTTGGTCGATCCCGTGGGAATTTCGGAAAATCCCTTCTTAGTGCACCCCTACGGTCCTCAAGGAACATACATGTCAAATTTCAGCTTCCTGCGCCCAATAGTTTCGGCTGTAGCGTGTCTGTCAGTCAGTCAGTAACGCAAGGATTTTATATATTAAGATTACTGTGATATGGCGTAGTGTGTTAAGCGACCACTGCGTCGCTAAGCACGAAGCCGAGGTTAATGCTTGCTAACTATAGCTAGGTTCAATTCTGACAAGAAACAACATCTTGTGTGATTTCTGGGTTGTTGGGCCGTGTCTGGGTTTTCTTTGTGTCCTTTAGTTGAAAGTTTTCTTCTCCTAGCTTTTATATTACACATACATAGGTATCAACAACAACGCTACCTACCAAGCAAAATGTTAAAAGGGGTTTTTTGGGACTTAGAATCCTGTACCTAACTATATGCACTTGAAAAAATATAGTTATTCTGAAATCACAGACAGACACTTCAATTTTATTATATGTATAGATGTACAGATGAGTGGAAGAAGTAAAGACTCGGTATCGCGACAACAGCGCCACCTGCCGTGTCAAGTTGTAGCCTATATGTAGCGCTATAAAGTCCTCTACCTTTCAGTGAAAGTCTCATTTGAATCGGTTGAGCCATTCCAGATATTACCCTGTACAAACAGAAAGACAGACAGACAAAAATGTTAAAAAGACTTATTTAGGACTTAGAATCGTGTAATTAGCTATATGCACTTTAAAAATCACAGACAGACACTTCAATATATGTATAGATGGCTTTGTTCTTACTTGTTTAAAACGGAACATTTTCATAACCAGTATTTAAAACGCCGCACTGACCTCAAAACCAAACTATTTAATTAAGCTCTTCAATCAAAATGTTAAACAAATTAACTTTCCGGCTCCATCCTCCGAGTTTGTTGTAGACCTTTCAGTTGTCTGCAGTGCGGCCTTAAATCCCTCCAAAGACCTCTAGAGAATGATAAATTACGTCACTACTGGGAGTTGAATGTCAGGACGTCCGAAACGTTTATCTAGAAATTGAGGCTTGAAGCGGTACCAGCCCGATGTGAATATTGAACTGGTGATCGAGACATTGTGGCTTGAATATTTTGTAGTAGGTACTATTGTGAACTTACTCCTAGAATATATTTTTCTAGCGAATTAAATAAGGCTGAGCTGTCTTAAAAGCCAAGACATGTTTGCGTAATCTACAAAATAATTAGCGTTGCATTTGCTTTGTTGAGTTTTTGTAAATGGATGGCAATATCCAAAATTTTTTCTATGCCTTTTCCACTGAGATGTTGACATGACACTTAACCAACCACTATATTTACTATAGAACACGATAAGTACCTTCAAAACCAAATCTTCGAAATAGGCATTACTAAAAGTCCTTTTTTATACAAAAGTATCGAAATGCCCAATTGACATTTCAGATTTACGACATACTACACATGTAGTGAAGGAAGTCACCGCTTATCCTTAATTTCGTTATTATTTGAGCCACCTCTTATATTATTCAAGCGCCGAAATTCTTGCGCCTCGGATTCCTCTAGTTTATATTAAAATCTTTCTAGACGTATAAGACACTGGATAAAAGGTTTTATTAGAATAACTGTGACGTGGTATACGCGTAGTGTGTATTATATAAATGTTGTTTTTATTACGCTTTCAGCCAGGTTGTAAAAGCGTATATATAACTATTAACGCCTACGTGATGTAAAATATACGTGTACGTTTTTAAATACAGTGCACTATTGTTGCTTTTGTGAGAGTTATTAACTATGGAATATGGAAGGTCTGTGTTTCTGAATATAAAATATATACATATCACGAGCTAATATTAGTGTTACCGAGTATATGTACAGAGTTGTACATGCCATATATGGCGAAAGATTTTTTAAATCTAGCTTTTAATAACCACGAAAGTTTTAATTCAAATATTATGGAATAGCACTGAATGGATGCATATATAGGTATGTATGTGAAGATCCTTTGGGTAGGCCTATGACCAACAATGGACGTCTATCGGCTGATATGATAATAACATAACCTATATCATAAGCATCACTATTAGATGATTATGAACTATGTCCCATAAAAACCCAGGTTTGGTCAAATTATAAAGACCAATAAAATCATGAAATATGTAAGTATTCAAAAACTTTGCCGTTTCTGCGAATCTCACGTCTTACAAAAACTTCAAAAGTCTTGACAAGAAAATGATGTATTATGATTCATTTGCCATAAAATACATAAAAAATGATTTACTACGAATGAAATAGCTCGAAAAATATACGCAATTAAAAAAGTTACAGGTGCACTCGGGTAATTACGAAAGGATTTATGAATAGTTAAAGGGATGTTTGAATTTTCATTAATTATTTAAAATTGGTAGTTCTTATGTTATTAACTTGGGTCACTCTATTTACTTCAATATACAGCCTTTTTTTTTTTTATTTACGAGGTGGAAAATCCCTTCGGATCTCCGACTCTTGGGGGAAATAAGAGCCGGAGTATGTGGTGTTTCCACTAAAAACCACCTCGAATTTCTCATGTACCCCTGTGTCGGAGGGCAGGGGATCGCCAAGGCATTCGTCGCCACCCTCCAACGAGCATTGGCCCGCCAGATGATTAGGCGGGCCCCGAACAAAGCCCCCTTGGCGGCGGATTAAGGTGTTGGGCTTCGCCGCCAAAACACCCAGCGGCCGCAGAGGATAGGGAGGACGGCAACGCAACACCGCATCTCCTCTTCCTCTGCGGCCCCACCGCGACGCATCGAATGGTGCGCCCCCATTTGGTCGCGGGAGATAGGGCGCGCGGCAACGCAACACTGACACGCCTCTCCTCCCGCGACCGCACCCGACTGCGAGGGACAGACAGAACTGTCCCCCGCACCCGCACCGTTGCGCGCATCCTGCGTAGGCCCCTCCAAGCCCACGTGGAGCGTCCCCTCCTGGATCCCTCTTAGCTTCACCGCGGGTGACTAATCCACGGTTACTGAGCCCCCCCACCACGACAAGGTAGAGATCCCACGGGGGGGTCAATATACAGCCTACCTAACATCCTACATCCAAGAATTTCTTAAATATCATTGATTATAACAACTACAACTGTTTCAAACCCAAGTTAATTTTTAATTGTATGAGTGCAATTCCGAAGTATGTTCGGATAATTCCGAATCACTTTCAAAAGTGAGCTTTACGTTATTCAATCATGAGGAACATACTTCTTTTTCATTAATATTTACCGTAAGTAAAAAATATTTGTCAAATTTGCCCCCTGAGTGAGCTAAACGTATTTGTGTTATATTTGTATTTCGGAATTAGCCGACAAACAGTCTACGGTAGTCAAACTTTAGGTAACCCACTTACTTACGAGTTGAACAGCGCTTGAAATAAAAGTAAAAAAAAATCAAAAAACTAAGTTTGATTCAGCTGAGGTAGGCAACATATTATTCAACACCTCTTCCTCTGAAAGACCAAACCCCCATTTTTCCATCGTTTTTATAACGTCCGCCAATCGATGTTCTTCTATCTATCTATCTATATCGTCACGCCTGTCTCCCATTGGGGTAGGCAGAGACTATAGAACGCCACATGCTTCGGTTCAAACATACTTCTTTCGCTTCCTCGACATTCATTAACCTCATCATGCATGCGCGTCGGTTATGGATACTTTTAATTTGGCCCTTTTTCAGTACGTCACCTATTTGATCGGCGTACGTCCGCCTAGGGCGTCCCCTACCGATATTTCCATTCATTCTCGCACGATACACTCCTTTCGTATTCCTTCTTTCATCCATCCGTTCCAAATGTCCAAACCAACGCAACATTCCTTTTTCAACCTTTGTCACTACATCTTCTTTTAGACCACACTTCTCTCGTATCACACTGTTTTTCACTTTATCAATCAGATGTTCTTCTTGCAGTGGAATAGCTAATGGTCTTCTACGACATCCGTGCTATAATTAACCGACTTCAAAAAAAAGGAGGTTCGCAGTTTGACCTGTATGTATGTATGTATGTTTGTCCGCGATTATCTCGCGTTTGGCTGAACCGATTTTGATGCGGTTTTCAGAAATGTATTTGTTACACTTAGGAGAAGGTTTTAGGCCCTTAACCGACTTCAAAAAAAGAAGTTTCTGAGTTTGACCCGTATATATGTAAGTTTGGCCACGATTAACTCGAGTTTGGCTGAAAAGTATTTGTTACACTTAGGAGAAAGTTTTAGTATTTTAACCGACTTCAAAAAATAAGGTTCTCAGTTTTACCCGTATACATAGGTATATTGGTTCTTAGTATGTTTGTATGTATTATGTGTGTGTGTTTGTACGTGTGTACGTGTGTGCGCGCGCGCGCGCGCGTTATTGTATTTGTATGTGTACGTGTGTGTGTGTGTACGTGTGTGTGTGTGTGTGTGTGTGTGTGTGTGTGTGTGTGTGTGTGCATGTGCGTGTGCGTGTGGGTGTGTGTGTGTGTTTACGTGTCTATGTCTCTGCGATTAAAAACAAAGAAAGTTGGTTAAAGAATTAAGGCTCTGTTGTCGTGGGGATGGTTGAGTAATTTGTTCTAGACAATATCACTTAAAGCCATGCCTTTTAGGGATTTAACCCGACTCAAGGCAACATAAAATTGGCCTTTAGCAAAGATTTTAGGCCCTAGGTTGATTACCGCGGCACTAAGTGTACATCCTTGCAACTTGTGTACCGTCACAGCCCAACTCAATATGACTGGCAACATCCGCCTCTCGATATCACCATAACCGCGATTGCCTTGATAGGTCGCTGTCACTGGAGCTATGAAAATGTATCCATCATCATCTTTAACACGCAATGCTATTGATGGATCATCAAATAATATCAAAATGGCATCAGGCAGTTCACCTGGCTCAAGTTGATCTCTTCTTAGTGTCGGACATTTAAATCCTTTAGGAACACCCATTGCCCCATTCGCTAAGCCATCCATTATTGACATATTTCTCTGGAGCATAATACGAGAGCTCACAGCCAATTCAATAGTATGTACAAGTCCGCCGCATTTGTTTGGATCAGCCGAAGCAGCATTTGCGGAGGGCGTCCTTCCGTATGTGGCTGATTCCCTAGACTCATCTCTCTCTTGCAGCATCAAGCCTAAGCCCATAGGCACACAGAATAAAAGCACCTACTAGACTAGACTGATACCAGCAGAAAACTTATCACTAAAATAATTGAAGAATCTATCTATAAACAAACTATTAATTAGCCCAAAACTTAAAGTAAATGGAGTATCTATCACTAAAAAGTATGAAATAAATAAAAGAGTAGTTAACACAAAACCTGAAGTAAACGAACGAAGTACCTAACACTAAAAAGTATGAAATAAAATAATAAGAAAAAAAAACGAAAACGAAAACTTAAAAATCGCAACAAAAATGTTAACTAAGTAGTGTATTTAGTTTCTTTTTTAAAAAAGAGAACCGCCTTAAAAAAATTGACCCACTGAAAAGTGCGAAATAATTTCTACATACGCTAGATTTCCTTTCGAATTTCTCCCAAAATCTAATTACTAAATTAAACTAAATACTTAGTTTTTGAAGTCGGTGCCAAACCTAATCCCTCTAAAATATTCCCTATTGTTTGGCATCATCCTTTCCAAACCAGCGCATTTTTTGAGGCTTTATTGATTTGATACATTCGTCGTATTATTTTCTCTGTTTGCCAGTATTCTTTTTGTTTTTGTTGGTTTGGCACCGACTTCAAAAACTAAGTATTTAGTTTAATTTAGTAATTAGTTTTTGGGAGAAATTCGAAAGCAAATTTGAGAGGATTAGGGGTAGCGTATGTAGAAATTATTTCACACTTTTCAGTGGGTCAATTTTTTGAAGGCGGTTCTCTTTTTTTTAAAAAGAAACTAAATACGTACTTAGTTAACATTTTTGTTGCGATTTTTAAGTTTTCATTTTCGTTTTATTTTTCTTATTATTTTACTTTAATTTTATCATAAAAGATTATTGAGGGTGTTACATTCCTTTTGCCGCAGCGTACATAGCTAATCTACTTTTAATAAAAGTCATCTTTATGACGTTCATAAGTGTTACCTACTTTTGTAACCTATATGAATAAATGAGTTTGAATTTGAATCGTGCGTGTACCGGAGTATTTTCCTTTTTAGATATTTACTGGGCATGTACCTGAAGTAATAACATTAAGTATATACAGTAAGACATAGTTATTATATTATAGCTTAATGGTGTATATATAGAGTTATGTAAAACTTGGTTAAATCTATATTAGTATAATGTCTACATAGAAATGATAGTCGATTTTAAACAAAGGTATTTATTGAAACTTTTAAACACTCGCGTTGCATGTTTAAGAATATATATATACGGGAATTAACGCGAACATGCATTAGGTATTTACATACCTTATTTTGCTTGACGTTTCGAGACGGTTGCACGCCCTGTGGTCTGATCGGATATGGTCTGCCTAAGGTACATAAGCCCAACGTGCCACTGCGGCCTATCGTAAGTCAGATTTCCTCGCCTACTTACGACCTTGCGAAGCACGTTGCATCGGTATTGCAGCCACTAGTCGGTATGACACCGTCTTTGAGTAAGAGCTCGCGTCATTTCGTCCAGATCGTACAAAACATCCGATTGGAACCGGAAGATGTAATGGTAAGCTTTGACGTTGAGTCGCTCTTTACCAATGTTCCAATAAGGGAATGTCTGGACGTAGTGAGGGTCAAACTGAGTGACAATGATATGCCTCACAACTATATTGATCTATTAAAACACTGCTTAGATGGCAACTACTTCCTTTTCCAGGGCCAATATTACCTCCAGATCGATGGTGTCGCAATGGGGAGTCCAGTAGCCCCAGTACTGGCTAATATCTGGATAGGAACATTTTGAGGAAAAGGCGCTTAGCATCGGACCTAAGACCATCAGGCTTTGGAAAAGATACGTAGACGACATCTTTAGTATCGTAAAAGGAGGTAAGCAAGAAGTAGATCAATATGTGCAACACCTTAACTCCATTCATCGGAAAATGAGGTTCACCTACGAAATGGAAACTGACAGATCGTTGTCATTCTTGGATGTCAAAGTGACTGTGAGACCAGATGGGTCCTTAACACACTGCGTATACCGGAAGCCTACACACACAGATAGATACCTGCACGCCACGTCGCACCACCACCCTCGACACCTGCAATCCGTTGTGACGTCACTAAAAAACAAAGCACATGACCTCTGTGACCCTGAGCATTTGAAGCTAGAGCTAGACCAAGTTCAGGAGGTACTCATAAAAAACGGATACCAGGTACAACGACGAACGACGCGGCCTACCAAGCGAGAAAAACATCCGGCGGTAAATAGACAACCGACCTACATGCCCTACATTAGAGGTGTTACGGATAAAATAGGAGCCAAGTTAAAAAACTACTCCATTCCGACCGTATTTACACCAGGGGCCAAAGTATACAACATAAAGGATGTTCTACCGCTACAAACCCCAGGTGTCTATAAAATCAACTGCAGTTGCGGAAGCTCTTACATAGGGCAAACGAAGCGGACTATCACTGAACGTATAAAGGAGCACATCGCAGCTGTAATGAACCGTCAAACGAACAAATCAGCGATTGCGGAACATTTACTTCAATCGGGCACCAATAGCTGGATTGAATTTCATCGTCCCCAAGTCCTCTCCACGGAACGCCACTTTTACCCAAGAGTTGTGCGTGAAGCGATCGAAATCAGAAAACATAAAAATTTCAATCGGGAAGAGGGCTTCAAATTGTCATCGGCGTGGAATCCAGTGATTCGACTAACAACACCCCACTTTAATGCGCAGTCGGCGAATGTTCAATATACAGATACGGTTAGTGTGTTTTGCGCCGGTACTTCGAAAATCAACGACCCGGGGGTAGAAATGGAAGCTTATACCTCGCACTCGGAGACGTGACACCGCTACACCAGTCAGATTGCGACCACGGGGCGTGCAACCGTCTCGAAACGTCAAGCAAAATAAGGTATGTAAATACCTAATGCATGTTCACGTTAATTCCCGTACATATATATATATATATATATATATATATATATATATATATATATATATATATATTCTTAAAGGTATTTATATCTTAAATTAATTAAATATCGCGAGTAAAACCCGTTTCCATAAAGTTATTATGATGTATACAAATCGCAACAGTTTAAAATTGACAGTAGTAGAGCCTGCTGATTTCAGCATTAATGGGACAGCTCGACCGGGGAAGTACTACCCTCTCACAGAAAATCGACGTAAAGTAACAGCGTTTCGTTTTGTGAGTGAGAGTGCCGAAGGCCCTATACCTTCTCCCTCATCCTATCCCTTTTCCCATCCCCAAGGGACGACAACGCACTATCATTTCTATGCAGATTGTAGACATCATACTCAACAGATTATTTTATTAACTACTTAGTAAAAATTTAGAAACAGCTTAATGAGCCTATATTAATCAGGTGACACTTTAAAATTCAAATATGAAAACAATATAATCTATTTCTGAAAATGATAACTTTGAGATTGGGAATCATGGTCCATTTCCTTAAGAGACTCAACATCGGGCAATTCCGAATGGAACATGATTCAGAATTACCCTAATCGGCTAATTCCGAAAATAATGAACGTAGTCCTATTGTTTTTTAAGCCTGATAAATAGTGCACAAAAACGATAAAGTATCGAATAAAGAAACAACCAGTTAAATAACTTATCAGATTTCGTAGTTATAGATCTTCGGGTACATCCGATAACAGCAAAAATGCGCGAAATAGACAATATTCACAAAAACGTCACGTTACACACGAACGCTCGCTCATAGCTCCACGAACCAGCTGAAGGGTGGGAGGGGATTAAAATGCCGGATAGGTAAAGGCCGGCGCCGACTGACGGCACGGCATGGTACGGCGCGGCACGGCATGTTTCGGTAGCCCGAAGGACGCCGCGACCCGCCGTGGCATACGGCGGCATGCCGCGTCATACCGAGGCGTCCAATTGACTGGAATTTAGTATCAATTGCACTTCTTGCTGAAGATGAAGAACGACAAATACAAACTGATATGTCGAAGAGAAAACAATTCTAGACACATTATTTATGGAGAACAAGATTTACTAACGGTAAATTCAGGAACTTATTTACCCACTGATTACAGTGTGCCACACACTGCAGGACGCCGTGGCATACCGCGGCGTCCCGAAGTATGCCGCGATATGCCGCGACGTCCCGCGGCATGCCACGACGTGCCACGGCGGGCGGCGGTACGATTGTATCGAAATAATACTTTATTTATATGAATTATCTAATATGGTAATATGAATTCTATCCTCATTGAAATAAGAATCAAAATGACTTGATCAGTAATAAAATCATTTGCCATGCCGTGCCATGCCGCGACGTCAGTGCGCGCCGGCCTTAAACATGGCTGGAGCAAAATACAGGACCGTAGTAGGGAGATATTTGCAATTATTGGCATATCCCGATTTTCGGAGTTACCCGTATACACATAAGTATATACCTAAAGGTTCTCAAAGACGTTTTATCCCTATATGAAAGATATACGCAAATTTATAGCGCATAAATGGCCAATATTTGTACCAATCCTCAACATTGTAACACTTACGGCCATATTCAATATGCGAACTATAGATAGATCCGTAGATTCTAGATACGTGTTTGACATATTTTGTATGGAGCTTATGTCAAAAACTGTCAAAAACTAATCTAAAATCTACAGATCTATCTATATTTCGAATATTGAATTCCGTAGTTAATCGATACGACAACTGTTACTGACATACATTGTAAACGTTTCGATTTGCATTCAACACTCATTATTTGCACAAACATTATATGCACAATGAAAACTACAATTCCAGTACACAGTTACAGATCAAATTTCACTTCTAGCATTAGTTGAAGCTAGACCACCGCTACAATCAACTGGAAGAAATTAAATGAAGTTTATTGGATATACGAACGATCAAGAGCTAAACTTGGAGATAATGCTAGAAAATCTCTAGTTCAGTTATACCATTAAAATGATGTCTAACTGCCGGCGAGCCGAGGATGCTTCTTGGAAGTATAAGTTACAAGATACAGCGAGAAGAGATAGTTTTACCTCATTAAAAATGCGAAAGACATTCGAAGGTTATTGAGATATAAGTCGTAGGTGTATGAGGCTTACTTTTTGTCAAAAACGAAATCGTTATTTACAATTTGGATGAAACAAGTTGTATAGGTTTTCTTTTAAACTCTGATTTTTCTTTATAGGCCTTTCTTCAGTCTGTACTTTTGAGTAGGATTAGGGTCGGCGCAAACGGGCCACCGACCACAGCCACTAGTGGCCAGCGACAGCCACTTAACACTTTTTTCATATCGTATAGTATATAGTAGTAATTTGGGAGTAGGGAAGATAAATTTAATTGCTTCAATATTATTATCATTGCAATAAGTAAATCCATAAACGAAAAACACATATATTAAAAACATTCAAAAAGGTATATTTTAATTCAATAATTTGAAAAACATTTTACCGTCCAACTCATTACCTACGTAACTGGATGTGAACGCTCAAATTATAGCATTTTTTGTAAAGGTGCCCAACAAAGGGTGGCTACAATTTTCCGCTCCACCCATGCCTTGAGCCTTACACCTCTGCTGACCGTCGTTTTAGCATAGTAATGGGAATATCCAATGTAACGCAGTGCTTACCGACGTTAGTTATAACGAGATTTTGACACGCTTCGACGGTATCCCATTATAATTAATCGGTTCTTCGGACGTCGTACCTTCAAATAAAGCTATAGCTGGACTTTAATTTTCAGAAAATTATTTACGTGTTACGACCTTTCGCTTCGATGAAACGGGCAGGTTGGATGACTTTAGCCTGAACTGACCTTTGGGTTAAGAATTTATTCAAGTGGATTAACTGTTTAAACCGAAGTAGCAGCTGTGTTTCAGAAACTGGGAGTAATTAATGTATCTTACAAACCCTACTTTGTATACCTATCTTTAAGAGGGCTAGTGAAACTGATACTTATCTAATTACGCAAAAAATTACTTCACAAGCGCGACAATAAATTGTTTTTGTTCGTACTTTAAGCTTAAGCAGGAATATACGTAAGAACGTAAATTAACAAAATCCAATATTCACGAAATGGGTGATGTTTTGTTCAAGTTTTACATGTTCAAGAGTATGTCTACCTTGGGCAAGTAGTCCAGCTTGGTAGAAACAACTTCGAGAAAGAAATCGACCGCAGGATCCAGTTGGGTTGGGCAGCGTTTGGCAAGCTACGTCGAGTTTTCTCTTCGCCCCTACCGCAATGCCTGAAGACCAAAGTCTTCAACCAATGCTTCCTACCTGTTATGACGTACGGTGCCGAGACGTGGACACTCACAGTGGGACTAGTCCACAAACTAAAAGTCACGCAGCGAGCTATGGAACGGGCTATGCTTGGCGTCTCTTTGAAGGATAAAATCCGAAACGAAGTTATCTGACAAAGAACCAAAGTTACCGACATAGCTCACAGAATCAGTAGACTCAAGTGGCAGTGGGCTGGCCATATCTGTAGAAGGACTGATGGCCGATGGAGCAAGCGTATCCTAGAGTGGAGACCACGTCTCGGCAAGCGTAAGGTAGGGCGGCCCCCGGCTAGGTGGACCGACGAACTGAAAAAGGTGGCTGGGACAGACTGGATGCGGAAGGCTGAGGACCGTGTACTGTGGCGCGTATTGGGAGAGGCCTATGTCCAGAAGTGGACTGCGATAGGCTGATTGATTGGGTGATGTTAGTTGAAATAGAACGCTACGAAAAGAATTCTTCGCAGTCGCCGGTCTCCTTTCTGCCTCTTTACTGGCAGTGTCTGGAATTGCGTTATGCCGATGTCGGCTACGAGCAAACGCAGCGTGTCTACATACATACATACGTACATGCACAAATGGTTCTCGGCCAAAAAGGCAAAAACGAGCTTACCAAAAAAAGAGCCAAGTCTCGTGTGATCCTTTGTAACCTAAAAAAGCGATAAGTACATACTTATCGCTTTTTTAGGTTACAAAGAATTATTTGTCTATACGCCTGGGATAAAACTAACTTCGGTAATAGATGTATATGGCTATACTTTTTGCCGGCGGCTTTGCTTATTTCTATGAGCTATAGGGGCAATATTTCACCTTCCCAAAGGAATCAATCGAGATTCGGTAAGAAATCTACTGGTGTCAGAGATCAAAAAGAATGTTTACGTAAAGCTGAACTAGAGCTTATACTATACAATCTTATATATTTTTGTTTACCGTCGTCGTAGTCAATAATATGAATGGCACTTTAGTATTTATGTTGTCATGTACATACCAACTAATTACATTTTGTTGTTGCCTTAAGATGGAGAAGTCATGCAGTTAGCCGTGTATCTTAAAAGAACTAACTTTAAACTGATCATTATACGTAAATACCTATAAATATACACAGTTGTCAACAAAGAGAAAAAATATTAAATAGTTTCTAATTTAGATGCTGTGGCAATACTCCTCAGTGATTCCATATCACTATGCATTATATGTACTATGCATTATTGTTATTTTATTTTCAACTTTGTAGGTAGTAGAGCCTTGCTGATTTCAGCGTGAATGGGCCGGCTCGACCGGGGAAGTACTACCCTCTCACAGAAAATCGACGTAAAGTAACAATACCTATATTTTTGCGTTTCGTTCGGCGATCGATAGTGCCGGAGACCCCATCCCCTATTCCTTCTTCCTCCTCCCACTCCTTATCCTATCCCTTTTCCCAACCCCAAGGGGCGGCAACGCACTTGTGACTCCTGTAGTGTTGCTTGTGTCCATGGGCGGCGGTAATTGTTTACCATCAGGCGATCCGCCTGCTTGTTCGCCGCTAATGACATAAAAAAAATCTTCTATTTAAGACGTTGCTTTCTGTAAAATATTGTTATTTATGAAAATGCGCATGTACCGACTGTCTTAGTAATAATTTGAAAAATAAATCAAATAGGAATCACACTGTAAAATCGCATATTCACGTAAGTATAAGCCTTCCTCATAAACGCCATAATTTCATAAAGATGGTTTGTGAAATTCTCGCAGTAATTACTCAGTCGTTGATCAAAGGTAGGTATTAAAGGTTGAACTCCTTTCTGCTCGTTGAATGTAATACAAAGTAAACAATCAAATGACTTCTTGGTATTTATAACATTAAAATTAATTATAACTCGAACCTTGATATTTATATGTATAGTAGCTTAAGTCTTCGGCGCTGCCTGTGCAAGTGTCGGTTATCACGACAAAATGTAGCCGATGTGCTATTTAAATATATCGCTCATCGCTTCCTGTTCTTAATAGATCAGCAAAGTTAAGAACCGCTTGTACAATCAAACAAGTCGGTGCTGGACCAGTTTGAAAAAAAAATCCCTTGGCTAGCTCATAGAGTCGAGGCACACTAGAAACTGGTTTTGTATACGAGTGTCAATGTGTGTGTAAAGTAGCACTGGAAGCGACGATGTCTTGCTGAGCAAATCTCGCCCTTATGGTGGTCTAGCGGGAAGTGTTCGATTGTACATGTCACTAACCGGTTGACCTCGTGTGGCATTTACATCAGAGCGCTACCGTGCTTCAAAGGGCACGTTAAGCTCTCAGTCCCGATTCGTGACTCAGGACATGAATCATTAGACCAGGTCGGAGGCCTTTGGGCAGTCTCAAATTTCCGACGACAGGGTTAACCTCACACGCACACGAAAAATAATGTAGATTTAAATATATATGCTGCCAAGTATCATTAATATCTGGAAGTTTTTTTTGTGAAAGGTTAACAAATGTCCATCCATCTATCTTCATATTCTTTTTTTATAATTATTAGTAGATAGTAAGATTCAAACTAATGAGTTCGTTAAATTATTCAAAAAACACTTACGCCTGAATTTACCAAAATCGCATTTTGCATTCGCGATGCCGACGCCAGACCTTACTCGGCACAATGTTGCACTGCACTTCAGACAAGAGGTTTAATAGGTCTCGATTACGCTGCGCCCTCACGTCCATGAATAACAAAGCTTATCTTTGGTGTAATAATCATAATAAGACTTTGAATAAAACTATTAACTGTATTACAAAGGAATGAAAGCTGTGTAAATTCGTTATCTTGGTCTATTAAAAGTTTATTTGGTTACAGAATTCGAGAGATATTTCTTTATATTATAGGTATTAGTTTTCATAATTATTATCTTTGTATTATTGTAGCAATTTTTTTTACTATTTTATTTATAGTCTCACGCCTGTATCCCCAAAGGCGTAGGCAGAGGTGTAAATATTACACCCACATTTCGCCATGAATTTTAAGGTCCCACATAATAGGAAGCGAGCCTATTGCCGTTACCGGGCACATCACCAGACACCGGGTTGCTACTGAGTATTCGGAAAAACCCAGTAACACTTTTGTCCGACCCAGGAATCGAACCCGGGATCTCCGATCAGCAGTCGCATACGCTATCCACTGGACCACGGAGGCAGTCTAGCAATATTTATAGATCAGCCTAATTTTTCATATATTTATCGTTTATAATACCCACGGCTTAGGCTTTAGTACCTACCTAGTACTTAAGCGCTTATATTCTAAGTAACCTTTCAAAATAGAAGTGCAGTACTACAACCGCTTATTCTACGATATACCTACTCTGACGTAGAAATCTTAATTTATGTTAAATAAACTCGCGTGAATCGACAACTAAATATAATTAAATTATTTCTCTTTATAACGTTGCTCACACTTCCCATGATTTAATACGAACGATGACAGCAAGATTTACGGGGTCGTAATTAATTACTCCATGTAATAAGCAGATGACCTTCACCAGGTATCGATAAGCCATGTACCTAATCGATATATTCACGTCGCTACGCCGCCCTATATTTTAGGGTCTGTCGATAACTTTGATCCTGATTAATTATGTGATTACGGTTATTGGAAATTATAAATGGATAGCAATTGGTTTTCGATGATTGGATTCTAAGGCGATCGTAATTATAAAATTAATAAGTTGAGGTGTGTTTTGTTATGAAGGTAGGAAACAAGGTTCGGATGAGGAAAATTGTATTCTTTCAAAGAACAATGAAATTATCCTTGTTCGAATTCTCGTCGCGTGTCAGTTATATTTGTATACAGAATTTCCACACAAAATTGTGTGTTGATTGAATTGAAACAGCTTCACAGTACATAACATTGTGTCACTGTCAAGACTTCAGTCATATGGAACGAAATTGTATCGGTTTTCCTTAACAATATCAGAACTGTAGCAACACCTAATATAATAATATTAACCACATTGTTACTTGTAAACATAGGCGGTAACAATGTTAGTGTGTCCTTATAGTAGTGAATCTTCTAGACAAGCAATAGCACTATGGCCTACCATTACTGCGCCACTGTGAACACTAATTTTTTCGTTACATTATAATGACAAGAATTTGTACTAAATCAGTAATTATTTCTTCAATCTATTATTTCGGCCAGTTTTCCCACTAACTGGTTCGTAATTTGCTAATGAGGCATATGAGAAATAACTAATAAATCGTGTAGATGTACGTGAATAGTAGGTACCTATATTATATCGCAACCACTTCAGAAAACAGTTTATACATTTTATCAACAAGTAGAGGAAAATGGCCTGGATAATAATTATTATTTTGATATACACTTTTAATGTTGAAATTATCCACGGAAGCAACAACAATATTTTGCATGTATTATGTCCGTTAGGCTATGAAAGGTATGTTAGTGGCCAGCCACAAACCAAGCTGACATCGAGGCCAGCCTCCTTTGTGTTCAGTCTCAGAGCTGACAGCACAATTTATTGGACCTGGCTTGTAAGCCTTTAGACTCAACTGCAGATAAAAATAACAGATTCTGTAAAACAAAATGTGTGGTTGGAATTTAGACTTTTGGATTAATTAAAATCTTTCCCGTTTGAGACTGCCGTTTTAAAGAATATAATATAATATATATGATATAAAAATATTTTATAAAAGTGAATACATGTTTTTCAAACCGCCTTTTTCAAGATCATATAATGCCGCATACCGATAACAAACCCTAATCGTGTTGCATTGTTAATATAATTATCATTTCATTTGAGTCTTGGCCTTTTGTTAAGTAAGTAAATTGAACATCACCAATGTAATTAAAATGTATTTTTTTAATCTCTAGATACTTAAACCGTATGTGTTAAATAGCAATTTGTTATCATGTTATTAATGCTTTTTCTCCATAACAAGATTTATTTTTACATATCTAATGAGAATTTTTCTATTTCACATATCTTTAAACAAATGTAAAAATAAGACATAAATCTCAAAATTTATATCAGAATTAATTGCAACTTAGATGGCGCACCTAAATCAAAATGATGTATAATTTCCCTCAGGTGAGGTGCGTTTCCTTGGCATGTCTGCGAACCCTCATTATCATATTAAGTGAGCGGTTGAAACGTTGAATTATTTGTAGATGTTACCAACTTTACTGCCATCGGACCAAAAACTTGGCTGAATTCATTCAATCCAATCTAGTAAATTGTTAAATTTAATTGTATAAGTTACAGGCGATTTTTGCATTTGCTGCGGCGAACAATTTTAGAATTGTTAAATAATATTCTCTCCAGGCGACAACTGTGAATAGTGCTGTTTTATTTTCAAGAAAATGTAAACTTAACGTGTAGGTATTTAATTTAGAAAATGAAATATCAAAATATGCCACAGTAAAATACGTAATAGCCATTTTATTTCAAAGTCATGCCATATTCGATACAAAAAGATATCAATAGTAGTGGAAACACTAAAAGAGCTGTAAGTAAGTTTGCGTAGAAATTATTCTGTATAAAAAATAATCTAAGAATATTTTTTATGTTAAACGATTTTATTACAATAAAAAATGTTGTATTTAGGTTATGTTCTAATAGCTAAAAAATAATTCGGTAAGTCAGATGGGGTATTGATCAGACACATATAAAATCGTTGGGCACGTGAAATCTCTATCATAATGTTTACCCTGGATACGCTACGCCTATCAGTCTTTCATCAGAAAGGGGGTGGAATTTTACCCCCTTCCTGATGACAGATTGAATTACTAAATTTGACCCAAACAAATAAAATATAAATAAATAAACTGGTCAAGCTAAATAAAACCGTTTAAAAACGTAGGCTATGTTTGTCTGGCTCAATGGGATGACCCCTCCCTGATACATATTTTGTCTCTACTTATAACTAATACACGTAACATGCATGTTATTCCGCATTTTTAAAGCACTAGATAGTCATTAAATATATTAGGTATATGTTTAAGCCTCGCATTTCAATTTCAACATAACAAGATGCCATTCTAAATCAGATATGTTTAAAAGTAATTAATTTCTGGAGTACATATAAGAAGTACGCCTACTTCGTGTCTTTGTCATATTAATGGGCAAAACTCCATTTTGCTTATCTCAACAGCCCACTCTATTTCTGAAGACTCATAACAAAAGTATTCAATTAACCCGCATTGTAATAAAATATTTTCAATGATTTGACATCATTAGAGAACATGTAATTACGGCTGCTCTAACATTCCCAGTAATATTCCTCTTATTCAAATATTAACAAAAATATCTTGATTCGTATTTCATCGCAAAAAATCAATCGAAAACACAAAACATTTCTGGCCTTTGGATTCTCTGAGGGAATGTCGGAATAAGGAAAAATCAGATGTCGTATACAATTGCTTCGCCGAGATAATAGCTCAAACACCGACTAAGGACGAGATGTATATTTCTTGAAAATATGAATCAAATAAATGTGTAGCAGCGGTAAGGTGATTTTAGATATAACAACTCCAAATGAAAATATTTATTATAGATTGGGCATGTGAAGGATGTCTTTGGAAGTATAATAATATCAGAGCTACGCAGTAATCGTAGGCAGCAATTTCGCATACCCTTGTGGCTGGCCGCCCGTCCATTTTATGACGCTTTTATAAGGTCAACTAAATTATATCATTACATGTATATTTAAACCGGTTACTTACTTTACATTGTCTCACAGCGTAGTTTTCTTGCCCTATATTGCGGTTTTCAACAGCGGCGTATCGAAACGCAGCTGCTAAGCAGTGGCCGCTACTATATTGGTAATGCTCCCATATTACGTTTTTAAACATACATATTAAATCTTCACGCCTTTATCCCCGCAGGGGTAGGCAGAGGTGTATTACACACCCACATTTCGCCAGTTATGTTTCGATCCCAATATAATAGAGGGCGAGCCTATTGCCATCTACCGAGCACATTGCTAAGCGAGCGATAATTAACATTTTTAATACACACATAAATTTGAAAAGTCAGATGTGTGTGCCCGGGGAAACTGAGGATCGAACCCGAAACCATCGTCTTGGCTGTGTTTAAAAAGATTTGTCAGTAATTATGATACAGTAATTTCTGCTTTTTATATTTCGGAAATATTATTATTATAAAACTACGTCTAATTTGTCAACATTCGAAACCGACATTTAATTTAGCACTGATTGGATTTTCACTCCACTTAGCCATTATTTGTTTAAAGGCTTAGTGAAGTTAGTTATTATCGGCAGAACATTCATAGTGATACCATTACAACCAAAATTAGTTTTTATCCATTCAAAACCTTTAAACAAATTAAAAAAACATTCGTTCTTTTTTATCGCATTGCTCCTAATTCCGAAATAAGACGGCTATGATTTAAGGGGCTATACATCAGGGCGACGGAACGCCTTGCAGATTGCGTACTCGTCAACTCGTCACGCAAGGATTAATACAGCAAATTGTCGCCATCCATGACATCTAGTGACGTAATCATCACATTGTCGGGACCACGACGTTGGAGTAACATGTCATCCTGGGATTTTCATGGTTCAAAATAATATGAGTTAGATTTTGGGATGTTTTCTTTTCGATTTCTTTTTAAGTCTTGGGCGTCGCAACGAATAACGTCGTTGCGAATAATCAATTGCCTGCTCTTGTTTAGAATAGTACTAGTATTGTGAAGCCTGGACAAAAATACCAGTGCGATGTGCGACTCTCACATAAAGGATGGAATTAGATTGAATTAGACTTTCGTACGAGGGAGCTGTAACGACAACATCTATGACAGTGCTGGTGTCTTTAAAGTGGCATAACACTGGCGCTATCGTGGCGTGTTTGAACGCCGAAATTGAACGCTGCACTAGCATGACGTCTGCGCTGCGCATACGTTTGTCGAATTTCTACGTTGGACAAAAGCTAGTGTAAAGAGTCACTTAAGTCAAAGAGTAACGATGAGGTATGTCTATCATGTGTTGGCATTGAACCCACGTTACCTAGTGCAGAGATAAGTCCGATGCGAACGCTTTTTAACAAGATTGCATTTATTTTCTTTTTTCATGATAGTAAAATCTTCGATTAATATCTCAAGAAGAGATTTGAAACTGCAGTTAATTAAACGAAAGTGAAGGAAATATTTACGTTTTATTTAGTCATTTGAATTACATTTTGATTCGTTTCATGACATTAACATTTTCGATTTTCACAAAGCGTAAGAGACTGGCAAGCTGCAGGAAAATTTTACAGTCAATATTTTATTTATAATACAGAAAGCATTGGTCCGCGGAATTAATGATTTCCTACCTGTACTGTAAGTCCATATCTGAATAATCTAATAAATGTATGATTTCAAACATCAAATACGCATGTTAAATAAATATAAAACATTGTAAGCTTCTGTAATTATTGTGTTTGCTTTATGAGAAATATTTATTTCCCTTCTTGATTATAACATCAGAAATTTTAATAATATACTGTTGGATTATTATTTACACTTTATAATAGTTAGGTCGTTGGATTATTATTTTTATTTGTTTGTATTATCCTTGTTTAAATGCGCCGGCATAACATTTATTAGAGTATGACAGAAATGTTGCTGCTTTCTGCTTCCACTTGCGCAACTTCAATAGGTGGCCACGTCGAGTTTATTGCTTCACGCCGCTCTATAACCAGTTAGTTGAAGATTTGGTCATAATCCCAGCTACTACAAAAAATATCAATTAGCCACCAACTAGCAACATAAACAGCTATTATACGGGTTCCATTCACCAATTTACTTACAATTTCAAAAATTCTATCTGTACGAAAATAAACTGAAACTATATTTTGATCCAGCATTGTGTGAACACACAATGAAATATTCAATATTTCCTATCAACATACATCTCTGTACGAATTGACGTCAGGAGCTGGTATTCTGCGCAAAATATAAATTTCAAATATTGGACCTCTGATTACTTATCCTTTTGAGTACAAAAGCGTTTGGTGCCCTTAGTCCTCCATACTGAGGTCGGAGGTCCCTCGACGAGACTCACGAGATATTGTAAATTTATTATTGCAAGGGTATCCATAAATCCTGTAACATGAAAACGTGTGGACAACATTTTGTAACCATTTTTGTCGATTTAATAAACGCCTGACATAATTCTTTCGGATTCTATTCACACCCGGACGATATTGCTAGATGGCAAATCCGAGGACGAATAATTTTTGTGTGTAATAAGATTCTAAGACTGACAAAGCTACATAAGAAAGAGGTACAAACTAAAGAATGAAAAGTTACAACGCCTTCATCGCCTAACATAAATTTTAGTTTAGAATGGATTTGAAACGACTTGAAAATGCATGATGGCGCATATGTTTAATGATGGCCAGAGCCCGTTCCCACTCACGAGGACTGGCTGTTTTCCCAGTCCATCTTAAGAGGGAAGGGATTCTTAATAGATCAGCCGGTTGACCACGTGTGGCATTTACATCAGAGCGCTACCGTGCTCGGGAGGGCACTTAAAGCTCTCAGTCCCAATTCGTGTCTCAGGACATGAATCATTAGACCAGGTCGGAGGCCTTTGGGCTGTCTCAAATCTCCGACAACAGGTTTAACCTCACACGCACACGAAAAAGAATTTAGATTTAAATCTGTATGCTGCCTATAATTATCATAAATATCTGGAAGCTTTTTTTGTGAAAGGGTAACAAATGTCCACCCATCTATATTCATATTATTTTTTTATAGTTAATAGTTGATAGTAAGACTCAAACTAATGAGTTCGTTAAATTATTCAAAAAACGCTTACGCCTGAATTTACCCAAATCGCATTTTGCATTCGCGATGCCGACGGTAGACCTTATTCGGCACAATGTTGCTCTGCACTTCAGACAAGAGGTTTAATAGGTCTCAATTACGCTGCGCCCTCACGTCTATGCATAACAAAGCTTATCTTTGATGTAATAATCATAACAAAACTTTGAATAAAACTATTACCTAACTGTATTACAAAGGAATGAAAGCTGTGTAAATTCGTTTATTTGGTTTCAGAATTCGAGAGATATTTATAATTATTATCTTTGTATTATTGTAGCAATATTTATTGATCAGCCTAATTTTACATCTATTTATCGTTTATAATACCCACGGCTTGGGCTATGGTACCTAGTACTTAAGCGCTTATATTCTAAGTAACCATTCAAAATAGAAGTACAGTACTACAACTGCTAATTCTACGATATACCTACTCTGACCTAGAAATCTAAATCTATGGTTTATAAACTCGTGTGAATCGACAACAAAACATCATTATATTCTTTCTCTATATTGCGTTGCTCACACTTCCTATGATTAAATACGAACGATGACAGCAAGATTTACGGGGTCGTAATTAATTACCCCATGTAATAAGCAGATGACCTTCACCAGGTATCGATAAGCCATGTAATCGATATTTTGACGTCACTACACCGCCCTATATTTTAGGGTCTGTCGATAACTTTGATCCTGATTAATTATGTGATAACGGTTATTGCAAATTATAAATGGATAGCAATTGGTTTGCGATGATTGGAAGCTAAGGCGAACGTAATTATAAAATTAATAAGTTTAGGTGTATTTTGTTATGAAGGTAGGAAACAAGGTTCGGATGAGGAAAATTGTGAAATTATCCTTGTTCAAATTATCGTCACGTGTCAGTTATATTTGTATTCAGAAATTCCACACAAAATTGTGTGTTGATTGAATTGAAACAGCTTCACAGTACGTAACATTGTGTCACTGTCAAGACTTCAGTCATATGGAACGAAATTCTATTGGTTTTCCCAAACAATATCAGAATTTGTCAGGTAGTAGAGCCTTGCTGATATCAGCATGAATGGGCCGGCTCGACCGGGGCAGTACTACCCTCTCACAGAAAATCGACGTAAAGTAACGGTACCTAAACTGTTGCGTTTCGTTCGGTGAGTGAGAGTGCCGGAGGCCCTATCCCCTATTCCTTCTCCCTCATCCCACTCCTTATCCTATCCCCATTCCCAACCCTAAGGGGCGGCAACGCACTTGTGACTCCTGTGGTATTGGTTGTGTCCATGGGTGGCGGTAATTGCTTGCCATCAGGCAATCCGTCTGCTCGTTTGCCGCCTATTAACATAAAAAAAGGAAAGAACTGTAGCAACACCTAATATAATAATACTAGCTGACCCAGCTAACTCCGTATCGCCTTTTTAAGAGTTTTTATTTAATTCCCTTTTTCCAAGCCCCTTTTCCAAAGTTACCATTGACTTAGCGCTTAATCTCTTATCGTTTCAGAGTCTATAAATGATGAACAAACAAACATAGATTTTTATAGGTATAATATAATAATATTGAATTCCCCATTCCTTAAAATATCGGAGACGATACCCACATCGAATTTACAAAAAAATCCCGTCTGCCCTCTTTGATTTCCTATCTGCCATCTTTGATCACGAAATAGATGTTATATTTAGATTCCCCATCCCTTTAAACATCGGAGACGATAACCATTTAGATTTAAAAAAAAATCCCATCCGCCATCTTTGATCACAAAATAGATGGTGTTTTTGAATTCCCTATTCCTTAAAATATCGGAGACGATACCCATATCGACTTTAAAAAAAATCCCGTCCGCCATCTTGAATTTCCTATCCGCCATCTTTGATCACGAAATAGATGTTGAATTTGGATTCTCCATCCCTTAAATCATCAGAGACGATACCCATATTGATTTATTTAATTTTTCCCATCCACCATCTTTGATTTCCCATCCACCATCTTAAATCACGAAACAGATGTTGTATTTGGATTCCCCATCCCTTTTAACATTGCAGACGATACCAATATCGATTTTTTTAAATTTTCCCGTCCGCCATCTTTGATTTCCCATCCACCATCTTTGATCACGAAATAGATGGTGTTTTTGAATTCCCTGTTCCTTAAAATATCGGAGACGATACCCATATCGACTTTTAAAAAATCCCGTCCGCCATCTTTGATTTCCTATCCGCCATCTTTGATCACGAAATAGATGTTGTATTTGGATTCTCCATCCCTTAAATCATCAGAGACGATACCCATATCGATTTTTTTAATTTTTCCCATCCACCATCTTGAATCACGTAACAGATGTTGTATTTGGATTCCCCATCCCTTTTAACATCGCAGACGATACCAATATTGATTTTTTTTTAATTTTCCCATCCACCATCTTTGATTTCCCATCCGCCATCTTTGATCACGAAATAGATGGTGTTTTGAATTCCCTATTCCTTAAAATATCAGAGACGATACCCATATCGACTTTAAAAAAAATCCCGTCCGCCATCTTTGATTTCCTATCCGCCATCTTTGATCACGAAATAGATGTTGTATTTGGATTCTCCATCCCTTAAATCATCAGAGACGATACCCATATTGATTTTTAAAATTTTTCCCATCCGCCATCTTTGATTTCCCATCCACCATCTTGAATCACGAAACAGATGTTGTATGTGGATTCCCCATCCCTTTTAACATCGCAGGCGATACCAATAATGATTTTTTTTAATTTTCCCATCCGCCATCTTTGATTTCCCATCCTCTATCTTTGATCACGAAATAGATGTTGTATTTGGATTCCCCACCCCTTAAAATATCGAAGGCGATACCCATAATGATTTTTTTAAATTTTCTAATCTAAATAAAGAATTTATACTAAATCAGTATATTTCTTCAATCTATTATTTCGTCCAGAAGGCCAATTCTCGTATTTAACAGAGACTGACACTGAATTTTGACCGAACTGCGATTTAATTTTGAATTGACTGACAATTGGTATTCTGCTCCACTTAATCTCCTTATAGTATAATTTCGATATAATCAATTTATTATCTCTTGTTGATCTTAGAGGTAATGACAAAAACTCAAAAACAAAAACATGAATTTTGCCATTGTATGGGAAAATACATTAATAGGAATGGTTATTGGATGCCAATACGTTTACATGCCAAATTAAAATTAATATACAACTAAGTAATAAAATTTCGGTAAGTAAATATATTGGTTCCTTGGATCGTGTGAATTATTTTCAATAGGTATTCAATGATTAAAAAATTTAATATTCAATAATAGAAATAATTTAGACATTATAAAGATTTTAACGATGGTAACGTACAATTGGGTTTTTTAATTCGTTTTTCCCTCCTGATAATTTTATCTCATTTTTTGAATTTCTCGAGCAAAAGTTTCGCGAATATTTCGATCTTGAAATAAATATTGTCAATGCTGGCAACGAAATACTTAACATGTTTGCATGTTGTCCACCAGGATCTCCTAGCCAGATCCCCCAGAGGATCCTCGTGAACTCATTAGTTGTGAAATTGTATAAAAGCAATTAACGTTTACAAAACCAGTGACTATCAGAAAGTTATCAGCCATCGATAGGGATTACAAAAATCAGGTGCATGCGATTTTCGACCTTATTGACGTAACTCAGAATTTATTATTTTAATAACGTATCAATGTCAGAAAGCAAGAAAATACCAAAAAGAAGTTTATCATGAATTGTCAATAAGGTCGAAAATCGCATGCACCTGTTTTTTGTAAGCCCTATCGATGGTTGATCATTTTATAGTCATTTGTTTTGTAGACATGAATTTGTCTTACACAATTTCTTTTTAAACTTATTTTAGGTACCTATCCCCGTGGTAAAACTAGTGGCACATAATAGCTAAAGGCGATTCCTATGTTTATTAGCAAAATAGATCATAAATATTACCAGAAAAATATTCAACACTATTAGTGGTATCGTTGGGAATGTCAAATAAATCACGTCATCACGTCGTGTCCTTGGTAACAAATGTATATTAAAACTAGAAATACCTTACCTGCTCTACTAATAATTAGCAGAATACCGTTCACACTAGTTCACACTTGGTTCAACTTTCGATGTAATCCCGATCTCATTCAAGTGTCAGTTAAGTTACGAGAATACCATTTATGACGCCGAGACTAGATCGATATTGGAATTTGAACAAATATAATTACCAGAATTGGCCCTCAGTTTTCCCACTAACTGGTTCGTAATTTGCTAATGAGGCATATGAGAAATAACTAATAAATCGTGTGGATTTTCGTGAATAGTAGGTACCTATATTATATCGCTACCGCTTCAAAAAACAGTTTATACATTTTATCAACAAGTAGAGAAAAATGGCCTGGATAATAATTATTATTTTGATATACACTTTTAATGTTGAGATTATCCACGGAAGCAACAACAATATTTTGCATGAATTATGTCCGTTAGGCTATCAAAGGTATGTTAGTGGCCAGCCACAAGCCAGGCTGACATCGAGGCCAGCCTCCTTTGTATTCAGTCTCAGAGCTGACAGCACAATTTATGGGACCTGGCTCGTAAGCCTTTAGACTCAACTGCAGATAAAAATAACCCTGATCCTGAGATCCTGTAAAACGAAATGTATGGATGGAATTTAGAATTTTGGATAAATTAAAGTCTTAAGACAAAAAATAAATATTAAAAGACGTGACCTTAAATGGATAACAAAAGGGCTAAGACGTAGTTGTAATACAAAAAGAATACTACGTTACAAATTCTATAAAGATAAGACAAAGGCAAGCAAATATCAATATAAAAAATACACAAATCTCTTGAGAAGCTGCATGTCTCAATCACAAAAGTTGTGTAATCACAGATTTATATTGACCTCTCAAAATAGAGTCAAAGCCAAAAACTACAGTGTTTCAAAATAATTGTTATGCAATGTGTTATGAATACCTGAGCATATTAAATAGCTACCATTAACAAGGTTCAAAAATCATCTCAAATATTGGCTGCAGGACAAATGCTATTATAATAGAAATAATATATTTTCAATGTAAAATGTTTGAATTGTTATGACATTGTGCATATGATTATTTTTTATGATTGACACTATTCCATCTAATTTAATATGAATTTCTGACAAATATTATTTATCTATGTCTTTATAATCACTTTTAATAACATTTATTGAATTTATTTTTTCGTGACCTTATAAGACGATAATATTATATTGAATTATTATTTAATCAAAAATGTCTTAGATTGCATGAATTATTATATTAATCATTCACATTTCACATGTCGTCTGTGGCAAAATAGAAGAGCTTATCAATCATTATGTCCATCAATAAAATTGTACTCTATTTTATGTGAAATAAACATCATTATCATTACTTATCAAAATCTTTCCCGTTTGAGACTGCCGTTTTAAAGAATATAGTGTATATGATTTAAAATATTTTACAAAAGTGAATACATGTTTTTTTAAACCGATAACAAACTAGTGTTGCCCAAATGCAAGAACAAGACGAGACTTAGCCAGTCTTGGTCTTGGTCTTGCGCCAATACACCTGGTCTTGGTCTTGGTCTTGGTATTGCGCTCCCAGTCTTGGTCTTGGTCTTGGTCTTGCAGCAAGAGTCTTGCAAGTCTTGCAATTACCTATCAGTCTATTACTATTTATTAAAGTTTTTAAATCTTAGAAAAACGTATTAGAATTGGAACATTGTGAGCTTGAATTAACACAGCCATAGTAAAGATCAAGCAGATTATTAAATAACTGAAGATTTGATAAGAAATTCGAAAAATCAACTGACCTATATGTCGTTTTCCATGGAAGTAACTGTTTCTTAATAAACATTTATGATTTATAAGCTTACATTTGCTAAAACATGTAAAAAAACAAATTAATTACAATAATTTGACTGTATTTTAAAGAACAATATCTGTCTAGAAAGAGATTGAACCCTCAACTTATATGAAATTTAATAAAAGAGTTTTACGATTTATCATTTATTTCAATAAAAAATAAAATACAACACAAATCAAACATAACAGTACACAACAGCTTTATCATTAGGTTATGTTACTTTATATCAATTCTTTTGACCAAGAATTAATACAAAGTAATGCGCATAGGTCCAGTTTTTCATATTCTTTGATACAGTTTTTTGCGTCTCATAGAATTCCTAAGCGTACCTATACACCGAACTGTTACACCTAACTACTCCGTGAAATAGCGCTAAGTCCTAGCTGCAAGACGCAAGAGTCTTGCAGGCTTAGTCTTGTTCTTGCTCAAGTCTTGCACGATCAGTCTTGGTCTTGGTCTTGCTAAAAATACGCGGTCTTGTTCTTGGTCTTGGTCTTGCAAAAACGCAAGAACAAGACCAAGACTGCAAGACCAAGACTGAATTTGGGCAACACTATAACAAACCCTAATCGTATTGCATTGCTAATATATTAAAATTATTATTTCATTTGAGTCCTGGTCTTTTTTAAGACAGGTAAATTGAACATAACCTTAACTCTACTTAAAACGTTTGTGTTAAATAGCAGATTTTATTATGTCATTAATGCTTTTTATCCATAACAAGACCTATTTTTACATACCCAATGAGAATTTTTCTATTTCACATATTTAATAATATGTGAAATAGAAAAATTCTCATTGGATCTCTTTAAACAAATGTAAAAATAAGACATAAATCTCAAAATTTATATCAGAATTAATTGCAACTTAGATGGCGCACCTAAATAAAAATGATGTATAATTTCCCTCAGGTGAAGTGCGTTACTACCATACGTACAGCCATAGCCTATTGGAGAGACCGACAGACTGCTACGCAGAGGGTCCGGATTCGAATCCACGGCGCGCACCAATGACTTTTCGGAGTTATGTGCGTATTAAATTGTTAATTATTGCTTGTTTAGCGGTGAAGGGAAACATCGTGAGGAAACCTGCATGTCTGAGAGTTCTCCATAACGTTCTCGAAAGACATGTGAAGTCTGCCAACCCGCACTAGGCCAGCGTGGTGAACTATGGCCTTAGCCTTCTCATAGTGAGAAGAGGCCCGTGCCCAGCAGTGGACAGAATAAAGGGCTGATGATGATGATGAAGTGCGTTTCCCTGGCATGTCTGCGAACCCTCATTATCATACTAAGTGTGCGGTTGAAACGTTGAATTATTTGTAGATGTTACCAACTTTACTGCCATCGGACCATAAACTTGGCTGAATAGATTCAATCCAATCTAGTACATTGTTAAATTTAATTTTATAAGTTTGGAGGCGGTTTTTAGATTGGGTGCGGCGAACAATTTTAGAATTGTTAAATTATATCCTCTCCAGGAGACAAATGTGAATAGTGCTGTTTTATTTTCAAGAAAATTCATACTTAACGTGTAGGTATTTAATTAAGAACATGAAATATCAAAATGTCCCACAATAAAATCTGAATAGCCATTTTATTCAATGTCATGAGAATAATTTAAGTGGGTCGTAATAGAACGTATATCTTTAGTAGTGGAAACACTAAAAGAGCTGTAAGGGCCTATGCACATCACGTTTTTTAAACGCACTGTTGATGCGCGTTTGTAGCGATACAGACGCGATACGCACGCAAGTCAGGCGCAGCCTGTAGACCTTTGCACACCTGTATAAATTCAAATACGCGTTTGAATCGATACAGACGCGCGTGTGTAGCGAAACAGACGCCTTGCAAACGCGTGTATGTAGCGATACAGACGCGCCGGTGCCGGGCGTTTGTATCGATACAAACGACATCAAACTGCTCTGTAGTATAAATGCGCGCGTGTTTTAGAAACGCGCGTCGACGGCGCGTTTGTAGCGATACAGACGCGCTTGTGTAGCAATACAGATGCGATGAAAACGCGCGTGTGTATCGATACAGACGCGCCGGTGCCGCGCGTTTGTATCGATACAAACGACAACAAACTACTCTGTAGGATAAATACGCGCCGTCGACGCGCGTTTCTAAAACGCGCGTCGGTGGCGCGCTGACAAAACGTGGTTTGCACAGGCCCTTGGTTTACGTAGAAATTATTCTGTATAAAAAATAAACTAAAAACATTTTTTATGTAAAACGGTTTTATTACAATAAAAAAATATGTATTTAGGTTATGTACTAATAGCAAAAAATAATTCGGTAAGTATGATGGGGTATTGATGAGACAAATATAAAATCATTGGGCACGTGAAATTTCTATCAAAATGTTAACTCTGGATACGCTACGCCTATCAATCTGTCATCAGAAAGGGGTTAACTTCCAATTACTAAAGAACAATGCCCATTTTTCTTAGTGACGGCCCAGGTGTCGACCGTCAAAAATCGTAGTAGTTGTTATTGCATTCGATAAAAGAGTGTTAAACTAGAATTTTGAGAATGATTAGAGGTTGGCCACACTCATAGTTTTATTACAAGAAGTACTTTTTTATGCTCAAAAAACATTAGGTGTGTACGTACTTTTATTAGGATAGTTACAGTATTTCGTAGTTTTGAGTAGAAAGGAATGAGTTAATCGTTTGGTAAGGGTAGAAATCCGAAAGAAAAAGCCAGAAGTCGTAAAAGATCCACAAACATTCACAATGCGCACGAGCAAAACAACAAAAATTATAAATTGAATATGACATTATTGACATTTGCTAAGAGTCAAAAAAGTGTTGCCATTTTACAGTTTTTAAATTATATTTATTAATCGATATAGATTTGGGTCATCATAGGTTATTTATCTATATAATTGATTCAAAACAGAACATTGTAGTTAATCGCATATATTACTTAAAAATACACATAATAAAAATGTTTAAGGACCAAATAAAGATTTGCTAGTCACTAAAATCATTTTTAGTAGAGAAAATGTGAAATCGATTAAGATAATCGATTTAATATTATAAATTCTTTATTGGCAATTTCTGATCCATTACGTGTTGGCTATACAGACGTTAACACATCTTTTTAAACCTATTTATTGATTATGCTTCTCGGCACACCTTTAGTAACGCCTATAAATTAAGTTATAAATAAAAAGGATTATTCAACAACAAATTGAAACTCTATTGTGCTGTTCATGAGTTCCAAACTGAGCCAGAAATGGCCATTGTTCTTTGACCCAAACAAACAAACAAATAAAAAAAATAAAAAATAAACTGTTCAAGCTAAATAAAACTGTTTAAAAACGTAGGCTATGTTTGTCTAGTGGGATCTCCACCTTGTCGTGGGGGGGGGGGCTCAGTAACCGTGGGTTTAAGGTACACCCACGGTGAAGCTAAGCGGGATCCCGGGAGGGGACGCTCCACGTGGGCTTGTGTGAGGCCTGCGTAGGATGCGTCCCAAGGTGCGGGTGCGGGGGACAGTTCTGTCTGTCCCTCGCAGTCAGTGGCGGTTGCGGGAGGAGAGGCGTGTCGGTGTTGCGTTGCCGCGCGCCCTATCTCCCGCGACCAAATGGGGGCGCACCATCGTTGCGTCGCGGTGGGGCCGCAGAGGAAGAGGAGATGCGGTGTTGCGTTGCCGTCCTCCCTATCCTCTGCGGCCGTTGGGTGTTTTGGCGGCGGAGCCCAACACCTTCATCCGCCGCCAAGGGGGTTTCGTTCGGGAACCGCCTGACCATCTGGCGGGCCAATACCCGTCGAGGAGTAGCGAGGAATGCTTCAGTGAAACCCTACCCTCCGACACATGGGTACATGAGGAGCACAGGTTGGTTTTTAGTCAGTAAGAGTCTGACAGTCCCCTTCGTCCTTACCCCCCAGGGCGACGGGACTCCATGAAAAAAAAGAAAAAAAAAGGCTATATTTGTCTGCCTTAATGGGATGACCCCTCCCTGATGCATATTATGTTTCTACTGATAACTACCTAATAACATGCATGTTATTCCGCATTTTTAAACCATTAGGTATAATATGTAATTCCTTAAAATGTTTTTATATAAGTGTACAATAAAGAATAAAATAAATAAATAAATAATAGTCATTCAATTTCAACATGACAAGATGCCATTCTAAATCAGATATGTTTAAAAGTAATTTATATCTGGAGTACATATTAGAAGTACGCATACTTCATGTCTTTGTCACATTAATGGGCAAAACTCCATTTTGCTTATCTCAACAGCCGACCCAATTCTGAAGACTCATAACAAAAGTATTCAATTAACCCACATTTTAATAAAACAATTTCAATGATTTGACATTATCAAAGAACATGTAATTACGACTGCTAACATTCCCAGTAATATTCCTCTTATTCAAATACTAACAAAAATATCTTGATTCGTATTTCATCGCAAAAATTCAATCGAAAACACAAAACATTTCTGCCCTTTGGATTCTCTGAGGGAAAGTCGGAATAAGGAAAACTCAGATGTCATATACAATTGCTTCGCCGAGATAATAGCTCAAACACCGACTAAGGCCGAGATGTATATTTCTTGAAAATAAGAATCAAATAAATATTTAGCATAGAAAGGTGGTGATTTTAATGATAGCTCCTATGAATGAAAATAATTAGTATAGATTGGCATGACGAGGATGTCTTTGGAAGCATGATAGTATGTAGGTACGCGAGGCAACGCTAGTCGTGGACCGCAATTTCGCATGCCGTTGTAGCTTTTATAAGGACAACTGAATATTACAAATAATATTACACTTATATTTAAACCGGTTCCATAATTTTCATTGTCTCACAGCGTAGTTTTCTTTCTATAAGCTACGTTTCGCAACAGCAGCGTATCGAAACGCGGCCGCTAAGTAGTGGCCGCTATTATAATATGGTATTGCTACCACATTACGATTTTAAACATTATAACATAACTTCACGCCTTTATCTCCGAAGGGGTAGGCAGAGGTGTATTACACATCCACACTTCGCCAGTTACGTTTCGGCCCCAATGTAAGAGGGGGCGAGCCTATTGCTATCTACCGGGCACATTGCTAAGCGAGCGATAATTAACATTGTTTATACACACATAACTTTAAGTCAAAGGTGTGTGCCCGGGGTAACTGAGGATCGAACCCGAGACCATCGTCTTAGCAGTGTTTAAAAAGTTTTGTCAGTAATTATGATACAGTAACTTCTGCTTATATTTTTAGGCAATATTATTAAAACCACGTCTAATTTGTCAACATTCGAAACCGAAACTTCATTTAACACTGATTGGACTATTTTCACATAGCCATTATTCGTTTAAAGGCTTAGTGAAGTGAAATGGGTATGTTGACCAATAATATAACATTAATTATTATCGGAGGAACATTCATAGTGATACCATTACAACTAAAATTATTTTCTATTCATTCAAAACATTTAAAGAAATTAAAAAAAACATTCGTTCTTTTTTTTCGCATTGCTTCTTATTCCGCAATAAGGTGGCTATGATTTACGGGGCTATACATCAGGGCGACGTAACGCCTTGCAGATTGCGTAGTCGTCAACTCGTCACGCGAGGATTAATACCGCAAATTGTCGACATCCATGACGCCTGGTGACGTAATCATCACGTCACGGACCGCGACGTTGGAGTAACATGTCATCCTGGGATTTTTATGGTACAAAATAATTTGAGTGAGATTTTTGTATATTTCCTGTGATTTTTATTGAAGTCTTGAATGTTATTATATATGTAATTGACTAACGAAAGGAATTGTTTTGCAGCTGATGTTTATTTATACGTAATTATCAATTGCATGTTCTTGATAAGAATAGCAGGCAATACAAAATAGTGCAGCCTGTATAAAATCACCGGTGTGAGGTGCAACTTTCGTATGAGGAAGCTGTAACATCCACACCTACGACAGCTCCAGCGCCTTTAGAGACCTCTCACACAAACGTTGTCACGGCGTTTTCTCTGCTGTAACTTGATTAATATGTCCAGAAGTGATTTGAAACTGCAGTTAATTAAATCAAAGTGAATGAAATATTTACTTTTTATTTATAAATTTGAATTACATTTTGATTCGTTTCATCACATTAACATATTCGATTTTCACAAAGCGTAAGAGACTGGCAAGCTACAGGAAAAGTTTACAGTCAATATTTATAATAGAGAAAGCATTGGCGCGCGGAATTAATGATTACCTACCTGTACTGTATGTCCATATTTGAATAATCTAATAATTAATGTATGATTTCAAACATCAAATACGCATGTTAAATAAATTTAAAACATTGTTAGCTTCTGTAATCATTGTGTTTGCTTTATGATAAATATTTATTTCCCTTCTTGATAATAACATCAGAAATTTCAATAATATACTGTTTGATTATTATTTACACTTTATTTTTATTTGTTTGTATTATAAATGCGCCGGCATACCATTTATTCGAGTATAACAGTAATGTTGCTGCTTTCTGCTTCCACTTGCGCAAAGGTTAATTATGTATTCATAGTATAAATCCTTTCGGTCCGTTGAACGTAATATAAAGTAAACAATGGAATGACTTCTTGGTATTTTTAACATTTAAATTAATTAGAACTCATATCTTGATATTTATATGAATACTAGCTTCAGTACGTAGCTCCTGCGTATGTGGTGGTTGATGAGACAAAAGTTGGCCTATGTATACATACATACATATCGTCACGCCTTTTATCCCCGAAGGGGTAGGCAGAGGTGTATTTCTACACCCACTTTTCGCCAGATATACTTTAGTCCCACGTAATAAGGGGCGAGCCTATTGCCGTACCGGGCACATTTCCAGACTCCGTGCTGCTACTGAGAATTTCGTGACAGAAAAACCCAATAACACTGCCCGACCCAGGAATCGAAGCCGGGACCTCCCGATCCCACGCGCACATTTATGCCGCGAGACCAACGTGGCAGTCGTATAGGGTTTGATGTCGAGTTTTCCGTCTCTACGCAAAGATGGTATTTGCATCGTGTTATCCCTTAGTCGCCTCTTACGACACCCACGAGAAGATTCTATGCCGTCAACCTATTTATATGATAGTAATATTATGTATATAGATGAGTAATTATTTTTGTATTGAATAGTCAATTTATCGATTAACGCTTTAAAGAATCCCGCAATGTGTCCAAGTTACATACAAGTCACAATATCGGTTCAGGAGATATGTCCTATAAAGTAATAAATATCCACCAATCATCACAAACTTTTGCATTTAGATAGATAGAAAATTCTTTATTGTACCTACACCAGAAAATACAAAATACAAGGATACAATGATCAAATAAAGAACTATAAGCTAGTGCTACAAGGGTGGTCTAATAATAATTTACCTAATAATAAACAAATAAATAAATAAATAATAACAAAATATATATATGAATAGATATAATAGATTTAGAAAACGCTAACGTTTCATTTTGCTAAAATCGCATTTTGCATTCGCGATGCCGACGGCAGAGCTTCCTCGACACAATGTTGCACTGCACTCCAGACAAGAGGTTTAATAGGTCTCGATTACGCGGCAACTTCTTATAGATAAGTTAATAAAAATGATTATTACAGCAAAGATAAACTTTGTTATTCATAGAACAAAGCTTATGTTTGGTGTAATAATCATAATAAAACTTTGAATGAAACTATTCACTGTAATACAAAGGAATAAAAACCATGTAACCTCATATCTTGGTACCTATATTATTCGATTACAAAATACGAGAGATATTTCTTTATATTATAATTATGTAGTTTATGTAGTTCTTTAGCTTTGTATCATTGTAGCTATATTTCTAAGTCAATCTTATATTATAACAATTCATCTTTATAATACCCACAGCTTCGGCTGTAGTAGTAAGTGCTTATATACTAAGCAATCTTTCAAAATATAAGTGAAGTACTACAACTGCAACTAGTTAATGCTACGATATACCTACCTCTCACTTAGAAATCTTAATCTCTATCTATTCTATCAAAACGTCACGTCTGTCTCCCATTAGAGTAGGCAGAGACTATGGAACGACAAATACTCCTTTTCAAACATACCTCTTTCGCTTTCTCGACATTCATTAACCTGGTAATGCATGCTCGTCGGTTACGCGTACTTTTTATTTAGCCCTTCCGCAGTACGTCACCAAGTTGGTCGGCGTAAGTCCGTCTTGGGCGTCCTCTACCGACATCTCCATTCATTCTTACTCAATACATTTCTTTCGCAATTCTTCTTTCATCCATCCGTTCCTAATGTCCAAACCATCGCAAGATACCTTTCTCAATATTTGTAACTTTGTATCTTCTTTCAAACCACACCTTTCTCGAATAACACTATTTCTCACTATATATGTCATTCTTACTTCGCACATACTCATCAAAGCTCTAATTTTCACAGCATTCATTTAACTTTCATTCTTCTTCTTTCGGCATACCCACGATTCACTCCCACACATAAGTGTTGGCGCCAAAACTCCCTGCAGTATAGCAAGACGAGCCTTACTTGGGATAATTTTACTGCTAACATCGCAAAAAAAACCTGATCGTCAGCGTATAGCAGGGTCTCAAACACTGATTCACCCATTCTTAATCCACACTCAGACTCTTTTAAATCGGTCAAGCAACTGTCCATGAACAGATTAAACAGCAAAAGAGACGCTACACACCACTGTCTAACACCACAATCAATGTTAAATCAGTCTGTGTGGGCCCCGTTTATTCTGACACAGGCACTTGAGTCCCTATATAAGGATGTAAGTGCCCGTATCAGACTGCTGCTCACTCCATTCACGGAAAGTGTAAACCAAAGTTCATGCCTCACCACTCGATCGTAAGCCTTTTCCAAGTCAATAATGGCGCAGAAAACCTTCTGGTATTTGATTAAGATTTTCTCATCAGAAATCTTAATCTAAGGAAAAAAACTCGCGTAATTCGACTCCAAAACAGATATTCTTTCTAAGTATTGCATTGCTCACACTTCTTATGACTAAATACGAACGATAACAGCAAGATTTACGGGGCCGAAATTAATTACCCCATATAATAAGCAGATGACCTTCACCAGGTATCGATAAGCCATGTAATCGATATATTCACGTCACTAAACCGCTCTATACTTTAGGGTCTGTCGATAACTTTGATCCTGATTAATTATGTGATAACATTTATTGGAAATTATAAATGGATAGCAATTGGTTTTCGATGATTGGATGCTAAGGCGATCGTAGTTATAAAATTAATAAGCTTAGGTGTGTTTTGTTATTAAGGTAGGAAACAAGATTTGGATGAGGAAAATTGTATTCTTTCAAAGAACAATGAAATTATCCTTGTTCAAATTCTCGTCACGTGTCAGTTATATTTATATACAGAAATTCCACACAAAATTGTGTGTTGATTGAATTGAAACAGCTTTACAGTGCGTAACATTGTGTCACTGTCAACACTTCAGTCATATGGAACGAAATTCTATCGGTTTTCCTTAACAATATCAGAACTGTAGCAACACCTAATATTGTACCATACAATGTAAACATAGGCAGTAGTGAATCTTCTAGAAAAGCAATAGCACTATGGTCTATGATTACTGTGCCACTGTGAGCACTAACTTTTTCGTTACATTATAACGACAAGAATTTGTACTAAATCAGTATATTTCTTCAATCTATTATTTCGGCCAGTTTTCCTTCTAACTGGTTCGTAATTTGCTAATGAGGCATATGACAAATAACTTATATATCGTGTGGATGTTCTTGAATAGTATGTATATTATATCGCGACCGCTTCAAAAAACAGTTTATACATTTTATCAACAAGTAGAGAAAAATGGCCCGGATAATAATAATTATTTTGATATACACTTTTAATGTTGAAATTACCCACGGAAGCAACAAGAATATTTTGCATGTATTATGTCCGTTAGGCTATCAAAGGTATGTTAGTGGCCAGCCATAAGCCAAGCTGACATCGAGGCCAGCCTCCTTTGTGTTCAGTCTCAGAGCTGACAGCACAATTTATTGGACCTGGCTCCGAAAGCCTTTAGACTCCACTGCAGATAAAAATAACAGATCCTGTAAAACGAAATGTGTGGTTGGAATTTAGACTTTTGGATAAATTAAAATCTTTCCCGTTTGAGACTGCCGTTTTAAAGAATATAATATATATGATATAAAATATTTTACAAAAGTGAATACATGTTTTTCAAACCGCCTTTTTCAAGATCAATGCCGCATACCGATAACAAACCCTAACCGTATTACATTGTTAATATAGGTAATTATTATTTCATTTGAGTCTTGCTCTTTTTTAGGTAAGTCCATTGAACATCACCAATGTAATAAAAAATATTTTTTTGCTAAAAACTCTACTTAAGCCGTATGTGTTAAATAGCAGTTTGTTATCATGTCATTAATGCTTTTTCTCCATAACAAGATTTATTTTTACATATCCAATGAGAATTTTTCTATTTTACATATCTTTAAACAAATGTAAAAATAGGACATAAATCTCAAAATTTATATCAAAATTAATTGCAACTTAGATGGCGTACCTAAATCAAAATGATGTATAATTTCCCTCAGGTGAGGAGCGTTTCCCTGGCATGTCTGCGAACCCTCATTATCATACTAAGTGTGCGGTTGAAACGTTGAATTATTTGTAGATGTTACCAACTTTACTGCCATCGGACCAAAAACTTGGCTGAATAGATTCAATCCAATCTAGTACATTGTTAAATTTAATTTTATAAGTTAGAGGTGGTTTGGATTGGGTGCGGCCAACAATTTTAGAATTGTTAAATAATATCCTATCCAGGCGACAAATATGAAAAGTGCTGTTTTAAATATCCCACAATAAAATATGTAATAGCTATTTTATTTCAATGTCATGCCATATTCGGTACAAAAAGATATCAATAATTTAAGTGGGTCGTAGTAGAACGTATATCTATAGTAGTGGAAACACTAAAAGAGCTGTAAGTATGTTCACCTAGAAATTATTCTGTATAAACAATAAACTAAAAACATTTTTTATGTTAAACGGTTTTATTACAATAGAACATGATGTATTTAGGTTATGTACTAAAAGCTAAAAAATAATTCGGTAAGTAAGATTGATCAGACAAATATAAAATCATTGGGCACGTGACATTTCTATCATTATGTTTACTCTGGATACAGTACGCCTATCAATCTGTCATCAGGAAGGGGGTAAAATTCCAATTACTAAATCTGACCCAAACAAACAAAGAAATAAAAAATAAATAAATAAACTGGTCAAGCTCAATAAAACCGTTTAAAAACGTAGGCTACGTTTGTCTCGCCCCCGTAGGATCTCCACCTTGTCGTGGTGGAGGGGCTTAGTAACCGTGGATTGGACACCCGCGGTGAAGCTAAGAGAGATCCCAGGAGTGGGCGCTCCGCGTGAGCTTAGAGGGGCCTGCGCAGGATGCGTCCAACGGTGCGGGTCCGGGGGACAGTTTTGTCTGTCCCTCGCAGTCGGGCGCGGTCGCGGGAGGAGAGGCGTTTCGGTATTGCGTTGCCGCGCGCCCTATCTCCCGCGACCAAATGGGGGCGCACCATTCGATGCGTCGCGGTGGGGCCGCAGAGGAAGAGGAGATGCGGTGTTGCGTTGCCGTCCTGCCTATCCTCTGCGGCCGCTGGGTGTTTTGGCGGCGGAGCCCAACACCTTATTCCGTCGCCAAGAGGGTTTTGTTCGGGGCCCGCCTGACCATCTGGCGGGCCAATACCCGTCGGGGGGTAGCGACGAATGCTTATGCGATTCCCTACCCTCCGACACACGGGTACATGAGAAAGTCGATGTGGTTTTTAGTGGTTACACCACATACTCCGGCTCTCATTTCCGCAAGAGTCGGAGATCCGAAGGGATTTTCCACCTCGTAAAACAAAAAAAAAATGGCTATGTTTGTCTGGCTCAATAGGATGACCCCTCTCTGATGCATATTTTGTCTCTACTGATAACTACCTAATAACATGCATGTTATTCCGCATTTTTAAAGCACTAGATAGTCATTAAATATATAAGGTATATGTTTAAGCCTCGTATTATTAATTTCAACATGACAAGGTGCCATTCCAAATCAGATAAGTTTAAAAGTAATTTATTTCTGGAGTACATATTAGAAGTGCGTCTACTTCATGTCCTTGTCACATTAATGGGAAAAACTCAATTTTGCTTATCTCAACAGCCCACTCTATTTCTGGAGACTCATAACAAAAGTATTCAATTAAACCCACATTTTAATAAAACAATTTCAATGATTTGACATCATCAAAGAACATGTTATTACGACTGCTAACATTCCTCTTATTCAAATATTAACAAAAAATATCTTGATTCGTATTTCATCGCAAAAATTCAATCGAAAACACAAAACATTTCTGGCCTTTGGATTCTCTAAGGGAATTTCGGAATAAGGAAAACTCAGATGTCATATACAATTGCTTTGCCGAGACAATACATCAAACACCGACTAAGAACGAGATAATAATAATAATATTCTACCACATTCACACATCACCGTGTAGTCCCAAACTAAGCAGAGCTTGTACTATGGGTACTAGACAATGGATAGACATACTTATATACTTTTTTTTTTGTAAATACATACATATTATACATAGAAACACCCAGACCAAGACAAACATCCATGTTCACGCACACAAATGTTTGACTTGAGCGGCAATCGAACCCGCGACCTTCGGCGTGGCAGTCGCTTACACTACCGCTGCGCCAACCGGTCGTCTTTAGATGTATATTTCTTGAAAATATGAATCGAATAAATGTGTAGTATAGAAAGGTGATGATTTTAATTATAGCTCCTTTTTTATATTTTTTTATATTTATAGTCTCACGCCTGTATGCCCGAAGGGCGCTGGCCCACTGGATCACGGAGGCAGTTTATTATAGCTCCTATGAATGAAAATGATTACTTAGTACAGACTGGGCATGAGGAGGATGTATTTGGCAGCATGATAGTAAGTATGTATGCAAGGCAACGCTAGTCGTCGATTTGACGCTTTCATAAGGACAAGTGAATTATAACATTACACTTATATTTAACCCGGTTACATAATTTACATTGTCTCACAGAGTATTTTTCTTTCCCTATGCTACGTTTTGCAACAGCGGTGTATCGAAACGCGGCTGCTAAGTAGTGGCCGCTATTACAGTATGGAGTTGCTACCACATTACGTTTTTAAACATACATATCATATAACTTCACGCGTTTATGCCCGAAGGGGCAGGCAGAGGTGTATTACACACCCACACTTCGCCAGTTATGTTTCGGCCCCAATGTAATAGGGGGCGAACCTATTGGCATTTACCGGGCACATTGGTAAGCGAGCGATAATTAGCATTTTTAATACACACATAACTTTGAAAAGTCAGAGGTGTGTGCCCGGGGTAGGTAACTGAGGATCGAACCCGAGGCCATCGTCTTAGCAGTGTTTAAAAAGTTTTGTCAGTAATTATGATACAGTAATTTCTGCTTAATTTTTTTTAGGAAATATTATTATTTTCACTTAGCCATTATTTGTTTAAAGGCTTAGTGAAGTGAAATGGGTATGTTGAGCAATACTATAACATTAATTAGTATCGGAGGAACATGCAAAGTGGTACCATGAAGCCTGGTGACGTAATCATCACATTGTCGGGAACGCGACTTTGGAGTAACATGTCATCCTGGGATTTTCATGGTACAAAATAATTTGAGTAAGATTTTGGGATGTTTTATGTGAATTTTATTGAAGTCTTGGATGTTATAATATAATTGACTGACGAAAGGAATTATTTTGCAGCTGATATATTTATTTATACGTAATTATCAATTGCCTGCTCTTGATAAGAATAGGATTAGCGTAGTGCAGCCTGTATAAAATCACCGGTGTTATGTGCAACTTTCGTATGAGGAAGCTGTAACATCCACATCTACGACAGCCCCGACGCCTTTAGAAGCGTTTTCTCTGCTGTAACTTAATTAATACCTATGTCCAAAAGTGATTTGAAACTGTAGTTCATTAAATCAAAGTGAAAGAAATATTTACGTTTTATTTATTCATTTGAATTATATTTTGATTCGTTTCATTACATTAACATATTCGATTTTCACAAAGCGTAAGAGACGGGCAAGCTACAGGAAAATTTTACAGTCAATATTTATAATACAGAAAGCATTGACGCGCGGAATTAATGATTACCTACCTGTACTGTATGTCCATATTTGAATAATATAATAAATTTATGATTTCAAACATCAAATACGCATGTTAAATAAATATTAAACATTGTAAGCTTCTGTAATCATTGAGTTTGCTTTATGAGAAATATTTATTTCCCTTCTTGATAATAACATCAGAAATTTCAATAATATACTGTTTGATTATTATTTACACTTTATTTTTATTTGTTTGTATTATAAATGCGCCGGCATACCATTTATTCGAGTATGACAGAAATATTGCTGCTTTCTGCATCCACTTGCGCAAACGTTAATTAATTATTAATTCATTGTGATAAGAGAGTGGTGTGGGGTAAAAGAAGCTGCCAAGCATCGAGAAAAGCATGTTAAGATGGTTTGACACATGGAGAGGATAGATGATGAAAGACTGACAAAGAAGATATACAAGGCAAGTGTGAATGGGACAGGACGAAGGCGAAGACCTAGGCGGACGTTCTCTGACCAGATGGGAGACATCCTAAAAAAAGGACAGGTCAGAAGTACCCTAAACAGAAGAGCATGCATGAGAAATTTGATGGGAGTGAATGAAGCAAGAGAGGTATCTCAGGATCGTTGCAAATGGCGTTCCATAGTCTCTGCCTATCCCTCCGGGAAACAGGCGTGAGTCTATGTATGTATGTATGTAGTATAAATCAACTTCAATAGGTGGCCACGTCGAGTTTAATGTTTCACGCCGCTCTATATCTAGTTAGTTGAAGAAGATTTGGTCATAAGTCCAGCTATTACAAAAAAAATATCAATTAGCCACCTACTAGCAATATAAACAGGCATTATACGGGTACCGTTCACCAATTTATTTACAATTTCAAAAATTCTATATGTACGAAAATAAACTGAAACTATATTTTACCCAGCATTGTGTGAACACACAATGAAATATTCAATCTTTCCTATCAACATACATCTCTGTACGAATTGACGTCAGTAGCTGGTATTCTGCGCAAAATATCAATTTCATATATTGGCCCTCTGATTACTTATCCTTTTGAGTACAAAAGCGTTCGGTGCCCTTAGTCCTCCATACTGAGGTCGGAGGTCCCTCGACGAGACTCACGAGATATTGTAAATTTATGATTGCAAAGGGTATCCATAAATCCTGTAATATGAAAACGTGTGGACAACATTTTGTAACCATTTTTGTCGATTTAATAAACGCCTGACATAATTCTTTCGGCTTCTGTTCACATCCGGACGATATTGCTAGATGGCAAATCCGAAGACAAATCATTTTTGCGTGTAGTAAGTTTCCGACTGCTTGTTCGCGTTTTAATGCATTTAAAGTAGTGAATAATGTTTTAAGTTCATATTTGATCTGTTGTCTAGATAAACACCAATTGATGAAATATAAATATACCTTTTAATTATTTTTACGGGTACCCAATAACTTTGTCTTGATGCAAATTTCGCTCCTTTTAACAGCTTCTAATCCATTATGTTTACTATTTTTTAAACACATGTCATGATTAGTGGAAGATAGACGGCCATTTTCAATATTCGATCCATACATGGATTTTGAGATTCGAGATTCGTGTTTGGCATATTTTGTATAGAGCTTATGTCAAAAACGAATCTAAAATCTACAGATCTATCTATAGATCGAATATTGAATTCCGTAGTTAGACTAACACTAATTACCTACCCTTTACTAAAATAATTCACATGTTTTGAATCATAATTTTAAGTAGGTAGGTACAATACTATATAAAGACACAACAGAAGGTACCAGAAAAACGGAAAGGTCCGAAGCACCCGGAACCGGCGAGCTTGTATGAAAAGAGTTATGAATGTAGAGGAAGCGCGAGAGGTTTGTAAAGATAAGTAGAAGTAAGTGGCGTTCCGTTGTCTCTGCCTACCCCGACGGGAAAAAGGCGTGAGTATATGTATGTATGTAAGTGTAGAAGGTACCAGAATGAGCTAGCATCTTTGCAATCCGCTGTAATGTGATGTTACCGAATGCTAAGCTCATAAATAATTGTATTAATGGCCTCTCCTTATTTACGTCACTATAGAATTGTAAGTCAATATGAGGATGTGACCTACTGTACCACGCTGGTCAGACGGGAAACTACAGGTTAAGAGTTCTCCTTCTCTTCTTAAACATAATACTTGCTTCGTTCATAATACCTGCGGAATAAGAATGGTAAGGGGTAAAGTAACGACACTCAGTGCTCTTAATCCTCCATCACTCGGAACATCTTTAGACATATAACAACTGGCTGGCCTAATTTTTCTAAACATATCACGACAAACAGGAGTGACCAAGTTACATAAGAAAGAGGTACAAACTAAAGAATGAAAAATTTAAACGCCTTCATCGCCTAACATAAATTTTAGTTTAGAATGCATTTGAAACGACTTAAAAAGGCATGATTGCGCATATTGTTTAATGATGGCCAGAGACCCTTCCCACTCAAGAGGACCGGCTGTTTTCCCAGCGAAAAGAGGGAAGGGAGAGAAAGGGGTAGTAAGATTTGAACAGCACTGTTCTTATTTACTACGGCATTCAATATTCGAAATATAGATAGATCTGTAGATTTTAGATTCGTTTTTGAAAGTTTTGGACATAAGCTCTATACAAAATATGCCAAACACGAATCTAAAATCTACAGATCTATCTATAGTTCGAATATTGAAAATGGGCGTTTAGACGGATTGAGAAAACAGGCGGATAATGCCAGTGGCTGTACAATAATTATATGACAATGTTTTTATTTAGGCGTACCGAGAAAACAGCCGTAGTGAGAATGGGCTATCACTTTGGTTCATATCGCAGTCTTCATATCTACTGCCACTGGCAAACAGCGTTACCAGCGTACGATTGTCCTAATGTAAAAATCAATTAGAACAAACAAGAAATTGCATAATCGTAGAGAAATATTCAGTGAAAGCGCAGTAAAGTTACTATATTATAGAAATTAACTTCGGATTTGGAGTGAATAGTTTTGTAATAGTTAATCATATTCAGATAGTTTAAAAATTAAAATCTCTATTAAGATAACCAAAATATTACGTTAATTACGAGGGTCAAACTGAAAGTTCTTAGAACTGGCCACTTATAAACAATATAATAAAAAAAATATTCTAAAATTTGAAAATAGAACTCTTTGCCAATATTACTGAGTATATATTTCATTCATTTGTCATTTGTTTTACGATTTGGCGGCAAATTGAAAATTGTCTGTGTCACGTCAACATGAATTTAACACGAGAAAATTTTCGTGCAATGATTTTTTATGACTTTCGATGTCATTTAAGTCAACAAGAAAGTTATGATAGACTACGATTGGCCTTTCACGATGAAGCCCCATCTCGTGCGACTGTTTACAACTGGTTTAATGAGTTTAAACGTGGTCGCACTAATCTCACTGATGATGTACGTGAGGGACGGCCTTCTACGGCGACGACTGAAAATAACATCTGTGTTGTGCGGCGTATGATAGAGACTGACAAAAGAGTGACCTATCAGCAGATTCGGACAAGCTTAGGCATCGGTATGAGTCAAGTGCACAAAATCCTCCACGAACATTTAGCGGTCAGGAAGCTTTGCGCCCGGTGGATACCTCATAATTTGACTAAGGCTCAAAAACTCCATCGTGTGGATTGGTGCCGTAAAATGATTGAAAGATTTAACGGAGGTGACTCAAATGCTGTGTTCGACATACTAACAGGTGACGAAAGCTGGATTTACTGTTATGATCCTGAAACCAAAAGACAATCTGCTCAGTGGGTGTTTCCTTTCGAGGAGTTGCCAACTAAAGTGAAGAGAGATCGAAGTGCGGGAAAAAAAATGGTGGCCTCGTTCTTTGGAAGGATAGGTCATTTCGCAACAATTGTGTTAGAGGATCAAAAAACAGTTTCTGCAGAATGGTACACTACCAATTGTTTGCCACTTGTCTTGGAAAAAGTTCGAGAGAAACGACCTCGCAGTAGGATCCTCCTTCACCACGACAACGCCTCGTCGCACACCGCCAAGCGAACGATCGACTATTTGGCGACATCAAACGTTGAATTACTGGGTCACCCGCCGTATAGCCCCGACCTCGCGCCTTGTGATTTTTATTTATTTCCAAAAATTAAAGAAAAACTTAAAGGAAAGCGGTTTATGAATGCTGAAGAAGCGGTGGCTGCGTATCGCGATGCCATTGAAGAGACCCCTAAGGACGAGTGGGCAAAGTGCTTTTCCCAGTGGTTCCATCGCATGCAGCGGTGTATTGACGTCAATGGACAATATTTTGAAAAGATATAATAAAACTAATAACTGGCTAATGTAATCAGTTTTTGATTTTCTAAGAACTTTCAGTTTGACCCTCGTAGTATATATTGCAATCATTTGCATAAATTAATTTAACCAAATCATTCGTTCAAATGCATCTATGAACATTGATAATTTATCTCGTACACACAAGATATTAACATTGATTTTTCCTCAAAATTATCGTTGCCCAGACGACCGAATATGAAATTTGAAGGCACTGCCAAGGCGACACTCAAAACAGTTGTTCACGTGTAACAACACAATCATGGAGATGATTAAATACTTACATTTAGCAGTAATATATCATTCATCTTAACATATTATTTGCTTGTTAGAGTTTTGTACCTAGAATACTTCCCTGTGGGAAGCCGCAGGAAACCTTGAATTCTTTGCTCATGTAGGTTTTCTATTTTGACCGTATGTTTCATGTCTGAGTGTTTAAGCTTTCAAAATTTATCCTATACAACGTACTCCTCATCCCATACTTATTAAACTTAGTTTGAAGGATAGGGACAGATACTGTGTCAAAAGCTTTGGAAAGATCTAGAAATATGGTTTTACATTCAGTTTCTGCATCTAAGTACCTAATGTTTAAGTCGTTAGGGCAAGCATTGCTTTCTCAGTCGAAAAACTCGAGCGAAAACCGAATTTATTTTTTGCTAGGACATTTTATTCATAAAGACATAAAGACATTTTTATTTCTGCGTTTTGGTTGTTTACAACACTTATACAAGTCAAAACCCTATTCTAGATGATGCCGGCTTTTCTTAGCTAAATGACTTCTTGAGAAAAAAGGCCGAAACAAACTCAGAGTCATTGTTCTTTTTTGTCACTTCAATTTCTTTAGTCTTTTCTTGATCTTTTAAAGTCCAGATAAAAAAGGGTTTAGTATGCAAGTACAATGCAGGATATCGTCTGACGCTTTTGACTGACTTGGCCCACTGATGGCCTGCATTCAACAGCAATCGTACGGCTCAACCTTGATTGAGGGAGCCAGCACGATCTGTATCACTATGCCTCCACGCCATCAGAAGGTGTATGCATGTCAGCCTAAGCCATCAGACAGCTATGATTCTTGTTGTTTAGTATTTTTGAATATTTTAGAAAGAGCAGACAGCTTTGCTATATTATACAAGGCTATTTCGCGGGTCTTAGTCGCGATAATATATTTAAAAGGCATAAATTGGCTGCAGCTGTGGGAGCTCCTACAAACTCATAGTGTCGGATGGCATCAAACCCGCTGTACCTCAGTATGTCCTGGGTCATGGAGCTTGAAACAGTGCCGAAATACCGGATACTTGAAACAAAGGTACGTGGTATACCTACATAGCGTTAAGACAATATACAACTTAAATATGTCAAATATTGTAAAAAGATGAACTGTATCTATTGAAACAGGTGTGAACACAACAGTTGTTTAACATTTTATTCGTTCGTGTTTGTTTTTACTTCGTCTTTATTCTTTTTACTTTAGAATTTTCAGACAGCCATAGCAGATAACAATTGTATTTTAACCTTGATATTATTTAATCTAAACAATGCAAATTGAACCTTGTGTGGTCTAGATAAATCTTCTTTTCTTTATTTGCAGCCATCATCAATAATTTTGATATTGTATTTTAATGTATTGACTTAAATATACCTTAAAACTTTTTGTGTCCTGATTAATATTTGAAGATATTCAAATATCTCGTATTTCAATATTTTAAATATTATTGTTTTATTTTCTGAAGTTATTAGGGATACGACGAGTGTGTTACGTGACTTCGAAAATGTAACACCGAATAACACGTCCTCGTAAGTTCAACAAATGCAAGATACAACGAATAACAGAAGTTAAAGTCGTAGGCATTCGATCTCGCGTAACGAAATCTCGAATTCACCAATTCGAATCACTTTAAAACGAATGCACCACGATAAACTTAACGAAGCCACGCAACCTCGAAACCTCGATTATTGATACAACTAAAGATGAGACATCAATAAATCTATGTTATGATAATAAAAACACATTTTTGAATTAGAGTTCCCAAATGTTATTCTTTTAAAATTTCCTTCCCTATTTTTCTTTGTGGTTTTGGTGTAGGTATTGAAACATTTTTATTTAATTTGGTTGATTACCTTCGGGAATTCATTAAAACTTAACAATACACTTGTGCCAATATTTGATCTTACAATACCTATATTTTTTTTCTCTGTTGATGTGCAAATAAGGAAAATTTTAAACAATACAGCATGTCATTTTTTGGTTATCAGGATTCCTTGCCAAATACGGCAAAACAATTTCATTGTGAAGTTGTAATGAAAAGTAATATTACACATATTGCTTTTGTTAACTAACTTTTAATGTGAGACTTATTTTGTATATAATATATTGAAGCAGAGCCTTGTACTATGTCAACCACTATAATGGTTGACATAGTACAAGGCTCTGCTTATGTGTGTGATGCCCCGGGATCGAATTGATCTTAAAAGAGAAAATTATCAAATTCAGGAATAGTTTTTCCCACTACTTCTCTTATTTTATGTTTGCTAAGGTGCCCGCGATATAGGACGCGTAATTATTATCGAAATAGACTCAAATATCCAAAACAGTTTTTATCAATTTAAGGAACCTACGGCTAGCAAATAAATAAAATATTTGTATTACAAGAGAAGGCCAATAAAAAGTTTTCAAAAATAGTAGCAAATGCTGAGATGGTGACTCATTTCGACAGAGCTATAAAATCTAATAATGTGAAAAAGAAAACCAATGTAAACTATTTTTATTTTATTATAACTCTGTAGTTTTGTCGAAATAAACATTATTTTCTTTCTTTCTTTCTTTCTTTCTTTCTAGTAGGTACATTAAAAAAAAACATGTTAAATTGTATAGATAAACTCAATACTATTTATGCACTTAGGCCACAATGCGACGCTGACGCTTAAGAACGTCAAAATTGAAGTTGTTAATTAACTTAAACAGTTAAATACAATTAATGATTCTACATTTACATTAACTGCCATGTTAGCAATGCAATAGGTAGAACGACGAGAAAGAATGGGCATTAAAACTCAAGGCAACCCTTTAAGTCACCAATAATAATGGTAACACATTTTATTTTTACTAATAATAATAATAGTTTATTTTTACAAAAATAGGTTTCAATTCATCACATAAGAAAATGTTGAACATAAATTACATCACAAAAAGATTTTGAACACTGGTACCCAAGGTAAGATCAAACTTGTGTTAGGAGTACCAGGCCACAGCAAGTTATTGGTTTACAAGTTCAATTTATAAAAAAAATATTATACAAACAGACAAATTGAATTTACATGTATTGAGTGTGTTTGTGTGTTTGTACTATAGTGTGTGAGTAGGTGTGTGTGGGGGTGGGAGAGGCAGGATCGGTGTGTGCGTGTGTGTGTGCGTGAGTACAACTATATGTCTACCATTAGAGAATGGAGATTTTGAGGAGATGTTCTGTTTCTTCGTAAGTTTTACGCATAAGCCAATTACTAACTGTTTTTTTTGCATTCAGATCTGAGAAGTGCATAAATGTTGCAGTGACGGTTGACTGTGTTATATAAATGAGAGCCAAGCTTGCCATATTGAATCGCGGCTAGAGACGTCTTAATTTTCGCACGTCTGTATTTGGTGAAACTTGGGTCATAAACAAGCGAAATATGTTTTCTCAAAATTATCTCAACACAAATAGTTGTCTCACTGTGAGAACTTTACAAACGTCGTAAAGCTCAGTGGTACAATAACTATAACATTTAAAGGTCATTTCACCTTTAGGACAGCCCTCTGTGTACGCTGCAAGAGCAAGTCGTGAGTCTTGGCTGCTCCACTCCATACTCCAATGCAATAACTTATTATAGATTGACCCAGAGATATATAAACTGTTCTAAGCGTAACTGAGTCAGCAGAATGACGCAATTTTTTAAAAACATATATCAATTTTCGTACCCGGACTGTTAGGTTAGTAATATGAACTTTCCAGCTAAGTAAATTATCTATAAAGATTCCCAAATATTTAACTTCAGTGGCCATCATACAATCGCATGTAATTGACATACGTAGATCACAAGTATGAGCTTTAAGGGCGTACAGGTTAGATGAGGGTTGCGATGCTAATCAAATGCACATCATTTATCTGGGGGCACGGGAGTGCCTCCGCCAAGTCGAGCAAAAAAGCGGCACGGCCGTACCATCCTTTTCTCGAAGCAATTCAAGCCATTTTCGACCCCCTATAACTTCGTTGTGGCTAAAACTAGAAGCCTGTTTTTTTAGTACCCAAGCAGGCATTGTATAAATATGGTATATTTCAAATTTCATTTATTATTTTTTTCACAAGAAGATAACTTTCAATACGAAACAGTTGCAGCTCCTAATAAGTTCCTGTTGGATGTGATGATATCCCAACAAAACTTATAAAACAGTCTGCAGTTACTCTAGTACCTGCATTGTAGTTGCATACTAAACCCTTTTTTTTGTCTGGACTTTAAAAGATCAAGAAAAGACTAAAGAAATTGAAGTGACAAAAAAACAATGACTCTGAGTTTGTTTCGGCTTTTCTTCTCAAGAAGTCATTTAGCTAGGAAAAGCCAGCATCATCTAGAATAGGGTTTTGACATGTATAAGTGTTGTAAACAACCAAAATGCAGAAATAAATATGTCTTTGTGTCTTTAAACGACTCATCGACTTTTTAAATAAAAATAATATTCTTGCCACTTCTTCGAACCAGTTTGGTTTCAGGCTCGGAAAATAGGCAGATGGTGTGCTAAGTCCTATTTTGTTCAGTGGGTGCTGCTCGGGTGTGTCAGTAGATTCATTAATAATGTTTAACAGAAAAACTAAGTCTTCTGTCCTTCAAGTCTCGTAGAGTGATAAAATGTGGTTTCGTTTAACATCACTTGATGAAATTACTTACATACTTTATATGTAGTTCGAAATTGAATGTGCTTTAGAAATCTCTTTTAGGTTTTGTTCACACAAAACCTAAAAGAGATTTCTGATCTGAGATTTCGGATGCCAGGTTTAAGACGCGTATTCCTACTGACCACGAATGAAAGAACAGTAAAGAATCTTAATTCGATATCTCTATAATCTGCTACAATTCTAAATACCAATCCCAAGATTTTTGCGGTTTTGTTAATAATATGATCTATATTTGCATTAAAAAAAACCGTTCGACTCAAAAGTAACTAACAGATAAGAAAATTATAGACAGCCGGGGAGATAAATGTTTCGAAATAATACGGAACCCTCGCAAATGAGGTATGTACACTTAATATATAACTTCAATTGGTGTTATATAATTAACATATGTGACAAATAATTTACGTGTTTCAGACCATGTATATAAAATGAGCACAATCTCTTTCCGATCAAAGTTTAGCAGACACGGAAGCTGTCTGCTACGTTAGACAATCGCTTTTCTTTCAACATGGGGTCTATATTTTATATAGCTGTAATTGTTGCCATGTAAGTACTTTTTCCTAATAACTATCGTATCATTAAAAGAAACTATGCTTAGGACATCATATAAAGGCCACCTCGTCCTTTTCGTATTCTTCTGTGTAATTATTATGAATTATTGTCCGCGTAGGTTTTTTTATAGATTCATGCCTGTATCTCCGAAAGGGTTGGCAGAGGTATAATATTACACCCACACTTCGCTATGAATTTTTAAGTATTCTACATTAATCTTAATATATAAAATCCTTGCGTTACTGACTGACTGACAGACACGCTACAGCCGAAACTACAGCAGGAAGCTGAAATTTGGCATGTATGTTCTTTGGGGACCGTAGGGGTGCACTAACAAGGGATTTCCCAAAATTTCCACGGGATCGGCCAAAACAGGTAAATTTAAAAAATTGCAGGCGAAGCTGCTGGCGTCCTCTAGTACATTAATAATAATAAACAAATACCATAATATAATGATGTATAAATATAGATAAAATTGTATTGTCCAAATAATATACTATCTATAGCCAATATTCAGCCTGGGATTATATTCTTAAAATAATGAAAGAATTATGTAATCTATATAAATAAAATCCTTGCTTTACTGACTGACTGACAGACAAGCTACAGCCAACACTATTAGGCGTAGGAAGCTGAAATTTGGCATGTATTTTCCTTGGGGACCGTAGGGGTGCACTAAGACGGGATTTACCGAAATTCCCACTGGAACGGGCAGAAACGGTTAAATTTAAAAAGAGTGCGGGCGTAGCTGCGGGCGTCATCTAGTTGAATATATTATCATTCAGCGATAATTGCTTAAATCTAATCTTAACAGACTTTTTAAATGGACGGGACGATACTAGATAATGGTGCAAGCCGAAAAATGAAGAAACCGTTTACTTTGCACCAAATGTAATATAAATTACCTGTATTGTATGAATAGAATAGCATAGAATAGTTTATTTGCCAAAAATGTAGGTGATACATAGTAGGTCTTAAATATGCTGAAAAAATATACTAAAATCAATTATTTTAATACAAACTCGTATACCTACTGGTATCGGTATACGTGGACTCGTGTAATGTATTTCTCAACTGCTTTGTAAGATATTATTAGTTATAATAATTTGTTAGTACACAAAAACTTGCACTTAATAAGGCTTATTGATTATGTTTGAAAATAAAAATAGTATAATATAATCTGGTGCAAGTAGGTAGTTTATAGCCTTGCTGCTTTCAGCATGAATGGGCCGGCTCGACCGGGACCCATACATGCTGAAATCAGCAAGGCTCTGCTACCGTGAAATTTATTTAATTCTTCAGTTTTAATTCTTTCTCAGATATCGTTTAATAATTAAACAGGTTTTTATAATTCATTTTTAATAGACCTAAGATTAACTATTTAATAGCTGACAGAGCTATTAACTGGTAAATTTTAGAGATGCTGACACTTTACTACAAAATTGGGAAAAAGGGCACGTGTATTAAAAAGATGTGAATTTCTTTAACAAATAAATGCTTTTTTAATACAGGACAGTGCAAGTCTATGGCGACGATATTACGGTCCAAGTGGAACAAGGTACCTTATTGGGTGAAAAGGTAACATCTGTTACTAAAGAGTTGTACTACAGCTTCAAAGGTATCCCATATGCTCAACCTCCCGTCGGAAAGCTACGATTCTTGGTAATTATATTTTTATTACAATTTCTAAATACATTATATTTCAATACAGTCATTTTATTAGACATTTTAAAGACAACTCCTGCACTAGGCCTGAATTCTGTGACGCGGGGGACTTTATAAACATACAACTTACTATTTTATGACTAAAAAGTGCTATAACGATTGCATCATGTGGCAAAATATTTGTACGAAAAGGATGTTAAAACACAAGATAATCATTATCAATACGCAGCATCCTTGTCCATCATAGCAAGGTGTTACATGTTAAAGTCTAAATAAAATATTTATTTTACTGGCATTACAAAATTTCTTGCTGTTAATTATGTGAGTAGTAGTCCGTAGTCTCTACCTACCCCTCTGGGAAACAGACTCTCTCGTCTCTCACGTCTTTGTACGTATGTAAATACATGTTAAACACCTGAAATGTTATTTTACAGGCACCTCAACCACCACACTCATGGGAAGGAGTACGAAATGCCACACAGCACGGCTCCATATGTCCTCAATTTGATATTTTAGCAAATGTGTACCTACCTGGCTCTGAGAACTGTCTTTCCCTGAACGTGTATACTCCTGATTGTAATCCTACTGAAGCTTTTCCTGTCATAGTAGTCATACACGGCGGCGCTTTCAAGTTTGGATCTGGCAATGTTGACCTTTATGGCCCTGATTTTCTAGTCCCGGAAGCGGTAGTGGTCACGTTTAACTATAGATTGGACACACTGGGCTTCCTTAGCTTAGGTACCTGTGAAGTACCTGGTAACGCTGCATTTAAAGACCAGGTTGCTGTTCTAAAATGGGTTAAAAAAAATATCGCTAATTTTGGAGGCGATGCTAATAAAGTAACACTTTTAGGAGGCACTGCTGGTGGATCTTCAGTTGGTTTTCACATGTTGTCACCATTATCTAAAGGATTATTCCATAGAGCTATAGCTATGAGTGGTGCACCAACCTGCGATTTCGGAATCAGCTACAAAGCAGACAGAAGAGCTTCTATTTTTGCCAATAATTTGGGTTACGCACAATCTAATGCTACTAATCTGCTTGAATTTCTACAAAGCGTTGATTATAATAAATTAGTTAACTCTACTATAAGTGATGCTGCAATACTTGCATCCGAAGCAACAACATTAATTCCATTCAAAATGCAACCATTTACCAGTGCCGTTATTGAAAGTAAAAAATGTCCTGGTAGCTTTATAACTGAAGATCCCTTTAAAGCAGTGCAAAGAGGACACATTAACAATGCTGATTTCATGTTTAGTTATAACAGTGACGAGGCTTTAGTACTTATCCAACCGTATGCAACTTCATACATAGACCTGTATAACAAAACAAGAGAAATGTTTACTCCTTCTAAGTTATTAATTAGTTCTACACCAGATATAATTTTGGAGGCTGCTGATAAAATTACCGAACACTTCTTCGGAGACAAAAAAATCAGTGTAGACAACATTGCCGAATTTATTGAGTACGGTAGTGATGCCGGTCTCGTCTATGACGTGGAAAGATTCTACTGGAGATTGGCTGAGCGCAATCGTAAGCGTTCATACTTTTTCATTTTCTCTAGTTACTCGGATAATAGAAACCAATACGGCAAGCAAGGTGCCGCATACGGTATATATAACGGCACTTCACATTTTGATGATCTATATTATCTGTTTGATCCGAAAAAATCCAGTTTACCTCTTGACCAATCAAGTGAAGACTATCGTAAGATACAAAACATCGTAGGAGCAGTCCTAAGTTTCGCGAAAATTGGGTAAATATTATTTTCAGTAGGTATAATTGTATTTTTTTGTGTTTGATACAGACAAATACATTTGTATGTTTATTTTTGTTGCAGAAAGCCAACGCCCGACTCAACAGGAAAAGAGTGGCCTAAGTTCAACATGCGTTCTCGTCCTTATATGCTCTTTGAAGATGATATGACAGTGTCGTATGCGAGCAATGAACGCTTTTTGTTCTGGAAAAGCATTTACGAACTCGCTGGTCAGAAGTTCTAAAATCCAAGTGTATTTTTTGAAATTTCTGAAACATTTAAAGGCAAAGTAAATACTGAACACAAAATAATGTAATAATATTCCTATCTAAAGTTTCAAAGCTCTTTTTATATCGGTGAAATTGATTGTAAGCGCTAAACTTTGATACTTTGGTACCAAAATGTTTTATACCTAACCTTTTTTCTGCTTTTTTGTTATAAAATTTCTTGAATAAATAAATACGAGTACATATTTATTTCATTTCCATTATTTTAGTATAAACATAAACCCGATAATATGGGGCCGACCAGGTGCCCAAACAACTCAACGTCAGACACAGTGTGGCAATAATATGTGTGCTGTGTGTCCGACTTTGAAAAATGCTGGCAGTTAGAACACGAAAGAACGGATCAAAATCGGAACAACACGGTGCTCAACAGTGAACTTACGACTAAAGGAGAAAAGCATATAAATTATAAGAACCCTTGTTACTTAAAGAACAATAAATAGAAACTAGCCTTGCACTGGGTTTTTTTATGTTTAAAAAAAAAGTGGCGATAGCCCAGTGGTGTACGTAATGGACTGCTGAGACGATGGTCTCGGGTTCGATGCCCAGGTACCTCGGGCACACACCTCTGACTTTTCGAAGTTATGTGTGTATTTAAAACGTGAATTATCGCTCGCTAATAATGTGCCCAGGTAGATGGCAATAGGCTCGACCCCTATAACATTGGGACTGAAACATAACTGGCGAAGAGTGGGCGTGTAATACACCTCTGCCTACCCCTTCGGGGATAAAAGGCGTGAAGTTATGTTATGTTATGTAAAGTATCCGTGTGGTGACGGATTAACAATACAAAGTGGCACTACCTACCAAATTGTATTCCGTGGGTGCCGTAACACGTGACTGACAAAAATACGCGAGGCAAACAGTATCCTGCAGTAGAGACTTAAAACTCGTCATCAAACCCTATGCCGACCCGTCTGGACAGCGGGGTATAGTTCTTCCTATTGCTCACAATGCTATTGTGGCGCAGCGGTAGCCTAGTGAGTAGAATTTAAGGCAGCGATAGCCTAGTAGAGATACCAACGGACTGCCATGCAGAGGGTATCGGGTTCGAATCTACGGCGCGCACCAATGACTTTTCGAAGTTAAGTGCGTATTAAATTGTTAATTACCGCTTGCCCCGTGCCTCGGAGAGCACGTTAAACGCCGGGTGTCATGAAGATATTTGACAGTCGTTACGAGGAGTCAACACATTCAAATAAACTGATACTAGTCTGAACCATGGAATATCACTATCCCTTTGGGTTGCGCAGGTCAGATGGCAGTCGTTTTGTGGAAAAGTTGATATTCTGTCATATCTGGTTAGATCAGTAAGCGGACCTCGGGCGCCAAGGCGTGTAAGTCTTGGATGCAACCGGGATAACGCTAGGGCGATGATGATGTTATTGTGTCGCAAATTAGAAGGACGAAGAGGCCTATGTCCAGAGTGCACTGCGGCAAGATGATGATTAAAGTTTCAATGAAAATTGCTTTAAACCATGCTTTTTTAGAAAAGCAAAGCCTTAAATAATTAAAAACTGTAACCAAACGTTTCTGAGGAGTTAACGCTGTGCTATCAATTCCAAGAATAATAATTTATTTATTCGGGGTAAGGGTAAGCTTAAGATAAATTAAGATTTAAGCTAAAAGGATTAACTTTATTTCAGTACTTCCAACAATATAATTATATCACACAATGAAGTCAATGCCTCGACCTGTCTGTTTGTATGATCGCGAATAACACAAAAACTACCGAACAGATTTCTGCACCGTTTTTACCTAATAGATTGTGTGATCCCTGAAGATGATTTAAGTGTATGATTCACGCAGGCTGATGAAGATTTAGACTGCCTCGTTGGTCTCGCGGAATAAAATGTGCGCGTGGGATTGGGAGGTCTCGGGCTCGATTCCCGGGTCCGGCAAAGTGTTATTGGGTTTTTCCGTTAGGAAATTCTCAGTAGCAGCACGGAGTCTGGTAATGTGCCCGGTACGGCAATAGGCTCGCCCCCTATTACGTGGGACCTAAAAATCATGGCGAAAGGTTGGTGTAATATTACACCTCTGCCTACCCCGTCGGGGATACAGGCGTGAGTCTATGAGTCTACAATACATAACTTCACCCCTTTATCCCTGAAGGGGTAGGCAGAGGTGTATTACTCACATACACTTCGCCAGTTATGTGTCGGTCCCAATGTAAAAGGGGGCGAGCGTATTGCCATCTACCGGGCACATTATTAAGTGAGCGATAATTAGCAATTTTAATACACACATAACTTCGAAAAGTCAGAGATGTGCGCCCGGGGTACCTAGTGATCGAACCCGAGACCTTCGTCTCGGCAGTCCGTTACGTCCACCACTGGGCTATCGCTGCCTTATAATCTGACAATCTTGTATATAAAATTCTTGCGTTACTGACTGACTGACAGACAAGGTACAGCCGCAACTACTCGGCGCATGATGCTGAAATTTAGCTTGTATGTTCCTTGGGGACCGTAGGGATGCACTAAGACGGGATTTCCCGAAATTCCCACGGGATCGGGCAAAACGGGCAATTCGACTAGTACCTTATAATCTGGAAGTAACAGTCACACTCTATTGACAAAAGAAGTTACAGACTTGTATAGTATTTATTAGATATGAATAGCTCATCGCAAATAGTATAATAGTGTTGTTATTCTATGTATACGTTAAAAAAACAAGTCTGTTTTTACAAGTGGTGGTAAAATATAAAGAGGTGTGATCAATAACTAGAAATTGACGACAGAAGGCAATGGTGGTAAACATAATATTTATATTATGGGAACTTATACGATTTTAAAAATTGACTTTACTAAAAATGACGTTATTAATTATAGAGTAAGCAGTAAGATTAGAAGACTACAGGCAACAACAAGATAAAAATAAATATCGAAACGTGGTACTTATCTATTAAGATCAAATTATGTCAACGCCTTTATACGATCCAGGCTACTGTCGCATTGATTTTTTCATCAAAAAAGGACACATTATTCTTTATAATAGCTTCCACCTTTGATTTTACAAACATTTCATCAACAGATTCAAAGGACAGGTGCTGACTCGAAACAACCATAATTTCAGATCACTCAAGAATAATATTATCTCACGCGACAACCGCGCAAACCGCCATTCGATTGCATTTTTGCCTCATGGGTGTAGAAAATATTACGGAAGGCAGCAATCATAATGTCAAAACACGATTGCATTTGTACACACAAACCTTTCGTTTGACTATACATTGCCTAGAAAAGATCTGAACAAATGATTAATAATACAGATATTGTCGATCTAAATAAACGCATCTTTAATTAGAGTGTGTACGAGTGCATCTGTATTTAGGAATCCTAACCTCAAAAGGAAATCAACGTCATTGTAAAAGTCACTTGATTTTATGAATAAATAATAATAATCCAACCACACGCACACAACACCGTCTAGTCCCAAACCAAGCAAACAAAAACATTCGCTCGCTAAATGATGTGCCCGGTAGATTGCAATAGGTTAGCCCCCTATTACATTGGGACCGAAACATAGCTGGCGAAATGTGGGTGTATAATACACCTCTGCCAACCCCTTCGGGTATAAAAGGCATGAAGTTATGTTATGTTCAGCATAGATTTATGTCTCTAGCAAGTACCTAGAGCTACAAAAAATATAGTCCTGCTTACAAGATATCTTTACCATTATTAATTTCAGAGTAGCAACAATGATAATACACAGCGCGCCGGTGCCACTAGAAAAGACAAAGTTTTAAGCCACCGGAAACTCGTTTCCGTATTCCTGTCTGTGGGTAAGAATGCCACCCACGATTAAGGTTTTAAATGGAGAAAGATTTAGGCTTTTTTTGAAGTATGGCCTTTTTATTTTTGGTAACGCGGTGGTAGCTCTTTGCTCACTATCCTGGCTCCGCCACTCGATCATGAGAGTGTAACCGATTTGAGGCTGGCATAGGAGGTCCAAGCACAAAAGAAGAACCAATATATTCATTAAAAAAAAACTACAAAAGAGCCTAATGAAATTAACCAACGCTCTGACTTGCCTTCGTCTAAATACAATTTAATCATAAAGAACGGTCTGGCAGTCCACAGTGGCAAGTAAGCAGCACAGTATTACAAACTTATTGTTCTATACAAAAAAAAAATTGCTTTATTTATACAGATATAGGTACGTTAATATTAAACACCACCTATATAAATACAACCCATAGTAGCAATTTTTCAGTATTTATTCAACAACCTTCGATAAAGAACTAGCACGCAACAAAATGAAGTCAACAGTTCTATTATTTTTACTTATTTTCATGTAAGTGCTTTGTTTATAACACGAACTCTGTAAGAGAACCTCAAAACTACGATTCCGCTTTATGGTCAAAAACGTCTGCAGTATTGAAATATGCCGAAAGCAAATTAACAACATACTCGTAGATCTGTATGAAGGAATATTGATGCATAATTAGTGTGATAAATTAAATTGAAAGAATCCAGCGTTGCAGGGTCTATTTTACCCGACTATGGCGAAGCCAAAAGGAAGAGTAATGTTTTTGGCAGTCTATGTATGTATGTTCCTCCGTAGCACCGAAGCTACAGAACCGATTTTAGTGTATGGGGTGTCAAAAGATTCGTAATAATAGCGCGGGTGACAAAGGCTATATAAATTTTATCTAAATTTTCTAGTACGGAGTTAATACCTGAGAAACCAACCTCAATAAAAAAACTGAGATAATCATTATGTGTTTGGTATCAAAAGAAAGGTATTGTTGAGCACATTACAAATATGTACATATATTATATAGGTAATAGGTGCGACCACGGCTCTAGCTAGACCATTTCTGTACTTATACTTTTCTGGACTTATATCTGAATGAGCTGTTTTCTTGTTTCGTTCTTTTTAGACCCCATTTTTGACTTAGTCGGGTTATAAGTTTTTAAGCTTATTTTTTTTGGTTAACAGACGGACGAGATTTTTCAGAAGCTCTTTTTGAATTTCGATGATTTATGATTTACTTTGTGAACAGACGACGCCGTTTGTACAATGCCGTTACAAACTATGTACTAGCGAAATATATAATTATGTATTGTTAAATATTGTTATAGCAAATAGATTTTTCTTTCTTACCAACCAGATTTATTTAAAAAAATGCCTTTTTGACTAATCAACTAAAAGAATACAGTGGCGAAAGCGGTTGGAATTCTAGTTTCCACTGCACTTTTTTGTAGGCTCAATCCGCACACGTAACAGCAATTTGTGCCATGCTAATTGATTGTTTCAATTCCGTTTTCTTTGTATGTCTTATCTAATACGTAACAAATACTAATTTTCTCTGTATTTTAGTGTTTCTTAAGTTATTATTTTCTATAAACCAAACTTATATTATTTCAATGCTCTTATTACTAGTCACAATAGCAATATAACCAAATTGCAATCGTAGGTAAAGTGCTTTAAAGAAAATAATAGTGTTTTACTTAAACAGGTCAGTGCAGCACATTTCAGGCGATGACGATGTTTACTTAACTATAGAACAGGGAACATTGTGTGGTGCATGGGTGAAGTCTGTCGTCGGCGAATATTACTACAGCTTCAAAGCAATCCCATACGCTAGAGCACCCGTCGGCAAATTAAGATTCAAGGTAAATACTTAATCAAATCAATACTATTTAAATGACTGCCTCCGTGGTCCAGTGGATAGCGTGTGCGACTGCTGATCGGAGGTCCCAGGTTCGATTCCCGGGTCGGGCAAAAGTGTTACTGGGTTTTTCCGAATTCTCAGCAGCAGCAAGGAGTCTGGTGATGTGCCCGGTAACGGCAATAGGCTCGCCCCCTATTACGTGGGACCTAAAATTCGTTGCGAAATGTGGGTGTAATATTACACCTCTGCCTACCCCTTCGGGGATACAGGCGTGAGTCTATAAAAAATAATTAGAAAATTAGAAATATCCCCGTATAGATGGTGATTTATTAATGTATTAATGAGGTGCTTACTTTGTACTTATTTATTCACGCAAAGACATTCGTATTACTCCTAAGAATTTCATAACATATAAAAACTTGTGTTACGGTGGAAGTAATTCTTGTCGTGATTTCATTTCATAAAAGTAAAACCACCTTAATAAATACACAATTTTTAAGATCACATTGTGTTCAATACACCTCATGTTCATGTGGTGACGGATTAAGAATACGGATTGTCACCACCCCACATCATCCCATGGGTGTCGTAAGAGCCGACACAGGGAGCATAATTATGCAGAGAACAGCACTGTAAGAGAAGGAAAACTTGATACAAACCCTATACCAATACCAACCCGTTTGGCCAGCGTGGTATAGTATGCCAATTCTTCCTTTCAAAGTAGAGGCCTAGTCCAGCAGTGGACTGTTTAAGGCTGATGATGATGACACCTCATGTTTGGCTCAAAGTATAAAGACACAGACATCATTTTTTTTTATTTATTTATAGACTCACGCCTGTATCCCCGAAGGGGTAGGCAGAGGTGTAAGATTACACCCACATTTCGGCATGAATATTTAGGTCCCACGTAATAGGGGGCGACCCTATTGCCGTACCGGGCACATTACCAGACTCCGTGCTGCTACTGAGAATTTCCTAACGGAAAAACCCAATAACACTTCCCGAGACCTCCCAATCCCACGCACACATTTTTAAAAGTCAAAAAACGTCGAAACTGAAAAATAATCGTGTTAAATAATTGCTACGTCAATATGGTACAATAGAAAGCAATTAATGTTGTTTTTTCGTGTAAATACTCGTATTTTCCATCCATTTTTACACGGTTTTATTTAGCTTAACCAGTTTATTTATTTATTTTTTAAGTATAGGTAATTACAGTGTGCGTTTCGATGGCGCGGCCAAGACTATTTAAAAAAAAAAAATGATGACAAGATTTTGTAAAAATTTGTAAAAGTAGACTCCCAAAACCATAAATTTGTCAAAGCTATGGTTAAAAAGTTATAAGGGTTTGAGAGTCTACTTTTACTTTACAAAATCTTGTCATCATCTTTAAAAAAAAAAAGTCATAGCCGCGCCATCAAAACGGACACGTAATTACATAATTTTAGTCAAACCGTTTTAATTTGTTTGATATTATTTGTCTACTTTCTTTTTGTGTTCCAAATAGGGTCTATTTTTCAACTACCACCGAATTTGAATGAAACCACTTTCGCCTTTTACACTCTCAATAATAAACATTGAACGGCTTTGATGTAATTTGGTACGTTTAAAGTCCAAATATAACAGGCTACCATTTTACTCAATTCACTTTTAACGAGGTACACCAAACTCATTACTTAGCTGGGTCTTCAGCTTTCCTCTTATGAGTAGTCCCTGCTCGCTGTCACAATTTCATTGTTTACAAGGCCCGAGCCAGACCAAGAATACCTTGATCAACAAATAATTATTGTTCTCAATTTCCATATACGTACTTTAAGATACATTTATATGCAATTTTCCAGGCACCTCAACCACCCGAGTCTTGGGATGGAGTTAGAGACGCCACTGAACACGGACCTGAATGTCCTCAAGTAGAACCTTTCAGACGCATGTACCTACCAGGCAGTGAGGACTGCCTCTTCGTCAATGTGTATACCCCGAACTTGACTCCCCGCAAACTACTACCAGTCATAGTGGCAATCCCAGGTGGCGCTTATAGATTTGGTTCAGGTAATGATTACAATTATGGACCCGATTTCCTCGTTGCCAAAGATATGGTTGTTGTAACTATCAACTATAGATTGGATGCCTTGGGATTCCTTGATATGGGTACTTGTAAGGTACCAGGTAATGCTGGATTAAAAGATCAAGTGGCTGCTTTGAAATGGGTACAAAATAATATAGAATGTTTCGGTGGTGACCCTAAACGAGTTACTATTCTTGGAGAAAGCGCAGCAGCAGCGTGTGTCAGTTACCACTTGCTATCACCGATGTCTAAAGGTTTATTTCAAAGAGCCATAATAATGAGCGGTTCCCCTATTAGTGACTGGAATGTAAACTTTATGCCTGAAAGACGACCGTTTTTGCTAGCCAAAGACTTGGGCTTTGAAACTAGAAATAAAACTGAATTACTCAATTTTCTTCAGAGTGTTCCGTATCGTAAGTTAATTAACACTACAACCGAAGTGATGGCATCGGAAACGAAAACGAATGTTATATTTAAAATGATACCATTTCCTCCCGTGATTGAAAGAGAATGTCCGCGAGATAGCTTTATCACCAGAGATCCTATCGAGATATTAAAATCGAGAAATGTTAACAAAGCGGATGTTATGTTTGGTTACACCTCACAAGAATCTCTGCTTGGACTTCCGTATTACGAAACGGGCATACTCAACCAATATAGCAGATTTCCTGAGATGTTTGTTCCATCAGTAATATTAAAAAGCTCTACACCAGACCAAATCTTGCATTTATCTGACAAAATAATACAATATTACTTTTGCGATAAACCAGTAACTAAGGAAAATATTGTTGAATTCATCAATTATGCAAACAGTGCGAGCTTTGTATATGCTACGCAAAAATTTGCAAGAATGTGGCCAGCTGTTGGGAGAAGATATTTTTACAAGTTTTCCAGTTACTCTAATAGAAATTACTACGGACCGAAAGCCGCCCGTTATGGCATAACAGGCGCTTCTCATTGGGATGATATATTTTACCTGTTTGATCCAAAAGGTTACAATTTGACCCTTGAAATAGACAGCGAAGAGTATAGATTGATACAACAGTTCGTTACACCGATAGCAAATTTTGTGAAATATGGGTGAGTTATTCAAAGTTTTAAAATACCATTTTATTAACGAATCGTCATCATCGTCGTAGCGTTATCCCAGTTACGTTCAAGACCTTTTTTTGCCTTCGAGCACGGGATTTTACAAATTTATTATTTTTAGTGACTAGTGTCTGAACTCCGTAAACTAAAAGTATTCCATGGCTTACAGCACAGTCAGTACAATTAATGGTACTGACTTCTTGTAATGACTGTCAAAGATCTTCATGTCAGCTGGGACCGACAGCTACGACTATCCGAGGCGCATGGGAAGCGAATTAAATAATTTATTACGCTCATAGCTGTGAAAATGTGGGCGCCATGTGTTTGAACCTTGTACCCTTTGCTAGGCTCTTACACTTGGCTATACCTCATTTTATCAACGCATCTTCAAACTGAATTGGATTAATATGAGGCTTTCAAAGGATCCTATAATATAATCTTCATTTTATACAGGAACCCTACTCCCAACCGTTATATGGGTATAATTTGGCCACAGTACAACACATCGTCCCTTGCCTGCGTCGAGTTCACTGATAAACTGACGGTGCGCTATGCTCCTGATGAAGACGATTATAATTTCTGGGAAAGCATTTTTGAAGAGGCTGGGATAACTTTCTAAGCGCATCACCTCATTTGTTTAATAAATATTTGAAAACAATAATAAATAACCTTTAGTATTTATTATGGTTCTATCGATTATTCTATTTCTGCTGTTGGTGCAGATTTGATCAGAGCAAAAATGCAATAAGAAAAAGAAATAAATAAAAAAATGAGAATTGCGTGCACCTGGCTGGCACCAAAAGGAACGCTCACGTAGTATGGGAAAAGCCCAGCCGCGTGGTGTAAATTAAATGAGTCTCAGATAAAATGATCGCAGATTATCAGTATAAATAAGCACATATAAGTGATTTTAAACATTCGCGATTTGTATACATCATACAAAATAATTTAGCGGGTCTTAATGCCGTAAAATTACTTACTTACTCTAGACACTTGTAAAATATCGGCAAAAATAATAGTGGTCCTATAATAAAAAATAAATTATAACATCCCTCAGAAATCAGTCTTGCTCAATTGTCAAAGAGCTTTTTGGCGTTCATGAGTAGCCGCCGGCTGCTGTCGCGCGGTTGACTAACGGTGCGGGAAGCGGATTGAGGCAGCTACTCAAAATTACTGGAGATAACTTTTTTATTGGAGTTTTCTCTCAGACATGTACGTCACTAATGGCGTGCATAATATGCATTTTCCTCTGTTGATATGCAAATAAGGAAAATTAATAATAAACATACTGCCTCGTTGGGATAAATGTGCGCGTGGGATTGGGAAGTCTCGGTTTCGGTCCCCGGGTCGGGCAAAGTGTTAGTGAGTTTTTCCTTTAGGAAATTCTCAGTAGCAGCACGGAGTCTAGTAATGTGCCCGGGACGGCAATAGGCTCGCCTCCTATTACGTGGGACTAAAAATACATCTGCCGAAAAGTGGGTGTAGCAATATACCTCTGCCTACCTCTTCGGGGATATAGGCGTGAGACTATGTATGTGTATGTACCTATGTATGTAATAATAAACAACTTTAGTTATTTGGATTCCATACAACATGAGGCAAAGCCAAATGATTGCAAAGTTAAAATAAATAAACATATCGTACTTAAAACGATTTATTTAAAGAGTTTTTATTGTTGATTAGTTATTGAGTTATTAGTGTTGAGTATTTATTGTTGATTTAGTGTTTAACACCTGACTTTCCCTCGGTTGCTGTGCTGTAAACAGTGTCAATAGAATTATAATTATTTGAAAAATTATAGAGTGAAATTTTAATTATTTCTCACAGAAAAATATTACGCGATCTTTATCAAAAGATTTTCAAGAAAATAGTTTTAATCATCTAATGATAAACGTTATGATTAAATATTAAAACATTGCTTGAATTAGGGTAGTACAACAAATTTCAGGTCGCGATATATATGTCCGAGTGCAACAAGGGATATTATCAGGAGAATCGCTGAAGACTATTACCAGAAAAAAATACTACAGCTTCAAAGGAATCTCATATGCTAAGCCACCCGTTTGTGAGCTTAGATTCAAGGTAAAATAATAAGATAACTAAATTTTAATCTCCGTGTGGTGACGGATTAAGAATACGGAGTGTCACCACCCCATATCATCCCATGGGTGTCGTAAGAGCCGACAGAGGGAACATATTATGCAGAGAACAGCACTGTAAGAGAAGGAAAACTTGACACAAACCCTATACCAACCCGTTTGGCCAGCGTGGTATAGTAGGCCAATTCCTCCTTTCAAAGGAGAGGCCTAGTCCAGCAGTGGACTGTTAAAGGATGATGATGACATTTTAAATTGTCACATTGAACATTTTATATATTTTATATATATAAGTAAAGTCTGTAGATCTTAATATTCATAAGCATAAAAAAATCGAAAATATAAGCTGCTGAATAGTCCAGGCTTGAAGAGAGTAAAAACACGAGATATGCTCTTCTGATAATCCTATCACATAAGGTATATAGGATAAGGGCTATATGGTTTAAACAAGCTGCGTATGTGGCTAAAACTATTGGCTATTAAAGGTGATGATTTTTTAGTACGTTCGCTAAGCTTATTTAATTAAAAAATAATTCTATTAAAGATACCAATTAAACAGATATAATTATATACATACTATTTGCCGTCATTTGATGTCAACTTATGTATGTAGTGTTTCCATTTTTAAGACTCACATATTTATTACTCATACTTTTTCGCTCGGTGTATAAAATTATTTTAATTTATTAATGAATATCTTCACGAGAAGAAGGCAAATATTTTATAATAATAACATACATTAAGGAAATATGAACAATCATAATTGGAACATATGAAATCCTTTTAAATTTAATGAGATACATTATGTATGTTATTTCAGGCACCCCAACCACCCGAGCCCTGCCCGTCCAGCATACGCACCATAAGAAAATTATCTCTACACGTTTACTCGTGTTTATGACGATTATCTCTATTAACTCGCTGAATCTAACACGGTTACACACACGATTCGACTCGTTATGTCAAATGTAGCTATAATAGTCGTTTTTACTTATCTGTGGCATTTCTCTCGACGTATCCTAACATGACGGCCCAATATTACTCGATTATGACAAATTTTTACAACTAAAATAGTATTAATAGTCGTCATGCTTTCATACGACGAGAACTACACGAGCAACTAAAAATATTTCTTTAAAACAACAAAGAAAATGGCAGTCCCTTATTATAATTATTTAATAACCTTATATGAAGAGCGCAACGCGAGAAAAGTTCAAAGAAAGCGAATTAGGGATCTCTGTGACCCTTTTACGTTGAACGACAGAGAATTCCAGTTGCTTTGGCGTATATCAAAACCAATGGCTCTGTTTCTAATAGAAAGGCTTGCCACGGATCTCGAGCCTCATTCAGATGGCCTGCCTGTCTATTTAAAGGTAATAATATCATTATTATCGAAGCTGCGCATGGGACCTCATTCTTATTCAACACAGTAGGTAACAATTGTTAATACTTTGTAAGTATTGACATCAGTTTCGAATTAAAACTAGGTAATCACAATACATACAAATATAATAATTACAAATGTCAAATAGTACATAATATGATAAACTATAGAGGTGGATACAAGTCTTTTGAGCCATTTGAGCACAAATTGAATGAACTAAACCGGTGTGGTTACATTAATAAATGCCGTAATTGACATTCTATGTTTCAAAGGGCAACATCGGTTACTCGTGCAACGAGAGCGAATTCTTCGACGTGAAGCTTGTCTATTGTGGCGCGCACGTTAAAGAAAACGAGATATTAACCGATAACGACAATATTTCTTCATTCAAGCGTGTGATATCTCGTGGTGCGTATCCTAGGCGGGCAGGGAAAGAGTTAGAGATGCCAGTTCAGACGGTCCTGTATGTCCTCAAGTAGAACCTTTCAACAATGAACACATACCAGGCAGTGAGGACTGCCTGTTTCTTCACGTATACACACCTGACTTAACGCCTCACGAACCTCTACCAGTAATAGTTTCAATGCCAGGTGGTGCACATAGATTTGGATACGGAAATAATTACACTTAAGGACCAGATTTTCTCGTGTCGAAAGGCGTGATTGTAGTTACTATCAATCACATATTAGACACTTTAGGATTCTTAACCACGGATACTTGTGAAGTGCCTGGTAATGCTGGATTGAAGGATCAAGTGGCCGCTCTAAAATGGGTGCAAAACAATATTAAATCTTTTGGTGGTGATCCTAAAATGGTAACCATAATTGGAGAAAGTTCTGGCGCTGCATCAGTTACCTACCAGATGATATCACCGATGGCAAAAGGCTTACTTCACAGAGCGATATTAATGAGCGGTGCGGTGTCTTGTGATTGGAACACTTCTTTTAAGCCTGACAGAAGAGCATTCATAATCGGCAAAACCTTAGGCTTAGAAACTGAAAAAAAAACTGAATTGCTTAGTTTTCTCCAGAAAGTACCATACCATAACTTAATTAACCCTACAAGTCAAGTAATGGCAGCAGAGACAATAACACATGTTATATTTAAAATGGAACAATTTCCGCCGGTAGTTGAGAAAGAATGTCCGCAAGACATCTTCTTAACTACTGATCCACGAAAACTATTGGAATCCAATGATGTAAACAAAGTGGATGTTATGTTCAGTTACAACAGCCAAGAGTTTATTTATTTATTACAGTTTTACAATAAATATATTAATAAAGTAGTGCTCCACAAAACCGAGTCATTGTATGCCCTAACCTTCTTTGAAGCATTTATATTGGAGCGATATAGCAGATTCCCAGAAATGTTTCTTCCTAGCGCAATATTAAATAAATCGCCTGCAGAGCAAATTTTATTATTAGCTAACAAAATAATGAAATATTATTTCGGTGATAAAACAGTAAGTCAAGAAAATATTGCTATTGATACTTTTTCAAGTTTTCCAGTTACTCGAGCAGAAATTACTTCCGTCTGAAAGCTTTTTATTCTGAAAGCCCCTTTCAGAATAAAAAGAGCTGCACATTATGATGATATTTTTTACATTTACAACGCTAAATCTAATAATTTGGAGCTAAACACAAATAATGTAGAGTACAAAATGATACAGCAAATAACTACAGCGATTACAAACTTCGTCAAATATGGGTGAATATTATTTTATTTCCGAATATGTACTAGATTCAAATAAGTCGATATCACAAACTTACATACATACTTAGACTCACCCTGTTTCCTGGAGGGTTAGGCAGAGATAACTAAGATAACTAATGGAAATATAAAATAACAAACAATTTTTTTACAGGAATCCTACCCCCGACGATTCTTTGGGTGTAATCTGCCTGAGTTTGACACAAAATCACTAGCCTGCGTCGAGTTTACTGAAAATATGACAGTGCGCTATGCCCCCGATGAAGAAAGTTTCCAGTTCTGGGAAAACATATACATGGAAGCTGAAATGATGGAATACGGTTCCAAGTTACATGTATAGCATAATTTATGAAAACACACGAACTCCGCAAAAATATAAATGTGAAATACTTATTCAGTTTCTCATATACTTTTGAAAATTCGAGAGTAATCAATAGAATGAAGTATTGTCTCCAAATGTATAAAAAATCCTAAAATTATATTTGAGAAATCTACCTGAATAAAGGTAAAACGAGGCAGATCAACTTAACATCCTTGAAATGAAAACTTAAACCAAAATTTTTTTTTGAATATATTTTAATTTCTGTAAATTACTTACAATAAAGGTAAATAGTTTCCTAGAACTCGAGCTAATACTTCGTAAGACTGGGAAAATTTAGAGTGGCTACCTAACTGCCACTCTTGATTTTGCCAGTCGTACGAAGTCTATTGCTTTTATCATAAACTAGCACTCAAACAGAGTGCAAGTATAAGATAAAAGCAAAACATTTATTATACAATGATTTTACCATGAATAACTAGTTATTTATTAGTGCAAGATAATGAATTACATTGTTCAATTCTTGAATTTCAGAAATGTAACTTATAATATAAAATATAATAGTTATACTTTCTATCTAAACAAGTCCTTTTATTTTTAAGCTTGTAATTTGTCCATCTACTATTTTATTAAAGGAAGCAGCAATATTGATACTGTTGATTAGCATCGACATAAAGATAGTCTATCACATGATACACTCATGATAAAAACACTCAAATGCATTTGTATCCAAAAACAACATGAAGCATATTATTTTTCTATATCCACATATATTTTACCACCACCACCTGTATACAATCCTTTCCTAACCTTCCCTTCCTTTCCAATATTCAAGGATACGACTCTACGATGCTACTAGCATCGTAGAGTCGTATCCTTGAATATTGACTTTATTGGTAAATCGGCCGTGGATGTGATGAGTTAAGTCGAATTAATGCGTGGTAAAAGTATAGGTATGTTCTTTTTAGTAGAGTGAGAGTATGAATATGTACATTACTCTTTGCACAATGGATGTTGAATCATAATGCTCAGTGCTAACTAACAGTCCTTGCACAGTTGTGCTTGGTGCGCATCCAATATATGAAATAAGGCCTTCAGGAGTTGGCATGCTTTTACAGCGCGTCAAATATTTCCTGAATGAGGTGCCCGATATAATAGACAGTCTTCTCACATAACTGGATAACAAGTCATTGATCTACATTTAAGTAAATAAAATAAGTATTTATTAATATTGTACAATTGTATGATTTGAAAATAAAACATAATATTTAGTTGACTAACACGATTAAAGTGAGAAACGCCTAAAATATTTTTAGCAGCATCCCATGTTTCATAGTAATAGTATAAGTATTGTAAGGTAGAGACATCCAGTTGGGCGCGTCAAAATATATTTTATTATGTTTTTTTTTTATTCTTTTAATTTTAGGGACTTTTATGACGCACAGCACATGTCAGTCAGATTTTATTACTATTGCTTTTACTTTTATTATGTTGTCAAGGAGTAAAAAACACTCGAAATAATAATGTTGTAAACGTATCAATACATTTGATATTTAAAAAAGCCTATTTGGCATAACAGTCTTTATGTATCCCCACTAGGCTATAATTGACTGGCAAAAACGGAATTATAAATGACTGTAATAAGTTTGTACAAAAACAAGTCATGAACTGGTATGAACAACTTATGAAGGTTAAATGTTATGTAACGAAAACATACTTACTGATTCTTAGTTTTAATCTTTGTCATTTGTATGCAAAATCATATCTTCACAAGACCATTTCTATTAGATATAATCTAATTACATATCTTATCTTTGAGCATCTCGATGCGATGGAATTCGTGACCTCGAGCCACGTGACAATGTCCGGCAAAACATTTTTCTGACATTATACAAAAAAAAATATTTGCAAAACTAACAAACTTTCAAAAAATCTTAATATCATCACCTAGCAGTACGAAAATAATATGTACAAGAGGATGTTTGCAGCTGCGCCCTCGCATCCTTTTTTAATTTTACCGTTTCCGTCGAAGCTGGTGAAAATTTCGGGAAATCACTCCTTAGTGCACCCCTACGATCTTCAAGGGACACATGCTGAAGTTCATCGTCTTGGGCCCAATAGTTTTGGTTGTGCTTTGTTTGTCAGGGCGGATGAATTTAATAAAAAAAATAAGTTTAAACACAATAACCTGACTGCGTAAAAAAGGGGGTCTAAAAAGGACGAAACAAGAAAATAGGTAATTCAGATATAAATCTAGAATGGTATAAGTACAGATATGCTCAAGCTAGAGCCGTGGTCGCACCTATTGTATACTAGTGTACCTACATGTAGTAACCCTTCCTTTTGGCTTCACCGTAGTCGGGTAAAAACAGATTTACTACCTATTTTCTACATATTCACTAAAAAAACATTACGGTCTTGCGATTTAGTGGTCTCCACTAACACCATGACACAAGATGTATATAGATACGTATTAGATATTTGATTATTTTGAATAATTCAGCGCTAATGTTCGCTGTAAAGAAATTTTATTTTTATAAGGATAACGCCTGTGTTGAGTGATCGCAGAGAAATAACGTTCACAGAGTACATCTAAACTTGAATGTACACATTACGCTGTGATCCATCCATTTTTTTGAGATTTTAGATTCGTTTTTGACATATTGTATACTCTTTGATAAGCTCCATACAAAATATGTCAAACACGAATCTCGAATCTCAAAATCCATGAATGGATCGAATATTGAAACCGGCCGTTAAGCGGTGGTCTCGCCGTTTTATACTGCGCCGAGTGACATAGATTGGATCTCCATACCATGTTGTTTCGAGTCTAGGTGATTTTGTATTCATTATTTGACTTTTTGTACAGTCCCTCACGATACAAGATTTATTAATAAACGGCAGCTGGCTTTATAAAAAAAATACACTCCTAGAAACAGTTGTCAATTAAAACCAGATCTGTGTAACGCGAGAACAACCACTTAGCATAAAATCATTAAGTAAATATTACGTGCTCGCTTATAATACTTTGTACATTGTTATAGGCCATAATATAAAGTCACACATAATAAAATGACAACCATTTTAAACTGATCTGTACGCATACGACGTGTCCATACTTTGGCAGCTCAGATTATTCTAGAAAATACATGTGGATGTTTGTACATACTTAAGGCAAACAAGTATGGCCACTCAGTCAGTGACTGGTTACAAGACTTACAAGCGGGTGTCTGTATGTCAGTCAGTCACTTAATTATCAGTATAGCTATAACTATCAGTGTGTTCATTCGTACGTGAGGAAGGTGATTATCGTAAACAAATTGTTTATTTTTATCTAAATAAATTTTTTATATTTTATTTAATTAATTTTTGTCATTGTAAATCCAGTATTAGTGTTAGTATTTTTAATGAAGTTGACTTTAGACTTTTTTATTTATATAATACAACCACTCGACTCGATTTGCCTTTGGAAAACTATATGGATACATTTGTTTGGAATGTTCTAAGTACTTTAATGTGCTTATTAACTTTGACAAAGTTGCGGCAAATTATTGGATGAATTTAAAACGTTTCTAAATTACAATAATTATAATTTATATGAATTGTGATATTCCGTTTTGCATTAGTTACTATTTAGGTCAATTCCAATAGATCCTGCTTTGTTCTATGTGATAATAAATATCCAATTCTTTAAAAAATAATACAATCTACAACATTGTGTGCAAAGGCAATATTTACCATTGCACACACACCAATTTCGTATTTTACAAATTACTGTTATGTTTCCTCGATTTTTTGATCGCAGTTAAATTTATTTTCATAGTTAGGTATTTCATATACAACCGGCAGATCTATCAAGTGCAAGTATGTAAATATTATTTTACAAAATCAAAATAAATTGCCATATACACCATTAAAACCCCAGTTTAAGTGGTTTTGTCGCATTTAATTACGTTTTCCATATTTATGCATATTCTAACAAGATATTAGACAATCACAATTATATAGAGTCTCATTGAAACATCAAAACGACCTATACAATACATCAAAATGGATTACTTTTCAGTTATCTGCATCACAATGGCAAAAGTCAAAGTGGAGCAAGGCTGGTTGTTAGGAGAACACCTGGAAACAATCACAGGAGATGGAAAGTACTACAGCTTCAAAGGAATCCCATACGCCGCACCGCCTGTTGGAGATTTGCGATTTAAGGTAAACTATTAACTTTTCATGCAGTTCGACCTACTTATATACCTACTACATAAAATATTCTCTGACTGCCTCCGTGGTCCAGTAGAAAGCGTATGCGGCTGCTGCTCGGGACGTCTCGGTTTCGATACCCGGGTCGGGTAAAAAGTGTTACCGAGATCTTTTTTCGAATTCTCAGTAGCAGCACGGAGTCTGGCAATGTGTCTAGTAAAAGCAATAAGCTCGTATTAAGTGAGACATAAAATATATAAAGCGAAATGTGGGTGTATCGGGCCTCTTCGGGATTAAAGGCGTGAAGATATTTTAAGAATCAATTTGACCATTTCAATTTTTTTCTTTCGTTCTAATAAGACACAGTTTAGGTTCCCATGATCACAAACATTTTCTGGTTTTAAGTTCTGTTATGCTTGACTTGAAATATTAAGCAATTCACGAGGAATTAATGTTCCATCACTGTAAAAATATACAATGTCATTTTAATTAAATCGAGTACTTGAGTCAAATGTCCTTGGTTTAAACACACAAGAATTACCGCTTGGATCACAACTGTAGGGTACTAAATAACAATTTTATTGTACGTTTAACGTTTGCGGTCGGTTAATTATCTGCTGTTGCCTTCACTCAATTAAGGTACAGTTTTCTCACGATAATACTACTTGATATCTTAGTTCTACATATTTTAAGACATCAATTGCTTTTTTAATCGCTTTATCATCTTCATCTAAATGCGTAAATAAAATAAATTTAAAATTCGTACATGATATTTATAGATTAAAAAATAAATCTTACTTGATAATTGCATATCCTTGATAATTGCATGTCCGTGTGGTGACGGATTATGAATACGGATTGTCACCACCCCATATCATCCCATGGGTGTCGTAAGAGTCGACAGAGGGAGCATATTATGCAGAGAACACCACTGTAAGAGAAGGAAAACTTGATACAAACCCTATACCAACCCGTTAGGCCAGCGTGGTATTGTAGGCCAATTACTCCATTCAAAGGACAGGCCTAGTCCCGCAGTGGACTGTAAAAGGTTGATGAGGAGGAATTGCATGTTCAACAAATCTCATCGCTGAATGCTGTAGTTGCTCTTAGAAAATTAAAGCACGCCATCTTTACTAGAAAAAAAATAAAAAATATGTTTTCATTAATTCACAATTTTTTGTCGGTTTGGTGGAGTGAGATCGTGAGACTCAACTGGAGCCGTTTGGGCTTACTTACTAAAACCACCGCGGGGTCCTTGACTTAACCCGGCAGCTGGGTCACACGATTCTAAGATTTCTTATTTGTTTTGCCTTCAAAACAAGTTTGTAGCTGTAATAATTACATCATACAAATTCGTTAGTTATAATCACTCCTCATAGTAAAAAGTAAAATATTTTTATAACTACGGGCATATTATCATTTCAAATTATTATCTGAAATGATAATATGCCCGTTAAGAGTAATCTCTATTTATACTCACTAATAGAACAATAATTGTCATATCTAGCCATCCTTCGATAACAGGAAAATGTTTGCTAGCTACACGGCTAAACTACATGAAAAATGCTATATCGCAAGACGTTATATAAGAATATATACATAACTTCACGCCTTTTTATCCCCGAAAGGGTAGGCATAGATGTATTACATACTCACACTTCGCCAGTTATGTTTCGGTCCCAATGTAATAGGGGTGAGCCTATTGCCATCTACTGGGCACATTGTTAAGCGAGCGATAATTACATTTTTTACGATATAATTTACGATGTAATGCTATTTTATAGCATAGAATTTTAATAGATAATTATTAGAAAAAGCAATAATGATACCTTTATATAAAATTCCTTAACCCGACTGATAATTATATTAATATCATTGCAGAGCCCAAACTACTGAAGCTAGAAACATGAATAGGCCGAGAGCTGGCATCAATTTTGAGTAGGTATTTGAGGCAAGCTGAAAACTTGTCTCATACCTCTCCTATTTATACCCCAACATAAAACTACAGACCTGGCTGGTGAGTAACGGGGCTAAATCAACCCCGATTTTTATTTCTCCGAAAGGCATGCAATTTTTTAAATAATTAAAAATTGAATTAGCCAGACGATTCAAGTTGGCTCAAATGCACTTTTTATATGCCAAATATTTTTGCACGCGCCCGGCAATGTTATAGCCCCGACTAAATCGTCTGGATTTTTTTAAAATTATTCAAACATTAAACTACAATATCTAAAACTTGCATGTAGCCTTAAATACATTTTTGGAGAAAAAAAAAATAGGGGTTAATTTAGCCCCGCTGCGCATCAGCCAGGTTTGCAGTTCCGTATTGGGGTTTAATAGGAGAATTACGATACAAGTTTTCAGCATGCCTCAAATACCAAATTGATGTCAGCTCTCCTACTAGAAATTTTGACAGGGTTTTTATGACATAGGCACCCACTGTGAAAAGAGTTTTAATATGGGGTATAATAAATATTCTTTCCTTTCTAACCTACGTCAACGCGCACGGTGTTCATGAGTTACGTATATTTTATTTTTATTTTTTTATTTATATTTGCCTATATCCCCTTAGGGGTAGGGAATGGTTTATTACACCCACGTTTCGCCATGAATTTTTTAGGTCCCCCGTAATAGGAGGCGAGCCTATTGCCGTACCGGGCATATTACCAGACTCCGTGCTTTTACTGAGAATTTCCTAACGGAAAAACCCAATAACACTTTGCCCGACCCGGGAATCGAACCCGAGACCTCCCAATCCCACGCGCACATTTATGTCGCGAGACCAACGAGGCAGTCTATTTTTAATATGGGGTATATTAGAATCCCTTTCTTTCTACATATACCTACGTCAACGCGCACGGTGTTCATGAATTACGTATATTAACAAACATATATTTTTAAGCAACGTCCTCAAAGTCGCCACTTAGATGGGTGAACCGTTGTGTGGCATTTGTTCCAGAGGGCTACCGTACATATATATACCCGGTTACAAGAACCGAGTATATACGGTATATACGATCAGATGTTTACGATCAGGAGAAAATATTAATTTTCAAGTTCTCGGGAAATTTAAAAGAAATGTTTTATATTTTCAGGCTCCTCAACCGCCGTTACCTTGGGATGGTGTAAGAAATGCCACAGAACATGGTCCTGTTTGTCCACAAATGAACATATTTACGAGAGAAATCGAAAAGGGCGATGAAGATTGCTTATATGTTAACGTGTATACACCAGAACTGAAGCCAGCTAGTCCATTACCGGTTATGGTTTTCATTCACGGAGGTGGCTACAAGAGTGGTTCCGGGAATACGGACAATTATGGACCAGATTTTCTCGTCACTCACGAAGTAGTTCTTGTTACACTGAATTATAGATTAGAAGTTTTAGGTTTCCTATGTTTGGACACAGAAGATGTTCCTGGAAATGCTGGTATGAAAGATCAGGTTGCAGCTTTGAAGTGGGTAAAGAAAAATATAGCAAACTTCGGTGGTGACCCAAATAATGTCACTGTGTTTGGAGAAAGTGCCGGAGGTGCATCCACGGCGCTTCACGTTTTATCACCATTGTCTAAGGGTCTATTCCAGAAAGCTATTTCCATGAGTGGCGTTCCGTTTTGTGACTGGTCCACTCCATTTGTACCAGCAAAACGAGCTTTCATACTTGGTAAGCAGCTTGGCTTAGAGACTGATGATCCAAAAGTGTTATTGGACTTTTTACAAAAAGTACCCATCGAAAAATTGATAGATACAAACCCAACTGTGCTTTCATTTGAGGATCGAAACAACAATATTTTAAAAATGTATCACTTCACACCAGTTGTAGAAAAAGACTTTGGCAAAGATCATTTCTTAACAGAAGATCCCTTGGAGATGTTGAAGCGTAAAAACATAAATGATGTGGATGTTCTTATTGGACATACAAGTGAAGAAACTTTAATTGGAGTTGACATCTTTGAAAACTCCTTTTTAAAAGATTACAACAGATATCCTGACTTGATTGTTCCCAGAAAAATACAATTAAAGTGCACTCCGGATCAGATGTTGGAAATATCGGACAGAATTAAAGAATACTATTTTAAAGGGAAGCCAATATCTACAGATACTTTGAAGGAATTTGTCAAATACAGTAGCGAAGCCTGTTTTGTATACGACATTGATAGATTCGTCTCGAGATTGTCCAAAATTAATCACGGTCGTCGGTATATGTATAAATTCTCGTGTGTATCAAACATGAATGTTTATGGCAATAGAGGTATTCCATATGGTATCAGAGGCGCATCGCACTTAGACGATTGTTTATACTTGTTTGATGCGAAGCAGTTCAACTTGAAGTTACAGAAAGATACCGCTGAGTATAAGCTAGTTCAACTTGTGTGCACTGTTTTTACAAATTTCGCTAAACACGGGTGAGTAAGCATTTTAAAAATTGATACTGAAATATTGATAAGTGAATGACACCTAAACGCCTGTCCTTCTGCTGGGTAAAGCCCTCCCACAAATCTTTCCATGCTTTCTTGTCGCATGCAATCTCAAGCCAACTCTTGTGGTAGGCGTCTAGGTCATCTTGCTACCTCTTTAGGGCCGGCTGCGGCAACGTCGTCCATCTTGATGATTGATACTTGATGGCACGGGCTGTTTCCGCAACTCCACGTCTTGGCGTGTATTTTGCGTGCGGGTGGGAATGGTGTCGTCATTCCAGCCACCCCAGCTCTTCGAGGAAGGCCAGCAGACTCTTGATGTGGCCCACTGCTTCCCTCAGGGTGCTGTGTCTTGTCAGGTACTGCTGCCTGTACTGTGCGACCTCAGGGCAGTCGAGGAGCAGGTGGGCTGCCGTCTCGTCTGCTGCCATACAGGCCCTGCACAGCGGGCTGTCGGTGATACCTATAGTAAATAGGTGTTTATTAAGGAATCCGTGTCCTGTGTAGGCGGCCGTGACTGTCCGCAGTTGTTGTTTGGACAGCCGGAGGATTTGTTTAGCTATCTTACCGTCTACTGCGGGAAGAGCCTCCTTGGCCTGCCTACATGTTTCAATAGTCGTCCATCTTTTGGCACACACAGTGTCGAGATTTTCGCTCAACTACCCTCATGCATATGGCTGACGTGGCCCGCCCAGTTCCATTTGAGGCTGGCAGACTTTTTCCCACATCTTTAACTTTAGTTTTAAAACGCAGCTCAGTGTTTCGTATATCTTTGATTCTAATACCATGGATGCTTCGCTCCTTAGCTCTTTCTCAGACCGCAAGGGTATAGTTATTATAAATATAGAGCAAGCTATCTGTTAGCTATTTTTAACGATTACTTACTAGACCAATCTTTCCGCAGAAACCCAACTCCGGACTCTTCGCTTGGAATATCGTGGCCACAATATGAGAACACAACAAGATCGTATGTGGATATAGGAGACTCACTTACTATTGAAACCAACCCCAGTGCAGAAACTATCAAATTTTGGAAGAGTATTTTCGAATATGCTAATATAGAGTACTAGATATTGTGAAATTTAATTTAATTATATGGAAATAAAGGAACTACGTTGTATTTTGATAAATTGGTGTTTAAAAGCACAAATTGTGATCACAATTTGTACCAGAAGCCAAATTTTAGGATGCATGTTATGGAAGCTTATGCCTAGGCAAAGATTTTTTCTCATAATAATATGTTAAGGACAAGAACAAGGCCAGTTTTATACGTTTTACCCAGGATATGGTCAGTAAAAGCAAAACGAGCCATTATGGTCTAATAATATAATGACCTACTACTGTCTCGTTATTTTAATTTTCTAAAAGTAAGCTATATTGCTTACTGACTTGGAGCACTTCCCCCGTCGAAGAGTTATTTTTTTAAGATACCGTCCACTACAGTCTTTATATTATATCATGGAGGACTTTACAAATGTACAAGTAACAAAAGCTTTAAATACCCAGACTTGACAACAATTGCTAAATCGCACAAACTGTGATAATACTAAGCGCAGGGTTAAGAAAACACCGCGGTACCAAAGTACTATGCCACCCTCACAGTCAAGAGAATTGAAGCGCATAAAAGAAAAGCCAGAATCAAATCAACTGTCTATAGATCATGCGAATTTGGCATACTGATCAAAATCACAACAATCAGAGCGGCAAATTAGCCTGCCCATTTCATCTGCGTTATCATGCTCTAATAACTATGAAGCAACTTGTTGCAATACACAGTACAACTCATCAAACTTAACGTCACCAATATAAAATGAGCTGTCAATTCTTACATATCTGGGGCCCAATTCTGCTAATTATATTTGTTCAAAATGCAGTTTGGATATGATGTCAGTGTCATATTTACGTCATAATGGTATTCTCCTAAATTAAGAGACATTGAAATGATATTGCGAATATATTGAGAGTTGAACAATACATAAACGGTATTCTGCTAAATATATTTTTGTACAAAGACAAACGTCAAACTGTAAATACACATATTCAAAACACCCATATTTTAAATGTTCGATTTCAAATCGTACGTAACATTATTGATTATGTATCAAAAAATCTTTCACAATCCAACGAATAAATTCATTTACTAAAATGGTACTGGTTAGTATTATAGACTGCCATATTGCACTGCTAGGTAGTATCATCTGTATATATATAAAATTCATTCACAATTCCCTGACTAACAGCAATGCACAGCCGAGTCTACTGGGCACAAGATGCAAAAAATTGGCATGTACGTTCCTCGAGGACCGTATGCTGCACCCTTACGGTCCTTGACCACATGAGTAGATAAACGGAACAGAGACACAGCTTCATACAACAGCGCGAATCGGTTGCACTACTACGAGCACGCGGCTTATGTGTGCGTGAACACTGGCCGCTTGTCGTGTACGCGGTGAGAGTGGAAAGAACCGGTTTACGTAGGCACAGGGCAGTTGACAATCTTAGGGTTATTACGACGCACGTTGTTTGTTTTGTAAGTTGCAAGTTTTAATATTTTAATGTAAAAAAGTGGTGTTTTATTATTAATAATGGTTGTTTATTGTTCTGTGTGTATGAATAATACTATATGAAATAATTTAATCATTATAAAGATTTTAACAATGGTAACGTACAATTGGGTTTTTTAATTAGGTATAACTCCTGATAATTTTGTCGCATTTGTTGAATTGCTCGAGCAAAAGTTTCGCGAATATTTCGATCTTGAAATAAATATTGTCAATGTTGGCAACGAAATACTTAACAACTCATTAGTTGTGAAATTGTGTAAAATCAATTAATGTTTACAAAACCAATGACTATCAGAAAGTGATCAGCCATCGATAGGGATTACAAAAAACAGGTGCATGCGATTTTCGACCTTATTGACATAACTCAGAATTTACAATTTTAATAACGTATCAATGTCTAAAAGCAAGAAAATACCAAATAAAAGTCTGTCATTAATTGTCAATAAGGTCGAAAATCGCATGCACCTGTTTTTTGTAAGCCCTATCGATGGTTGATCATTTTATAGTCATTTGTTTTGTAGACGTTCATTTGTCTTACACAATTTCTTTTTAAACTTATTTTAGATACCTATCCCCGTGGTAAAACTAGTGGCCATAATAGCTAAAGGAGATTCCTATGTTTATTAGCAAAATAGATCGTATTACTAGAAAATATTCAACACGATTAGTGGTATCGTTGGGAATGTCAAATAAATCACGTCGTCACGTCGTGTCCTTGGTAACAAATGTATATTTTTATTCCGTGCTTTTAAAAGTTTCAGGTGCTTGCCTTTAATGGTTCCACTCGCTATTTTATTTACAACAGCTGTACTTCTGCCGTATAGCGAATCCGTCGAGTCCAAGAATCTGCCCAATCCAAGAATCTGTCGAGTTGGGAATCTGCCAAATCACGAATCTGTCGTCGTAGAGAGCTCGTAGTAGAGCCTTGCTGATTTCAGCATGAATGGGCCGGCTCAACCGGGGAAGTACTACCCTCTCACAGAAAATCGACGTAAAGTAACAGAATCTAAACTGTTGCGTTTCGTTCGGTGAGTGAGAGTGCCGGAGGCCCTATCCCCTATTCCTTCTCCCTCATCCCACTCCTTATCGTATCCCTTTTCCCAACCCCAAGGGGCAGCAACGCACTTGTGACTCCTGTGGTATTGTTTGTGTCCATGGGCGGCGGTAATTGCTTACCATCAGGCAATCCGTCTGCTCGTTTGCCGCCTTATGCTATAAAAAAAAAAAAAACCAGAATCTGTCGTATGCCGAACAAGCGATTTGTCTTAACCTATTGTGACAACCCTACCAAAATAGGTAACAAATTTACAAGCTCTTAAAAAGCTGTCTCTCTGTTCGGTTTATTTACTCATGTGCCCTGACTAAGAAGAGATTTCCCGAAACATCTACCAGATCGTAAGGAACTGTTAAAGTGAAATAAAATGTGAGAGCGTACTTGCGTGCATATAACATAAAAAACAAATCATAGGCAACGCTGTAACATCAAATTACCAGCAATAAAGTTAATTATTTCATTAATGGCAATACCTACTCATGTCAGGATATTTGACATTAAATTGAATATATCGAAATTAGAATAGAATGACATTGTGTAGCAGAATACCGATTTTGAGTCAATTCAAAATATAATCTCATTCCATTCAAAATATGATGTCGATGTCATCTAAAATAGCAGAATTGGGCCCCTGGACGTCGACAATACTCTAGCTTACAATTGTCAATAATAATCTGATACAGTGTAAATTGAACTGTAATTATAACATACATATGTATACGTTGACATCATGTCAGCTGATGCGTATGACTGAAAATAAACATGGATAAGGTGTAATCTGTAGTTAGTAGTTATAGATTACATCTCAGTAGCTTAACATATGTTGGATTGTATTTGGCTATCAGTAGGTCAGTTGCTCAGCTATCAGTCTTTTGCCGGCCACCATTGCTCTTTCGTGTGTGAGGTCATTATTGTAAGCAATTATTTAATTCGACAGCGGGGATAGCTTTGTGGCTTATGTGGTCACCCCGGCATTTAAGCTAGGCGAGGGGATTCGATTCCCTCAACTTTCATCATCATCATCATCGCCCTAGCAATATCCCGGTTGCATCCAAGACTTACGCACCTTGGAGCCCGAGTTCCGCTTACTGGTACCCAGATGTGACAGAATATAAACTTTTCCACAGAGCGACTGTTGTCTGACCTTCACAACCCAAAGAGCTAGCGATATTCCATAGTTTAGACCAGTATCAGTTTATTTGAGGGTACTGACTCCCCGTAACGACTGTCAAAGATCTTCGTGACAGCCGAGACCGACTGTTTAACGTGCTCTCCGAGGCATGGGGCAAGTGATAATTAACAATTTAATACACACTTAACTTCGAAAATTCAGTGGTGCGCGCCGTGGATACGAACCCGATGCCATCTACATGGCAGTCCGTTGGTAGCTCCACTAGGCTATCGCTGCCTCTCGATTCCCACAACTTTCTTTCATACCAATTGATGTTCCGAGTCTGGGTGATTTAGATGCCGATACTAGAATATTCGTGAATATATGTACAAAAAATTGGGCAAATGCGAGACGGATTCGCACACGAAGGGTTCCGTACCATCATCTATAAAAGAAAATCACGTTTGTTGTATGTATACTTAAATATTTTTTAAGTTTCTACCTGTTTATTAAGATCGAGTAACAAATTGCTTAAAAATTAAGTTTGTTGTATGGGAGCCCCCTTTATTATTAACTTTTTTTAAATTTAATTATTTATTTTGAAAGGTAATATACAACTACATATTCTGTGAAAATTTTAAGCGTCTACCTGTTACCGTTAGTAATTTTGAGCAAAAAATACGAAAAAAAACACGTTTATTGTATGGGACCCTCTTTAATATATATTTTTTTATTTTTTGTATTTGTTGTTATAGCGGCAATCGAAATACATAATTTGTGAAAATTTCAGCTTTCTAGCTAGCACGGTTTATGAGATACAGCCTGGTGACAGACAGACAGACGGACAGACAGACAGACAGACAGCGGAGGCTTAGTAATAGGGTTCCGTTTTTTAACCCTAAAAACAAACAGTGTACAAGGCAAGCTTTTCCACAGATCGACTGTCGTCTGATCTCCGCAACCAAAAGGGAAATATAGTATAATAACATAAAAAGCGCCTGTAACATTTCTGCAAAAATATTTAAATATGTCTAAAAGATCTGAATTATCTAAAGACCAACTCAGTTTGATTTTAAGGTCAGATAAACATTAAGAAGAATCTACATGTTTGCTGGACTGTTTATAATTAACCCGGCTTTTGTCATGTCAAGATTTGAAATAAAAGACACTGAACACTTCGTCACCAACTTTGAAAATTGGAAAATTGTGTGTCACGTTATTGTCGCGTGTGAATCAAAAACACAAAAATCGGCTCGGCGTGTTAGTGATCACTTATCTTAATTATACTGACTGTGCATTTATTTAATAAATATTATCAATGAATACTCACTGAGGGTTTGACGTCACTACTTACCTCACACATTGCACACGTATTCACAATGAGCTAAAAGAGGTGACTTGATCAGTATACGGCTGCAAAATAACCGCTAGTCTTCGGTTAGTTTAGCTTTGAACTAACGTTGTAAACTACACTTACTTTGACTTCAAATTACGGTTAAATCTAGGACACATTTTACTATTTAAAAAATATTCGTAACCCAAATTCGTAAACTTAATAATAATAAATATTTTCAAACTTTTGCGACTTGTACACAAAATTACAAATACATAAATTATATCACTTTCAAATTATATGTCACTTTCAAACAAAACATATTTTAATCATCATTGCATTAATTGAACAGGCGAAATCACCCTAATAAGTTTATCTTAAAAGCGTATTCATGATATGTTTTTATACTCAATGACAGACATGACTGTCATCTTATAATCAGAATCTATATTTTGATAGGCAGCAATGTGACTTTGCATATATTTATGAAAAACAATGATACAGCTAAAATATAAATATGATAACGCATTAGTTGCTTTACATATAGTCGATTATAATAGGACATCTACAGGTCAGTCAGTCATCGGCTTAACCGTCGCAAGTTTCGTTTATACACAAGTGAGATAGCTTAGCAGTTGTTTACATATAATATAATATATAGAATTTTATTTTGTAAATTCGTTTTTGTGTGTCAATCCAATACTTATGTTAACTATAGTGCGTGTGAAATAATTGTATTCACAGTAGATTTATTTAATATAATTCTTCACTCTTCTACACTATATAAAATAATTTGTATTTTAACAAGGTAAAAGTGGTTAACTAATATTCAGAAAACTCAAAAATCATCAGTTTCTCGATCAGTAACAATTGCAATTTTGTTCTTACAGTTATCAATATCACAATGGCTAAAGTGAAAGTGGAGCAAGGCTGGTTGCTAGGAGAACATCTGGACACAATCACAGGCGATGGAAAGTACTACAGCTTCAAAGGAATCCCATACGCCGCACCGCCTGTTGGAGATTTGCGATTCAAGGTAAACTATTAACACAAACTTTCTTCACTAGTCTCTTGGCAGATCTTGCGCCAAATGTAGAAGGTCAAACATAATTTAGGATATTTCAAAATATCCAGTAATTAATCTAATCTATATATAAGCTTATCTTTAGCCGATATATCGGCTAAAGATTAGCCACGTATAATTAAGAAAACTTAAAAAAATATACACCCTTATTTTTTAATCAGTACAAAAACTTTAAGGACAGATTAACGAAGACATTATTATCATATATGTGACGTAAGAATTTCATAATATCTATAAATAGCAAAGTAATTATCATTTGTTTATTGTAGGCAATCTCACTTAAATCAAAGACATATTTTACAATCCATTCACTAATTCATTGATAGTATTCCATCCTGCTCATTCGCATTCTCTCGGTCGCACTTATGATGTAGGTAATCTTAGACAATAAAATGAAACAATAGAATAAGTGATGTAGAATTACTTACTTTATTTAATTTTCTAAATTCTAACTTCTCCCTCATACCTCAGCCGGGCCACAGATAATATAATACTATTCTATCCGGGCTTAGGACCGGCTTAATTAAAAATTTAATGTAAAAAGGTATTTTACAAGTAATTAAATACGTAGGTATGTAATTAGAAAGCAAACAAATATCAAAATAAAAGAAGGAATTCTGTACTAAAAGAAAATAGTAGTTTTGGCGTACCTATGAAGTTAGAATCATCTGCTATTTACAAATTTTATTTCATCATCATCATCTCAGCCTAGAGACGTCCACTGCTGGATGGATAGGCCTCCTCCAAGGTTCCGATTTACAGACTAATCATACACACAGACTGATTTTGAGCCACCCGCATCAAATTATTATTTACATAGGTATTATTTACTAAATTTACAAGTATTTCAATTGTCCTTCGAAATGTCCACCACCATTGTCAATACACAGACGGGCACGTTTTATTAAATTGTTTTTTTAACGAGCGAAGTACGCTTCTGTCTTTTCATTTCGTCAAAAGCGTCCAATAAGCGCTGATTTAATTCATCGACACTAACCGACTCACTTTTAAACAACCACAAAAATAAGTCCATGGGCGTGAGGTCAGGTGAGCATGGAGGCCAAGCTACAGGCCCGCCTCGACCAATCCACTGGCTTTAAAACTCTTCCCTGCACAAATGCACAGCTGCACTCGCGTTTTCTCCACTCAAAAAGTATGCACAGAGCATAGCTACATATTCCCGTTATGTGAACTGATAAGCCATCGTGTCAATTCGTGTTGGACAAACGTAAACAAACAATTAACTGTTGCGGCGAAAATAACATGCGCTCACTACCACTAACAATTTAGCACTGTTTCGAGGCGCGGCGCGGGCGCAGATGGTCAGGGGTTGGCGAGCTTCGACTCGAGTTTTCCCGAATTTATCAATGGAGCAGTGCCGCGTAGGTACGCAAGCCAATAGAAAATTACTTCTCATAGTACTACACATAGGGAGCGGGTCAGTCATTGATTTAGTTATGCATTAACCATTTATTACGTATTTTTGTGGACAGTTTTGGGACTTAATGCTTTTATTTTTTATCTACACAAATATGATTAGTTAAAGATACTCAGAGCCCCGTTAATTTTTTGGTACTAATTAAAAAATAGTAGTGTATATGGCTATGACTGCAAATTATTATTAAATTATCTTTACGTAGTCATTAAGAGCAACATACATTTACAATATGGTTGTTCTTTACCCAAAAAAGCATCTACAATTAAATTGAAAATGTCTCTTATTAAATACACAATTAAATGTTTTAAATGCGGATAGATAAAAGTTATGACAGTACTTACTGACTGCAAATGAACAAGTCAACTGGCCAATACCTGAAACAACAAAATAAAATTTGTAAGAATTAAGAACAATATTACAAATAAATCAATACAGTAAAAAAACGGTACAGTCACAAACATAAAAATATGTTAAGTTTTAGTAGGCCGATAGAATAACTTTCGCCTTATTAGATGATGTCTGATTTTCAGATCATCCCGGGCAGTCCCGGCCATTGAGCACAGACTGTCTCGTGTCCCGAGATTTCAAGAATTTCCCAACCCTTCTTCTTAGTTATGCGAAATTGAAACATTATGCGTTTTCTTATATTTCCGTGAATGACACTCATACACATTTAAAAACTACTATTTATGTCCGTAACCACGATTTATTTTGGTATCATAATCTTCTGTTTATAGTTATGACTGCGTTATGATTGATACGAATATTTTAAATGTGTATATAACATTACACAATAATAAATCAACATTAATAAATAAAATGTTATCTGATAAGTTACACGGCGAATTATCATACATGACACGAAATTTAAATGATTAGATAAAGTAATTATAACTCCACGTGGTCCTTGTTATTGTTATTTACACATGTATGTCTATATTTTGTACCCAGATGTGGTAAACTTACTCGATATAATAAAATAATTTTTGCATTTACATGTATGAGAGTTTTCCTACAAGCAAAACAATACTGTACAGGTTGGACCGCTTAGTCACAGTTTATAGCCCTGCCAAATTTCAGTCCTCTAGTGCTTTCCGCGTAACCGAGACCAACAGACGGACGCACTGACATGGCAAAACTATAAGGGGTCCTTGCAGTTTACTATGAAACTAAAATAAAATATATCCGTTGTCTACTATAGTACCTACAAGCTTTGCCTAATTTGGGATTAGATGGTGTTTTGTTGTAGAATATAATGCTATGTACATATGTAATTTTCTATAACTTTCAGGCTCCGCAGCCACCGTTAGCATGGGATGGCTTGAGACATGCCACAGAGCATGGTCCTGTGTGCCCTCAATTCAACATAATCACACAACAAATCCAAAACGGGAACGAAGATTGCCTTTATCTTAACGTTTATACACCAGCGCTCAAACCTGTCAAGCCCTTACCGGTCATGGTGTTCATTCATGGAGGTGGCTACAAGAGTGGTTCCGGAAACTCAGACAATTATGGACCAGATATTCTCGTCAGCCACGACGTTATACTTGTTACCTTGAACTATAGATTAGAAGTCTTAGGTTTCCTATGCTTGGATACAGAAGAAGTTCCAGGTAATGCTGGTATGAAGGATCAGGTTGCCGCCTTGAAGTGGGTGAATAAGAACATAGGCTACTTTGGTGGTGACCCTAATAATGTCACAGTATTTGGTGAAAGCGCTGGCGGTGCCGCCGCTCTATATCACGTGTTATCCCCTATGTCCAAGGGTCTCCTAAAAAGAGCTATTTCAATGAGTGGCGTACCTGTATGTGACTGGTCTATTGCGTTTGAACCGGTTAAACGGGCTTTCACGCTTGGCAAGCAACTTGGCTTAGAGACAGATGATCCAAAAGAACTACTAGACTTCTTACAAGAAGTACCTGTTGAACAATTATTAGATACAAACCCTTCCGTTCTTTCATTCGAAGACCGAAACCAAAATGTTTTGAAAATGTATCACTTCACACCAGTAATAGAAAAGAAAATTGGTAAGGATAATTTCCTGACCGAAGATCCCTTAGAGATATTGAGAAGTGGAAAAATAAATGACGTGGATATCCTATTTGGATACACAGACGAAGAAGCCCTATTTGGAATTGAAATCTTTGAACAATCCCTTCTGAAAGATTACAACAGATATCCTGAAATGTTTGTTCCCAGAAAAATCCAGTTAAAGTGTACTCCTGATCAGATGTTGGAAATATCGAGCAGAATTAAAGAATATTATTTTAAAGGAAAACCGGTCTCTGTAGAAACTATGAAAGAATTTGTCAAGTATACTAGTGACGCTAGTTTTGTATACGACATCAATAGATATGTTTCCAGATTGGCCGAAACTGGCCAAGGTCGGCGGTACATGTATAAGTTCTCATGTGTATCAGACAGAAATGTGTATGGCAGAAATGGTGTTCGATATGGTATCAGAGCCGCAGCTCACGTAGACGACTGTTTGTATTTGTTCGATGCGAAGCGGTTCAACATGAAATTAGAAAAAAATACTACTGAGTACAACCTGGTTCAACTTGTGTGCACTATCTTTACCAACTTTGCTAAATACGGGTAAGTAACCAACAAATTATTTTAAAGTTAGGGAATTGAAGTTGCCATACTATAGTTGGATCAATAGACTATCAGGTCAAACATGAGTAGTAATTAGTAGCAACTATATGTGCGATTTCCGCATATGGAAATGAAATTGAGTTCCTTCTAGTAAGAATCACTGTATGAAATGCTAATCGCAAATCTGATAAAATTCCAATAAAAAAGTGACCAATTATGTAATACCAACAACTACGACAGTAACGAAACAGCAGTCACTACAAAAAAATCGTGACGCTAGGATGACGATGAGTTCCAAGGCTCGGTTTCGTAGGGTTGACGATGACAATATAACAATGTTATATGACTCGTGACTATTGATATCATACGTACATGACGCACGCTCTATAAACAAAGTCTTTTTGACAAATATGTCAAAAGTTCTCTGGCACTAAAAGACTTTTGATATTTGATAAAAGTATGTGACCTTATGTTGCAACTCTACATTGATCTGTATGCAACTCTAAAAATATGCATCCGAGGGCATTTGTTTCTCAGGTATTTAGGAAAAGTTTAATTCCTTATGAAATGCCTTGATTTATATAGAAATAAGTCTTCTTCTTTCTTAATATCCTATCCAAATTCTCATTTCAACAATCCTAAAAACCATAAGTCCGCCTTTTATACTTACTTTCATTGTAAGGTTAATATTGATATTGGTGTACAAGTAAAATAAATATATCTGTTCACAGAAACCCGACTCCAGACTCATCTCTTGGATTAACTTGGCCACAATACAATGCTCATACAAGACCGTATGTGAATATAACTGATAAACTTACTACTGAAGCCGACCCCGATGCGGATTCTTATAAGTTTTGGCAGAGCATTTACGAATATGCTAAAATAGAGTATTAGATTAGGATTTCGTAATATTGCTAGAACTTTGTAGTATGAAATTCAGCTTTTTACATGTTTTTTTTAACTTACCTTTTTAGCAAATACCTGTAACTCAATCCTACAAGTCGAATCGCACACATTCTGTAGTTTAATTTCTGCAATTTTGTTCAGCTTTGATGGCAGGGTATTTTTGTAATAGGCTTGTTTATCTACATGAAAATAATGCGAGAAATGCAAAGCAAGATCACTTTTTAACGTGTTCTGCCATCTGTATGTTTTAAGAAATATACTTATATTTTATAGAAAATAATTATGTTTCTTTATCTTTGTTTTTTTATTTATGTATCCCTACAGCTTGGCTGTTTCTCGTCAAGAGTAGAATACTACACTTTCAAAGTGAAACAAGTGGCAACTAATATTGCTGTTAAGTGTACATTTTCAAGAACGCAATTTCAAGAGTATCTTTGTATTGACCTTCAATGGTTTGAAAAGCAGCGATAGCCTAGTGGAGAGACCAACGGAGTGCTACTCAGAGGGTTTCGGGTGTTATTAATTATCGCGTGCTAAATGGTGAAGGAAAACATCAAGAGGAAACCTGCATGTCTGAGAGTTCTCCATAATGTTCTCGAAAGACATGACATGTGAAGTTTGTCAAGCCGCACTTGGCCAGCGGGTCCAGAAGTGGTGGACTATGGCCCTATAGTTCTCATAGTAAGAAGAGCTCCGTGTCGTCAGTGATGCTCCCGAGACGACGATTGGGCAACCCAAACCGAAACGTCAGACAAATAGAAGATCGTTATTGTTTCATCTTCATTCTTAAATAATTACGCTTGATTCCTTTTTGGGACATCAGTTTTGTGATCCATAAATGATTGTGTAGAATCTGAATGATCTTTGTGTCTATTGTTTGTATATGTAATAATTAAATATTTATGAATTACTTTTAAAATATAATCTAAAGTCTACAGATCTATCTATAGTTTCAATATTGAAAATGTTATTTCTTGTGAGCTACTGTTTATGTATTGTTTGTGAGCTACTGATACACCTACAACTTAGGATCCTAAAGGAAAAACGTATTTAAGGGATGATGACCAAACAAAAAAACACATATGCTCCCATTTAATGATTATTGACAATACTATAGAATTTGTTATAATAACAGAAATACGAAATATAAGCTTAATAATCTAATCCAACTTCAGCGTATAGGCTTCTCCAAAATTCGTACGCCTCTCCTAGAGTAGAGTTAGTGCCGATAGTGAGGGAGTCACCTATGTCTCCATAAGATTTAGTAGTGCTCTCGTATTCTGGCCACGTCACACCCAATGATGTGTCAGGAGTCGGGTTTCTGTGAACAAGTACAATATTTTCATCATCAATAATATAGATATAAAGTTATCAAAACACGGGACCGAATTTCATGAAAAAAAATGTAAGCGGTACAATTTTTAAAAACCTAGTAGATAGCGCTGTGGTCGAGATACGCATAACAATGCTATAGATAGCAAGAGGCGGTGAAGCTAGAACAAACTATTAAAAAAAACTGCTCTCTTCTGTTTCTAAACCCATTTCTTATAACTTTTTTTATTTATCATCACGCATTTATCCCGAAGGGGTAGACAGAAGAGTAATATTACACCCACATTTGACCTTATGAATTTTAGGTCCCGCGCAATAGGGGGCGAGGCTATTGCCGTTACCAGGCACATTGCCAGCCTCCGTGCTGCTACTGAGAATTCTGAAAAACTCAGTAACACCTTTGCTGGACCTCTGACCAGCACCCCTGACTTGAATTAGCAGACCACTGGACCACGGAGACAGTCTTATAAATAGATATGCAAAATACCCTTTTTATACAATAACAAGTATAAAAGCACCTTGCTAGATATTTTGTACTTCGTGTCATGTTGAGTGAATAAGTGCGTATAGTATGCTTTTTCAAAAGTCTAATAGACAACAACTCAAGACACATGTTGGCTAACCATTACTATTTTCATATTGAGTATCTCCTTTAATAAAAAAATTAAATAAATAAATGCAAATAAATGTATGTATTAATATTAAGCGTTACTGATATAAATGTTAAATGTAGGGCTTTCTACAAAGTAAGTTTCGTTACTGAAATGGGCAATTTAAATATCCATTACCAACATATTAATTATTACTTACCCATATTTAGCGAAGTTAGTGAACAAAGTGCACATCAGGTGTACGAGCTCGTATTCTTTCGTATCCTTCTCCAATTTTAAATTATAAAGTCTGGCGTGCATTAAGTACATGAGATCGTCTAAGTGTGATGCACCTTTTATGCCGTATTTCACACCTGATTTGCCATAAACGTTCCTATTCGCAAAGCTAGAAAACTTGTACATATAGCGTCGACCACTTCCATTATTTGCTAATTTTAACAAATAACTATTAATGTCATACTCAAAACACGAATGATTTAAGAATTTAATAAAGTTTCCCATATTACTTATACTGATTGGTTGCTCTTTGAAATAATAATCGTGAATTTTTCTAGATAATTGTATTATCTGAATGGGAGTGCTCATGATTTGAATCTTTCTCGGTACCATCATCTCTGGGTATCTGTTGTATGAAACGATCAATTCCATTAAATGTTTTTCGAATATACTGATTTCTAAAACCGTTTCTTGACTTGTGTGTCCAGCTAAAACGTCAACATTACTGCTAACTCCATTTTTTAACGCTTGTAGTACATCCTCGGTTAAGAAACGTTCCTGTCCAAAATCTTTTTCAATAACAGGCGGGAAGTGACACATTTTAAGTTCATAATTATTATATTCTTCAAAAGACAATACCGTTGGATTTGTGTTTATAATTTTTTCAATAGACACTTCTTGAAGGAATTTTAGGAGTACATTTGGATCATCTGTGTCCAAACCAAGCTGTTTGCCTAGGGTAAAAGCTCGACGTCGAGGTTCGAAAGGTATGGACCAGTCACAAAACGGTACACCACTCATACAAATTATTCTTTGGAAGAGACCTTTGCTCATAGGTGATAGCATATGCAACGCAGTACTAGCTCCACCTGAATTATGTCCGACAATGGTTACGTTATTGGAATCACCTCCAAAGTTTGTTATATTGTCTTTGATCCATCTGAACGCAGCAACCTGGTCCTTCATTCCGACGTTACCTGGGACGTCTTCCGAATCTAAGCAAAGGAATCCCAATACTTCCAGCCTGTAATTAATAGTTACTAACACAACTCCGTGAGGCATAAGGAAGTCGGGTCCAATGTTTTTATAATCTCCGGAACCAGTCTTAAAACAGCCTCCATGAATAAAGACCATGACTGGGAGTGGAGAACTCGGAGTGAGATTTGGTGTGTAAACATTAAGATACAAGCAATCCTCATTGTATAGCTGAATTTTTTGATTAACTATGTCCACTTGAGGGCACTTTGATCCATGTCTCGTAGCTTGTCTTACACCATCCCATGGGAACGGTGGCCGGGGAGGCTGTAAAGAAATTAACATTAATTTTTTTTGTATTCATATTCATATTATATCATATTCATATTCAAAACGTTGTTAAACTTATGGACTATGTTCTGAAAAACAATATGTCCTTTATATTACGTTCAAAAACATTGTGTTGATTTGCTGAACGGGACGTCAATAACTTGGAATTTGGAAAAAGTAGATAAGTCACTAAACCTTGCACCAGCGATCCTAACATTTAAAATGTAATTTGAAATAATTAGAGAGGAGTACTACTCTAAGACATTTCTACTACATATTGACTAGTGTAGTTGTATTTACTTAGATATGTGTATTTAAATCCAAATAATACAATTATGACAAAGTAGCGATAGCCTGCATGCAATGCGGGGACGGTCCCAAAACCAGATGGAGCGATCAAGTGAGAGGCCCATCATCAACCATGTTTTGCTTTGTCGCCCGAGACGCGATGAACAGGCACCGGTGGAGGCAGATCATTGAAAATAGGTGCAAACCATCCTCATCCGCCGATGACCATGATCCTCAGTCATGAGGGACTGACCACAGAGCCATGCAAATAGTATCGGGTTTCGAATCCACGGCGCGCACCAATGACTTTTCGGTGTTATGTGCTTATTGAATTGTTAATTATTGCTTGCCCCGTGCCGCGGAGGGCACGTTAAGCCGTCGGTCCCGGTAATCATGAAGATCTTTGACAGTCGTTATAGGGCGTCAGCACTTTCAAAACCGTATATTATGCACATGTCCGCAGTGTTTCGGAATATGCCTGTCAAGCCTGGTCTCCACAATATGCGGTCTGCAAAGATCGTATCGAACGAATACAGAAAAAGTTTCTTGATCATCTTATCTATCGACTGCACTATCAGAAAATACCTTATGTACAGGACTGTCGCCGACATGGTCTTCTTACTTTAGAAGAGAGACGAAAGCTTTTGGATATCAGCTTTTTACATGACATTGTAAAAGGTCACATTGATTGTGAACAGCTAGTGGCAAGTGTGGCGCTGCGCGTTCCCTTGCGACGCACACGTCATACCCCTTTACTGGACGTACCTCATCGTACCACGAATTATGCAGCTAACTCGCCACTGACTAGAATCAAGAATGCCTCGGACTTACAATTCTGATTTTCAGAACGCGGATTTATTCTTTTCTTCACAATCGATATTCAAAACCTATGTAAAGCAAGTTATCACAAACATGTATGATGATAATAATTGAATAAATAATTTAATTATAGGTTAGTATATTACCTAATGGCTATACTTTTAATATTATTATTCAGGAGATACATATTGTATTCATAACAGGAGATACATTTGATATCACTCAGTTTTTATTCATTTACGCTTATTTAAGCCTTGCCTTACTTTGATTTAAAGCATTTGTTACTATTCCTAAAGATTTTGCCTACCTCTTTGCCTGTCTGCGCAATTCAACAATATTGTATTTACTTGTAATAATTACACTTGTAGCCTGTTATTTGCCTTAATATGGATATTGTTTATGTCTAGTTATACGATTGTAACGCTGTTGGTTTCAATAAATAAATAAAATAAAATAAATATATAAATAAACTGAAACAAGTCTTAACCATGGAATATCACTATAAAGTCTATATAGTCGCTCCGTGGAAAAGCTAATATCCAGCCAAATCCCTAGGTTACACTAGAAAGCGGACCTTAGGTTGAAACTGATATAACGCTAGGAGGATGAATACAATAATGACAAACACTTAGTCTTACCTCAAATCTCAATTTTCCCAAAGGAGGTTCAGCATATGGTATACCTTTAAAGCTGTAATAATCACCATCGCCTTGAAATGTCTTTAATTTTTCTCCAGACAGCCATCCTTGTTTCACTTTTACTTCTACCATAATTATTAACTATGTACTTCCCTAAACAAAATGCTATGTTTTTAATTTCTATACTTTAGAAAGAATTACCTGGAACTTTATTAAGATAGGTTTATATTATGTATAATTCGAAAAGTTTCTATTCCGTTCCGAAGACCTGCAATCAAACATTTGTTTTAACACAGTGAATTTTAAATAGTAAAGCTAACAACAAAAATAACTATTTTATGAAATAAAAAAATGCTTCAATATTTTATAATTAATTTACATAAACTCTTTGCTCGTACGCTCACACGACTGTTCAAATAATTATTAATTTACTCTTAATTATATAAACTCAGCGTCCAGAAAAAATAATGAAGGTTATTATCAAAGGCGCTTGAACCCATATTTACTGTAGACGTATGAAACTGGTCCTTTATCTTATAAATACAGTAAAAAATAGAAACATTAGTTGGGAAATTGTTTGCGATATTTTCATTATTCTTTTTGATAACGAATAAATTATCATATATATTATATTCCTAAAAACTCAACATTGATACGTCAAACGCGTTGGGATCAAAGTACAAAATTGATTACATTACAAAGATAATCTAGTTGAGACAGTAACGGACAGCTACGCAGAGGGTCTCAGTGTGAAACCAATGCCAATGACTTTTCAGAGTCAAGTGCATATACAATTGTTAATTATCACTTGCCAAACGGTGAAGGAAAACATCGTAGATAACATGCAAGTGTAAGTTCTTCGCAATGTTCTCGCAAGGCATCTGAAATCGGCCAATACACACTGTCCCACCGTGGTGAAAGTGTATAGAGGTCCGTACCCAGCAGTTGCAGCCAGTTTATAAACAGGACTGATGATGATAATTTCTATATTATTATAATGATTTCTGCTTTCGTTTGTTGTGTCGGAAATGACATGAAGCATTTGAAAACGACTTTATTATCGTGACTAGATGCCCCGTCTGAGCACTTATGAATATACTATGATCTTAATATTAACATGACGTTTTGTTAGTTAAAATTCGCTTAATTTTTGTTCACTCAATTTTATTATAAATACAAGGCAAGTCATTTAAGTACCTACTTGTGAGATAAACATTGCAGATAAACAATTATAAAGTTTCCCACTGCTATTATTTTGATAAATTATTATCCTCTTTTCATTAGTGTTTTAAAAAAATATCTATATTTTATCACTACGTGTACACCCGCATTTTTACCCATGTTTATTTATTTATGGGTACTGTTCTGCACCCGTGGCCCGTAGTACCTATGTTCTTTTGCCTATCTCGACGTATTGACTATCCAACACAAAAACTACATTTTTAATTTGAACCAGTAGTTGCTGAGATAAGAGGCCCAATTCTCCTAATTATATTTGTTCAAAATGCAGTTTCGATCTAATAACAGTGAAATATTCATGTCAAAAAAGGCATTCTCTTAAATTAACTGATATTTAAATGTTATTGGACTGTTATCGTGACTAGATCGTAAATTGAACAAGATCGAACTATAGAAGTGAAATTAGACGATACTGACAATAAATTATCTGGGGGCACGGCAGTGCCCTCGCCATCTCGAGCAAAAAAGTAGCACGGCCGTAGCATCCTTTTCTCGAAGTAGTTCAGGCCATTTTCGACTCCCTATAACTTCTAGCAGACATAGAAGCTTCAAATTTAGTATAAAATTAGTGTTCAGTGTATAAATCAAGGAAAAATTAAAATATTTTTCAATTGCTGTCCAGTTTTCGAGATACATCAACTGCATAAATAACTTTGTAATCCTATATAAATATATATGATTACAAAATTTTAGATTATTTTTGCAGTTAGGGCTTTAATTAAGAAAGTTCGTTTTTGGTGTACAAGAAGTAGAAGGTGGAAAGGACAAAAGTAGGACTATCTACAAAAAGAAATGAGATCCCATAAAAAAATAATACTTGTCAAAAAAACCAAGTCTCGCTACCGTAAAAAGTTGTGAGATCCATGTAACATCAGACAGGTTAATTAAAAATCTTGAATGTTTTATATAAATAGATTGACTTGGCAATCGCACTAAACAATCTAATTGATATAATATACTAGATGAGCCCGCGGTTACACCCGCGTTATTTAAGGTTACTGCTCCACCTCCGTGGCTCATAGCGTGATGTTAAATAGCCTATAGCCTTCCTCAATAAATGGAATATCTAACACTGAAAGAATTTTTCAAATCGGACGAGTAGTCATGAGATAAGCGCGTTCAAGCAAACAAACAAACTAAAAAAACTATTCAGCTTTATATATTAGTATTACATTAGCTTTTAACTCGATCTATGGACTTCTTCTCTTTCAACGTATTTGTATGTGTTAACCAAATCGAAGTTTATAGAATGGTCAATAGCCTTCAACGTGGCCTAAAGAATATTGTGCTCCATCAAAAAAAGGTTGATGCATGTTAGCCTTCTAATGTTTAGATGATAAACAGGACCTGTGTAAACGGCAAGTTCAAGCATGCTGTGGTTTTTTAAATAGTAAATCATGTCTATAATTACTGTACGAATATAAAATACAAAACCATATTTCGTCCATTATTTTTTTAAGTACCTATAACTGGATTCCTGGGGTTAAACTTGAGCAAATCTTTTAGAAAAGCGATTTTTTCTATACTATCGTTTCTATACCGTTATCAAACAAACGCCTAAATCGTTTCAGTGTTCCCAATATGGTTGCCGAAAATAATCTATTTTTCCAAACGAATATGATCAAAGAACGTTCGATAAGATGTCTGAGAGCCAATATCGCATATAATTGTTTTGATCAACCCTCGATGGAGTTAAGATTCATTTAATTGATTGCTGACCCAAAAATTTTCACTCAGCACTCTATATAAAATGAAAGCTGTTATTTTTCCTAATTGCTTCTGGATCATTTTAAGTTTGAAGATTATAGAGGAATAACGTAGAATAAAATAATGACTCATCATATTTTACGATCGTGTAGCGAAAGTATAAGATAAATTATTTCGACTGCCTCCGTAGTCCAGTGGATAGCGTATGCGATTGCTGATTGGAGGTCCCGGGTTCGATTCCCGGGTAGGGCGAAAGTGTTACTGGGTTTTCCGAATTCTCAGTATCAGCACGGAGTCTGGTGATGTGCCCGGTAACCGCAATAGGCTCGCCCTCTATTACGTGTGACCTAAAAATTCGTGGCAAAATGTGGGTGTAATATTACACCTCTGACTACCCCTTAGGGGATACAGGCGTGAGTCTATAAATAAATAAAATAAAATAAATTATTTCGAAAATTAAACGTAATATACCTTGGTATCTTTCAAAATATAAGTCTTGGCTCAAAACTGTTTGCAGGTAGAATAACAGGGCTAAAAAATAATCATTATGACATTAAAAAATACATTTTAAGACAATGACATGATTAAAAAAAACCAATGTAATTGTTTTTAAATATATATATATTAATAAAATCAATCTTGTGATGTATAGAAAATGAAATCAATTACTGTATCCGTTGTGAAATAATTGGGCACAAAGGAAAATAATATTTTCGAGATCCATTTTTATTAACTAAAATAATGTAATACAAATGTAAAAGCATACCAGCATACCATTGCAATAAGTAGGGTACAAGCTTTCGTTATAAAAAGGGTCGGACGTGGATGCCGTTTCGTTTCGTTTTCGGAAATAATTAATTTTAATGTAATTTTCTTTTTTTACAGATAACATTGGAGGATCTTCTGCTTCCAGTAAGTACTTCCTTCCTTTTATCATTTATATCTACATTGCTTTGTACGATAAACAAGTCATTATTTACAATCAAAGAGTTAATGAGAATCAATTTAATATTGCTGGTCGTTAATTAAATAATCATTCGTTGATGTGAAAACAATACAATAGCTTTTTAAATGCCATAAATTATCCTACTTGGAATTAATTAACCAAAAGTTTTAGTTATTTGATAATACGACTTGGTAATTAGTTTTAATAGTTAGTAATAGTGTTGTTTGTAACAAGCAATTAAAATGGAATTCTGAATCCTAAATTACTGCAAGTGCAGTGATAAAAGTGGTAAAATTTCGAAATACGTCGCCGTTTTTAGGGGTTGTGAGTGATTGGGGGGGAGGTCTCGGACCCCCCCCTCACCATTTTCACTTCCGGGAATACTTGGTTTCCTCTGAAAAAAAAAATATCTCCAAACATCGGTGTGTATGGCACTGCCAACTTCCACATTCTTCACACTAGTTTAATAAAGTAAGGTTGACGGAGCCCTGCGAAGCAGGGCTCCGTCAACCTTCGTTTATTATTACAGTCGCACCTAACCCTAGGCACTCGACAGCAATGACGCACAAATTTGACATTAGCCGTCAAAATCATCCATCCAAGATGGCGGGTTGCGTTTCGTTTCACGTTTCTCACATAAAACCTAAAAATTACATTTGTAAAACTGTACTAAAGTATAAAAATTACGTTCCGTTTTGCATAATTGCCGTAGTATTTAAGAATTTTTGGAAATTGTTTACTATTGAGTAAAATTACTTTTAGGGTATTAAAACTAACTCCCTTAAGCCCCCTACACCACCAATACCCTCAAATTCAGGCGTCTCGTTTCGAAATCCAACCCATAAAAGTAGTCACGAGACGTCGAATCCATAGTCAGTGCATAGCAATTCCAAGGTTCGCTTCCCATAAGACCAGGGGCGGCTGTACTTTAAGTGCCTTCGTGCGCTGAACTACCAGTTTTTAAAAGGTCTATGAATAAACAAAAACAAAATACATAGGTATAATACCTATGTATTTTCCTTTGTATTTATTATAAGTACTAATATCTGATTATGGATCTATTATACGAAATTAACAAAATAATGACAAAACAATTTAAACTCTTTGCAAATGTATTTAAGATATGTTTTACAGCGACACAAATAGTCCCCGTGCACTCGACGCAGTACACGCCGCATGCTCATACAACTTCTATGAGATACGGGCGAAACGCCTGACGCGTGAGACAGAGATAGTTCGATACAAAATGTACCGTGAAATAACACCTTCCCGTGCGGCGCACCCGCGACCCGAAAACTCCCGAAAGCGAGCGAGGTCCGAGGAAGTTCGCTTATTCACCCCGTTCGCGTTCACCGGCACCCGCCTGCTCAAGCACTGGCTCAGCTGTTTGTTTTGTTTGCATTTTGGCATTCTGAAAGGATTTTCTATATACACCTATATGTTTAGTGTTTATTAGGTAAGTTGTGATTTAGTAAGTGTGTGTAATAACTTTAAAAATTAGTAATAAATTATAACGTTGACTCGATTCGATCAATCAGATAGGTATTTAAATAGGCAGTGGCAAGCGCGCCATTTTTATAATTTGAAACTAGAGTGTAAATAGGTACAAAACTATCAAGTACGCGAAGTTTTATGGCTGAAATTAAAGAAATGTTTGTGATCGAAATGTTTACCAACATTAAAATATATTTTTCACCACAGCAGCTCAAACATGACGCTTTTGCTGCGAGACAACAGTGAACAAAACGCGATTTTGATTCGAGCGTGAGTAAAAGTAGCTTTTTAATTTTTCAATCTTCAGTGTCACGAATTGACATTGTTCAGCCATAAATTTGAAACATTCGAATTTTACTGTGCTCTGTCTCTTTCACATGCATATAAAAAGTGAGTGAAAAAACAAACCCCTTCGAATTCGAAATTCGATTTTGGAATTCGACCTCAAAGAAAACACCCATTTTCGCGAAATGTTGCACATGGCCATAAATGAGTGACCACTACGTTTAGTGAAGCAGAACTACTATTTTGTAATAGTTTACGCAGCTGTTTCTTTTTCTGCGAAAAATAAAAGTACTTTTTCAACATAAATGAAGTAAAAATCTATTTTTGGGTCATTTTCACAAAAAGTGTACATTCGGGTTTTGGGGGTGTCCCACAACTTTTGATAAATATTTAACGAATAATTTCCGCATTTAAGAAAAAAAACACTAAAAATTAGGATCTATGGTTAGTTTTTAACAATATTATATGTTATTGCTACATAAAAACAGTCATATAATACCGTAATTTCCAAAAATACTAGTAGAAGGTACCAATTTTAGCGCTGTCCCACTACCAATTACACTAAAATAACATAACTTTTATACATTTTGTTGACTTATTTATACTAATATGATTGATTTTTCAGAAAGTATAGTTGTTTACGATTTTCTTTATAATTGCAGAAATAGTGTAACATTACACAAAATATTTAAATAATTGTATTTATGTGAGGACATAAATTAGCTAAGGTGGAAAATTCCCTTCCGAAACCCCATTTTTTACGAAAGATCGCAATTAAAACTACCACTTATACATATTTTTTGTCGATTAGTAACATTTGTAAGGCTGTCATTGGTTTTACCACAATGATTCGTCCATTTTTACGGCGACCAGCGGACGATGAAACACGCACTTTAGTAACGGTCAGATTTAATATTCCACAACCGCAACCAATTTCGAAGTAATTTTTCAATTTTATTTCCTGCAAATTATTTTAAAATCTTTATAAACTTTCAGTGAACCCAATTTAATACCAAGCTTGTTGGTCTGATGTGTTAGTTAAAAATACACATACATACATACATACATACCGTCACGCCTTTTATCCCCGAAGGGGTAGGCGGAGGTGTATTTCTACACCCACTTTTCGCCAGATATACTTTAGTCCCACGTAATAAGGGGCGAGCCTATTGCCGTACCGGGCACATTTCCAGAAAAACCCAATAACACCGCCCGACCCAGGAATCGAACCCAGGACCTCCCGATCCCACGCGCATATTTATGCCGCGAGACCAACGAGGCAGTCGTATAGGGTTTGATGTCGAGTTTTCCGTCTCTACGCAAAGATGGTATTTGCATCGTGTTATCCCTTAGTCGCCTCTTACGACACCCACGGGAAGATAGGGGGTGGTGACACTTGTATTCTATGCCGTCAACCACACGGCTCTGTCTGTCGTTTAGTTAAAAATAAATTAAACAAAAATGTTTAAAGGTAGACTTCCGATACCACCGTTCCGTTACCAAAACGCAGGTAACGTAGAATTGGAACCAAAAGATTCGGAATGGAATTCTTAGGAAAATGGTACATTATATTCATGTCACTCACCCCATTCCGCTACTGGAACAGTCAATTCCGTGACTGTCCTATTTTATATTTAGATTAAAATTTTAGAGCGAAATCCCATCTGATTGTCATCAAATTTTGATAATTTAGAGGGTAATAATTTTATGAATATAAATTAAAAAAGAGTTCTTATATTGTTGCCTAATTTAGTAAATTACGAAAAAGAATTTAACTAATTTCGTCCAAAGAGTAATGTAATGGAAAATAAATTGATAAAAATGTATGTTTTTTATTAGTGATTTCATTTTTTCTTTATTTCATATTGAAGTACAAACCATTACTAATAAATAATACCAGTTGATTAAATTCAAGCGTGTTTTATTTTATTTTTATAACCGAAAGCTTATAGTTACGGAATGGAAGAATTTTTGTTTCTCAAGGGCATTAAATTACCTATTTTTAATTAAATACTACAGAATAAGGTGTTATTTTATTATTTTCATATATTGGACGAAATACCACTTGTGAACGTAATGAAAAACAAACGAACTAAACAAAAAAATAAATTTCGACATATTTGAAACAGTGTACAGTTTTTGTGAAAATGACCCTTTTACATTAAAACAAATATTTTATTTTATAGTCACAAACCATGCCAATTTGCGATGTCCTATGCTACTCTGGTCAACTTTGAAAGCTTTAAATTTCTTAATGTATCATTATATCCGCTAACTTTTAATGACTATACAAAGATATATTATTGTTTTGTTTTATAGTAACATTCCTTAGCAGATTTTCAAATTAAAACATTAAAAAATCATCGACTAAATTCTGTCCTCCAAATTCGCACATGGTGGAAAATCCTACATAGTCACGACAGTAAAACATTTTTTTAAGCGTATTTTTTTAATAAAAACTACTAAAGCGCGTTCTTGTTTTAATGATGTTAACATTATTTGCCGACGAAAGCTGCCATCTTGTCTAACTTATTTCATTTTGGTGTTGAAACACGTGACGACAGGTTTGCGATTCTGTGCGAGTGAAATATATGTTTCCACGATAGTTACGGTGTTATGCCTCAAAAGTAAGTACATTTTATTAAATTTATATTACATTTAATGAATTAATTAATGGTGTATTTGAAAAATCTGATTGAACGAGAATTATTATATTAAAATAAATACAAATCATAATTGAGTTGCGTGAGACATTGAGCGTCACGTCCGGCTCGTCACGTGACATATGAGTGGAACAATAATCGTGACGTTATGGAAACATTAAGCGTTGTTTACACATGATATTTTAACCGACTGCGTAAAATACAAGTTTAACACTCGTATTTGTAGTACTTTCATTGGATCTTATAAAAGGACTTGGTATAAGTTTGTTTGTTTGGGGCGTGGTCATGTGATACGTATCGGATTCCATTTCTGCGTTGAGCACTTAGTACTGTTTCATCCTAGATATATGACACGCCGAATATGGGTACGATAAACTGGATGGATATTGCCCAACATAACAAATGCGAAATAAGATCCTATTTATACTAAAACGGTCAATGAATAATAACTAACAGTATAACATCAATATATTTTTTTGGAACATAGGTTATTTAATTATTGTGTAGATGAAAATGCTCTAATAATAATAATATTTTTATTTTGTTTTTATTTATTGACTCACGCCTGTATCCCCGAAGGGGTAGGCAGGTGTAAATATTACACCCACATTTCGCCAGGATGTTTTTAGATCCCATGTAATAGGGTGCGAGCCTATTGCCGTACCGGGCACATTACCAGACTCCGATTCCCGGGTCGGGCAAAGTGTTATTGGGTTTTTCCGTTAGGAAATTCTCAGTAGCAGCACTGATTCTGACAATTTGCCTGGTATGGTAATAGGCTCGCCCCCTGTTACGTGGGACCTAAAAATTCCTGGCGAAATGTGGGTGTAATATTACACTTCTAACTACCCCTTCGGAGATACAGGCGTGAGTCTATAAATAAAAAAAAAATTTATATTACCAATGCTTACTTATATTTTCGGATTGAGTAAGTCATGGCTCTCAGCCCAGCTGAAAGAGCGAAGCGGTGTAGGAAGAAATTAAAAATGATGTATCTCTGGGTCACGTCATGATCGGAGATATCCTTATATTAATATTGAATGCTGATAATCGTTTTCACTTAGTTATTACTGTCTGTTTTATATAAATTTCAAAGATTTTAAATTTTCATTAAATCATCATTTGCCTTCAGGTGACACCATATACTTCTTGTGTAAGAAAATATGTTGTTTATAAAGGTAAATATTTAACGTGTCGTACTTAGTAATGATAATGAGCGATAAATCTGTAAATCTGTGATAATTATCTTAAGATAGTTCTTACTCAATAATATGTTATATTTAAATAGTGAAAACTCTGCTTTACATTTCCGTTAAGTCACGATATGTTCCTACATAGTAACTGTCCTAGTTTTTAAGAACCAAATAACTGTTGATTTTCTTATAGTTTAATTATTAAAACTCTTAGCTTATAAATATAATGAGTATTTTAGATTTCAGTTTAATTATAGAAGAAAAAATCTCTGTTTCTATCAAAGAGTGATTATCTAAAGAAAAGTAATGGTAGAAAATTGCTTAACGTTGTGAAGTTTTGGATATAAAACTTATAATAGTTAGTATTCCATTAGGATTCATAGTAAAAGTAATGCATATTATTATTCTATGTGTCATGCTTTTTAATAATAAAATAAACAAATTACCTTGACGTGGATAGTTTTTCTTTTTTAGTCCTTTAAATTAAGTGACGATGTGGAATGAGATACCCCATACGGTCACGGAAAATTTAATTTATTTCGTGATCATACAGGGAAAAGCACGAATTAATCAAATATTCTGATACTATAGTTATCAAGTAATGTAATTACAACCCAACACAATTGTATTATTTTTTAAATTAATAAAATTCCACATTCGTCACGTAGGCAATCTTTCGCGAAAATGCCCCACTGGACGGCAACGCAAAAAAAGATATTTGTAATAAAGAAATTACTTTTTTTATATTATTTTTATTGTTTACATGTTTAATTTATTATTGGATTTTAATAAAAATAAGTCTAATTAATAGTATAAAATTAGTATTTAACCAATACATTTTTATTTAGAATTACCACAATGATACATTTGAAAAATAAACATCAGGGACGCGGTATTAAAACGCGATTTAAAAAAGTAGCGGGAATAAAAATTTCGCTGATGCTGATACAGTAGGTACCTATAGCGTAATGTGTTATTTTATATTAATATATAAAATAATCTAAAAAGACGAGTGAAACTAGCGATGATGACTGTACTTTAACACCAGAAGAGTTAATCAACAAGTGATTATGCAGAATTCGATCTATTCCTGTTCATTTCTATATCTCCTAAGTAATATGTGTTCTCACTGCTTTGGTGAAAAGTTATGTGTGCTACACGAGAGGAAAGTTTTTTGTATCTCGCGCTGTTGAGTCCCTCACCACGCTCAGGATTCTAACTTTGATTCACTCGCTACGCTCGTGAATCAATCATAGAATCCTTCGCTTGCTCGGGGCTCAAAATCAGCACTCGAAACAAAAAACAACTTTGCTCTCTTGTTGCACAAATAACTATTTATGTGTGCACTATTTTTTGGACAATTTTGCGTATTAATTGAATGTATTTAAAAAAGGTAAGTAATTGAATAGGCTCCTATTGTGTAACTAGTATATACAAATGGTTGTTTTACTTTATCTTAGAAATCTAATAGGTATTTATAACTTAGGCCCAGTTCCACCGCTGTCGTATAATATAATTATGCCTAAAAATTAGTTTCAACAAACTTCCAACGTTAATTTATCTGGGAGCTAGTCCTATCCATGGGCGGCTAAACGGGCCCTTAGGGTGCTGGTAAAGTGCACCACCACTTCTCTGACCCACGAGCCGCCACTGCATAAGACACAACACTTTGTGTAATGTACATACCTTCTATTGTTTCGAGATGGAGTATGCTCCTTGCTTGTTATTTAAATGTTTGAAAAGTACACCGCAACACAAGTACTTATTATATTCTACTAGCTGACTCGGCGAACTTCGTACCACCATATGTTTTTGCTATTAATTAAAAAATACCTTCTCCTGACAACTGAACACATAAAAGAAAGATTTATACAATTTGGTGCAGTCGTTTGGAAGTTATGCGCGTACATACATTTCGGTGATTCATTTTTATTTATATAGATGTGTTAATTATGACATATTATATTGTGTTTGCATGCGATGGCCGAGTTAATCTATTTATATAAAACATTAAAGACTTTTAATTAACCGACTTGGTATTACTACGATCTCACAACTTTTACGGTAGCGAGACTTGGTTGTTTTGACAAGTATTTTTTTTATGCTCGTATGACGTTCAATCATCGATGACGCCGTGGCAGAATAACTGGTTGCGAACAAGCAGCTCTGAAAGTAAATTTAAGAATTGGTCTCCAATTGCTTACATTTGTTATTTTTATTCAATAATTGCTGCAAATTTATTTATTTGGATAACAAACAGATACATTAACACAAATCTTAATATATAAAATCCTTGCGTTACTGACTGACTGACAGACACGCTACAGCCGAAACTATTGGGCGCAGGAAGCTGAAATTTGGCATGTATGTTCCTTGGGGACCGAAGGGGTGCACTAAGAAGGGATTTCCCGAAATTCCCATGGGATCGGCCAAAACGGGTAAATTAAAAAAAATGCAGGCGTAGCTGCTGGCGTCTTCTAGTAACATACAATATAATACACGCAATTCTAAGATAGTTTACTCAAGTTACTGTATCAGTTAAGACAACCGTGGTAACACAAACATCTTATATATTATCTTCCTGTTGCCTTTATATATAGAAATACAATAGATAAAGGGGACAACAAGAAGACTGACAGTTTTCTAAAATGACGCCCACTTGGCAGTAGCCTTGACACGTCAGGTCCAGAAACCCGTCAAAATTGTCATACTTACATAGTCTCATCCCCTCTATATCCCCGAAGAGGATATATCGTCAAAAGTGTGAGAGTCCTTATATTTTCATACGTGTGTGTTTGTTCCCTTCGTGTTCGTGTATGTGTACGAGTCTGCATAGTTAAACGACGTTAACACAGGTCACCACTTGGATGAGTGACCGCTAGTTATGGAATTTACATCAGAGGGCTACCACGCTTCGAAGGGCACTTAAAAACGTCGGTCGCGGTTCTCGTCTTAAGACATCCATCGTTGGGCAATGTCGGCGTCATTCCGGCGGTCTATAAACTCCGCCACCAAAGTTGGCTACACACAAGGAAGGTAGAAGAAGAATCGAATATCAGTAGTTTAATGGCAAGAGTACCTACCAGATACGTGTACAAAATACTATTAGGTTACGATGAGTAAATAAAAAAACACAATGCAAGACCCTCTTTATTTTCCTAATATATACAGTAAGATTTGACATTAGTACTCTAATCCAACCTCAGCGTATAAGTTTCTCCAAAACTCGTACGCCTCTCCTAGAGTAGAGTTAGTGCCGATAGTGAGAGAGTCACCGATGTCTCCATAAGATTTAGTAGTGCTCTCGTATTCTGGCCACGTCACACCCATTGATGAGTCAGGAGTCGGGTTTCTGTGAACAAGTATAATGTTCTTGTACCGTTTGTATGAATTATATCGTGCTCTACAGGTATCTCACTGAACTAGTACCACAACTAGTAACACCAAATTAGTAGTTCCAAGTGCGTATTTGACAATATTATAGTTTGGATTTCCAATTTATCTGGTTGTGAAGATACAGAAAACAATGCCAAAGACCGAGATGAAAACAACTAGGTTAAAATACATAAGAGTATAATTCTTATTTGCTACTTGTGAATCGATCTGATGTTTGTGATAATGATTATTTTTTATGAGCCTTGATTTTTACTTCATTTAAAAACAGTAGAAAGATGGAAATTCTTGGACAAAATAAAAAAGCTAGGCGACAACTAATAATTACAAAAAGATCATGATCCTCCTTCGTATTTTGCGTCCTTTCAAATTGAATACTGTTGAAGAAACAATTAATTTTACAAGGAGTAGATAAGTAGACGGCAGGAGTTTGATAACCACTTTTCTCTCCATATCTTTTTATATTCTATTGTTCACAGTTGCAATTGACTAAAACCTAAAATATGGTTTTAAAAATTCTCTGCCTTTGTAAATTTTGCAATTCTTTGTCAATAAATAATAAATGATGTACCTTACTGAATAATAACTAGTCGTATAAACGAATAAGTATGTTGTTATCACGCATAACTTATAGAAATGTTAATTGTGTGTAACCTTCTACGGCGCTAGGATCGTTTCTATATAGAGACATAAAATACTACTAAGTTAAGCTACTTACCCATACTTGGCGAAGTTAGTAAACAAAGTGCACATCAGGTGTACGAGCTCGTATTCTTTCGTATCCTTCTCCAATTTTAAATTATAAAGTCTGGCGTGCATTAAGTACATGAGATCGTCTAAATGTGATGCACCTTTTATGCCGTACTTCACACCTGGGTTACCATAAACGTTTCTACTCGACAGGCTAGAAAACTTGTACATATAGCGTCTCCCACTTCCATTATTTGCTAATTTTAACAAATAACTGTTAATATCATACTCAAAACACGAATGATTCAAGAATTTAATAAAGTTTCCCATATTACTTATACTGATTGGTTGCTCTTTGAAATAATAATCGTGAATTTTCCTAGACAATTGTAGAAGCTGAATAGGAGTACTGTTAATTTGAATCTTTCTCGGTACTAACATCTCAGGGTATCTGTTGTAAGAAATAATCAATTTCTTCAAATGTTCTTCAAAGATACTGATTTCTAAAACTGTTTCCTCACTTGTGTGTCCTACTAAAACGTCAACATTACTGTTGACTCCATTTTTCAGCGCTTGTAGTACATCCTCGGTCAAGAAACGTTCTTGTCCAAATTCTTTTTCAATAACTGGTAAGAAATGACACATTTTCAATATATCACTATTATATTCTTCAGATGACAACACGGTTGCAGTTCTGTTTATAAGTTTTGCCACGGACACTTCTTGAAGGTATTCTAGGAGCACATTAGGATCATCGGTGTCCAATCCAAGTTGTTTGCCGAGAATGAATGCTCGACGTACCGGTTCGAAAGGTATAGCCCAGTCACAGAACGGCACACCACTCATACAAATTATTCTTTGAAAGAGACCTTTGCACATAGGAGATAGCATATGCAACGCAGTACCAGCTCCACCTGAATTATGTCCAACAATGGTCACATTATTAGGATCACCTCCAAAGCTTGCTATATTTTCTTCGATCCACCTGAACGCAGCAACCTGATCCTTCATCCCTGCATTGCCTGGAACATCTTCCGAATCCAAACAAAGGAATCCTAATACTTCTAGCCTGTAATTAATTGTCACTAGTATAACTCCGTGCGGCATAAGGAAATCAGGTCCAAGGTTTTTATAATTGCCGGAACCGGTCTTAAAGCAGCCTCCATGAATAACGACCATGACTGGGAGTGGAGACACCGGAGTTAGATCTGGTGTGTAAACATTAAGATACAAGCAGTCCTCGGTGCTGAGTTGAATTTCATGATTAAATAAGTTGACTTGAGGGCACTTTGGTCCATGTCTCTTAGCTTGTCTTACACCATCCCATGATAACGGTGGTCGAGGAGACTGTAAACAAAGTAATAATTATAATTAGAAATTTGGATTTATTTTTATATGACTGCAAAGAAAAGAGAAGTTTCTCAAAGTGGTCGTATTTCTTTCTATGTTTGTGGTTTCAAAACTCTATTATTTATTAACCGAATTCAATAAAAAAAAATAGATAGATTTTAGATGGATATACTTTCCCTTTAGTTGAGACTAGGTATAAAAATAAAAGACATACTTCATCTTACCTTAAACCTCAATTTTCCCACAGGAGGTTCAGCATATGGTATACCTTTAAAGCTGTAATAATCACCATCGCCTTGAAATGTCTCTAAGCTTTCACCAGACAGCCAACCTTGTTTCACTTTTACTTCTACCATATTAACAAAGTCACTGAACAAAACTTTTCTTATATATTTCGGGAATTTTAATTGCACAAAGTATCTCTCAATGTTTAACCTAGGACTTCAAGAAAAAAAACGAAGGGTGTTCCAGGTCGCAGATTTGAAATGCAAATATAACTGAGAACTGATTTTATCTAGCTTTTCAAAATACTGTTATACATATATGGCCGATTTTCACACAGTAAATTATTAAATAGTATTACAATACAAAGGTTTCATGTTAATAGTAATACGCGTGTTTTTTTTTTTCAATAATTCACATAAGGTGTTTGCTTGCCAATTCGCGACTGTTCAATTAATAATATTTTTTCTCAAATATATATACTGTGTCCGGTGAATTGAAGGTTATTACCGAGGCACCATTTTTTATAATGAAATGCAAAAGTTTGATGATTAATTAAATAATCTGTGTTTAATGTAGACATCTAAGGATATCTTGTCTTTTATGATAATTATAACCACAGTAACTAAAATAATTTGGATGCTGGTTGAAACATTACCCAAATTATTTACTTACGTAATTATGTGCCTTCGATTATTGTGTCAATGAAGTCGTCTCTCATGCTTTTACGATGCAGTGCAAAGACGCATCTAAGCTTACTTGGATGAACCGATGGTCTCACTACGAATTCATTGAAATACCTTACATTAATTATTAAAAAAAGGGTCTTACTAGCGTATCGCCAGTAAGTCCCGTTTTAAGAAAATTGTATGATGTATACAAATCGCGAAAGTTTTAAATCGATTATTTTAATATGAAGTTTGGTTAATTTAAATGATAAATTAAAAGGCGAGGTCAATTTAGTACAGTGACGCAAGCATAATGTTTATTTGTTAATAAACAGATTCTAAAGACTCCCACGGTACATTCTTAAGATTAATTGCTTTAAATTTTTAATATTTTCGTTGCATTTGTATTTTCAAGCAACAAATCTTATTCAAATTCTTCGAAATTGCAAAAAGTGAATAATATCTTTGCGAAGAGAAAATTTTAAACTAAACCCTATACCAACCCGTCTGGCCAGCGCGATATAGTATACCAAATAACACCCAATGAGCACACTTGGAAATAAAAGGCCCCCAGTTCCCGATAGTCCTGCTGTCCGCAGCTACGGTAGCGGTCGCGGTAACAGCGGGGCAGGGTGTACTAAGAATCTCCGGGCTACGGCAAACGGCTACCACAAGAAACTGAACCTGGCTACGTACAATGGACACTCTCTACGGCTGGACTAACACATCACCGAACTCGAGGTAGAACTAGGTCGTATAAACTGGCATATATTAGGGTTGTCTGAAGGCCGAAGACAGGGGGAGGACACGATAACCCTTGAGTCAGGCAACCTGTTCTACTTTCGAGAAGGCGGTCAGCCCTCCCAGGGCGGTGTCGGTTTCCTCGTTAACAAATTTCTCGCTAAAAACGTTGTAGAGGTCAGCAGTGTGTCGACACGGGTAGCGTACCTCATATTAAGGATTACCGGCAGATACTCGATTACCTGAAGGTGGTACAGGTATATGCGCCGACCTCGATATACTGCGATGACATAGTCGAAGCCATGTATGAGGTTGTTGCTAAGGGTCTACAACTACATCATACCACCAAGACTCACTACAGCGTTGTTATGGGGGATTTAATGCCAATGTGGGAGTACAAGAACGCGGCGAAACGAAAATCGGATCCTATGGCGTGGGGCGCCGAAATCACAGGGGGCAAATGCTGGTCAACTTTCTGGAGTCACAGGGCTCTTCTTAATGAACTCTTTCTTCAAGAAGAAGGCTCATAGAAAGTGGACATGGCGAAGCCCCGATACTGTTACAAGGAACAAGATAGACTTCATCATATCTGATCGGAAGTACGGAAGTACAGGATGTCCCAGAAATCAACGTCAAGCTGGCAATGGACGATAGGCCAATTAATAGTGGTTATAAAAAAATAAGACAAAAAATAATTATATATAATTTTAGATAATATTGCCGTTCGTAACAGATCAGCAAAGTTAAGCAACGCTTGCACAGGTCACCACTTGGATGGGTGACCGTGTGTAACATTTACATCTGAGCGCTACCGTACTTCCGAGGGCACGTTAAGCTGTCGGTCCCAGTTCTTGTCTAAAGATAAGGACGTTAGGCCATGTCGGAGGCCTTCGGGTGGTCTGAAAACTCCTACACCAGAGTTGGCCACACACTCACATGACATACATACATACATAGACTCACGCCTGTTTCCCGGAGGGGTAGGCAGAGACTACGGAACGCCATTTGCAACGATCCTGACATATCTCTCTTGCTTCATTCACTCCCATCAGATTCCTCATGCATGCTTTTCTGTTCAGGGTTCCTGTTTTTAGGATGTCTCCAATCTGGTCACACTCACATGAAAAACAAACAAACTATAGTGCCGTGTGTGAGCGAGACAGACAATGACACTAAACGTGGAAGACTGTTACTTATATTAGGTCGAAAAAAAGAATAAGGTTGAAATCAAATTCAGTTATTGGAATCAAAGTTTATTCATTCATAACAAATACTCAAATTGTTTGCCTTTAGCCGCAATGCAAGCCCTACATCGATCGTCTTAAAAAAGAGCTGTTTGCAAGACGAGCGTATCTTTGCACATTTACAAAAACTCGATGCCCTACCGCAATGCCTGAAGACCAAAGTCTACAACCAATGCGTCCTACCTAATATGACGTACGGTGCCGAGACGTGGACACTCACAGTGGGACTAGTCCACAAACTTAAAGTCACGCAGCGAGCTATGGAACGGGCTATGCTTGGCGTCTCTTTGAAGGATAAAATCCGCAACGAAGTTATCCAACAAAGAACCAGAATTACCAACATACAGAATTAGTAAGCTCAAGTGGCAGTGGACTGGCCATATTTGTCGAAGGACTGATGGCCGATGGAGCAGGCATGTCCTAGAGTGCAGACCATGACTCGGTAAGCGTAGGCCGGCCCCCGGATAGGTGGACCGACGACCTAAAAAGCTGAAAAGGGTAGCTGGGACAGACTGGATACGGAAGGCTGAGGACCGTATATTGTGGCACGTGTTGTGAGAGGCCTATGTCCAGCAGTGGACTGCGATAGGCTGATTTATTGACTGATATTTTTAAATAAAAATATTAGCTTGTCCCAAATCATTCATCACTCAGTGCCATTGAAGTTCTCTATTATCAAATACTCCGACAATATTAGAGGGTGGGTATGTAGGTGGCGGTGGGTGGGTATGAGGAGGGTATGTAGGTAGTAGGGCCATGCTGATTTCAGCACGAATGGGTCGGCTCGACCGGGGCGGTACTACCCTCTCACAGAAGATCAACGTAAAGTAGCAGTACTTTTCTGCTGTGTTTCGCTTGGTGAGTGAGAGCGCCGGAGGCCCAGTCCCTCCTTCCCATTCTCTCTTCCTTTCCTTTGGGGAAGGCAGAGAGAGTGTGAAGGTTTAGGTGAGGGGGCGGTTACCGCAGCATACGTTGGACCAGTGAAGTATTAGTGGAGTCATTGTGTGGGTAGTGGGGGTCGACCCGCCGGCCAGGGAGACCCGTAGAAACGGTGGTGCCGCTGGCCGCCCGCGGTATAGTACAGGGGCCCAACTGGGACTAACCATCTCGGGAGGCTGCCCCACCAGGCCGCGCATAATCTCGGAGTGGCTCGTCGTGCCGGTTGGTGACCGGATGGTGGGACCCGGCGACCACTTCCGGGAGGGTACGGGGGCCCTTCCGTCCGGCGGATCGGCCACTGCTATTCTGCACAGTCTAATGACGAAACAATACTCCACGCTTTGTCACGCGCCGCTGCGGTAATTGCCACCTCTTTTCACGCCCCTCCTTTCTTCTTCCACTCCACTATGGCAGCAAGCATTGGTAACGGTCACACAGCGGCGTCAACCTTTCCCACCCACACGCTACTTGAGGTGGAGTTCGCCAACATCCGCGGACTCCATTCAAACCTCAACGCCGTCCACCACCATCTCGAGACGGCAAGGCCGGCCATGCTTTTTCTGACGGAGACTCAAATAAGCCGCCCTGCCGACACGACTTATCTGCAATATCCCGGCTATGCCCTTGAAGAGAATTTCTACGCAAAAGCCGGAGTATGCTTGTTCGTCAGGGCGGATATTTGCTGTCGTCGTTTACGCTGCCTAGAGGACCCCTCCTTTTCCGTCCTGTGGATACACGTAAATCTGGGTTCATTAGCCCGGATTTACGTGTGTCTATACCGTTCCCATACTGGAGATGCCGAGACAACTCGACTTTTTGATTACCTGAGTCAGGCGGCAGATGAAGCGCAGGAACAGTTTCCGACCGCTGAGTTGGTGTTTTTGGGAGATTTTAATGCCCACCATGAGACCTGGTTGGGCTCTCCCAAAACAGACCACGCGGGAAGGGCTGCTCACGCATTTGCTCTCACGCATGACCTGGCCCAACTGGTACTCCAGCCCACCAGGATACCAGATATTCAGGGTCAAGCGCCCTCTTTGCTGGACCTTCTGCTGACGAGTCATCCAGACCAGTACAGTGTGTCGGTTCAAGCCCCATTGGGCTCCTCCGACCACTGTTTGGTCTGCACTTCAGTGCCAACCGCTGCGCCTTCACAACATGTGGACGTAAAGCGACGCTTATGGCACTACTCGTCAGCAGATTGGGATGGCCTGCGCAGTTATTACGCGTCCATTCCGTGGTCTCAGCGTTGCTTTGGTGGGAGGGATCCTTCGGAGAGTGCGTCTGCTGTTGCTGGGGAAATTCTGTTAGGTATGGAATATTATATTCCATCCACTTTTGTCACCAGCAACAGCAGAATTCGGCCCTGGTTCGATCGCGAGTGCGCCGATGCTGTTAAACAAAAACAGTCGGCGTACCGTGCTTGGATCAGGGCTCGGTCTCGTCGCGATCCGAATGTCCATCTCATCAAAGCGGCCTATAACAGAGCCGCTAAGGTCTGCAAGAGGGCATACACCAGAGCGGATGCACAGCGCGTTGCACGGTTTGGCCAAGAACTTCTGTCGCACCCTACGGGAAGCCGTGGATATTGGCGGCTGGCCAAAGCCGTGCAATCCAATTTCTGCCAGTCTTCGCTGCCACCGTTGCGATGCTCTGACGGATCACTGGCTCATGGGCCGCAAGAGAAAGCTGACTTGCTTGTCAATCTCTTTGCGGCCAACTCCCGAATCGATGACCGTGGTTCGCAGCCGCCATCTATAAACCACTGCGGCCACTCCATGCCTGATGTTCGCATCAGGCAATGCGATGTTCGCGCGATACTTAAGAAATGTGCAGCCGAGTTGTCTCCAACGCTTACACGCCTGTATCGCCTGTCTTACTCCTCTGGCGTCGTGCCGCAGGCTTGGAAGGAGGCGAACGTACAACCGATTCCCAAAAAGGGGGATCGTTCTGATCCAGCTAACTATCGACCCATAGCCATAACCCCTATTCTCTGCAAGGTATTCGAACGGATTATCAACACCCAACTCGTTCGCTACCTAGAAGATCGCTCTCTTATCAATGATCGACAATATGGCTTCAGACCGAAACGATCAACGGGCGACCTTCTAGCGTATGTCACTCACCTTTGGGGTGAGGCTATGGACAGGCACGGGGAGTCGTTGGCTATCAGCCTCGACATCTCCAAAGCCTTCGATAGAGTCTGGCATCGTGCGCTTCTTTCCAAGCTTCCGGCTTACGGCTTGCCACCTCGATTGTGCAACTGGGTTGCTAGCTTCCTGCATGAACGACGTGTTCGAGTTATTTGCGAAGGCTTAAATTCAAAGTTTATGCAGGTAAATGCTGGTGTGCCCCAGGGATCCGTCTTATCGCCCACACTTTTTCTTCTGCATATCAATGATATGCTCACTTTCGGGAGCATACATTGCTATGCAGATGACAGTACCGTGCATGGGCGGTATCTCGGCCATCCTGCGGCTAAGCAGGCCGACATTGAGGAAAATAGGCGAAAACTTGTCGCTGAGCTTGACCAGGTTTTGAACAGCATCTCGAATTGGGGTGCTGAAAACATGGTCGAGTTCAACGCCAAGAAGACACAGGTGTGCGCATTTTCAGCTAAGTTATCTCCATTCCTTCCCCAACCTTCTCTTCTGGACACTCCACTACCGATACAGGACAGTCTAAATATACTTGGTATGGACATACGCCGCAATCTCAACCAGAGAAACTACATTGAGGGTGTCATTAAATCGGCATCTCGAAAACTCGGAGTCCTGAACAGAGTGAGGAGGTTTTTCACGCCGGAGCAGCTGTGTCTATTATACAAGACTCAGGTTCGCCCCTGCGTGGAATACTGCTCTCATCTCTGGAACGGCTCCGCTCAGTACCTGCTAGATGCCCTTGATAGGATGCAGCGGCGTGCTGTCCGTATCATAGGTGACCTTGAGGCTACTAAGTCCCTTGAATCTCTGCAATTACGCAGGGACGTAGCCTCAATGGCTGTCTTTTACCGATTGTATCACGGTGAGTGTTCAGAAGAACTCTTTCAACTCATCCCACCCTCTCCTTTCCTATCCCGAACAACACGTGCCGGGTTAAGGTGCCACCCTTATACGGTAGATCAGATACCGTCACGTACGAAAAGGTTCGGTACGTCTTACCTTTGCCGTACCATAAAAATGTGGAACTCACTGCCAGCTCACGTGTTTCCTTCCTCCCTTGATCCTGGGTCCTTTAAGCGGGGCGTGAAAAAGCATCTCTCAAGGCCGTCAAAGTGAGAGCCATCATGTCACATTGCTTAACCAGCAATTGGGGATGGTGGCCTTCCCAATAGGACTTCACTGTCAGCTTACCATCAGGCAGCGTGAAGTCAATTTGACAGGTTCTTTCTAATAAAAAAAAAAAAAAAAAAAGGGTGATTTGCTTAAATTAAACCTTGAACTGGTGCTACGATCTCATTCACATTATACCCTCCGGGTACTTACTCTAGTAACTGTAAAATTTGCTGCATCTGGTTTAATGTCTTCATAAAACGTAAAGTAGTAAGTAATCTTAATTCTTCAACATTTTCACCAATCCGTCAAATAGTCGAGTTGGGCGTGTAGTAAATGACCCTAATATTCTAACCCTACTTCGGCGTATATGCTCCTCCAAAACTCGAAAGCTTCTCCCATAGGGTTAGAGCCAATAGTAAGAGTATCACCCAAGTCCGCATAGTATTTACTAGAACTATCGTAGTCTGGCCAGATGACACCAAGCGAAGCATCAGGAGTTGGATTGCTGTAAGCAATATCAACGATTACAAATATGAAGTCAACTTTATATGTATTTTTTTACATTCTATCAATTTCTTGTACAGTAAGAACATTGTTTTGAATGTTAGGATGGGCAAGGTTTTTATCACAAATTCTTCATACAGTAAATGGTTTGTGCTTTGCTTTAGTATCTTTATAGATAAACATTTAAAAAGCACCCAGTAAGGAATGTAAGCTAGCATAGAGACATGTACTTTAAGGGAGGATTTTGAACAAGATTTAATTGATTTATACATATCAAATATGAATTAAGGCAGCCTTATAGTCAGTGAAACTACTGTGCGTCTGAGCATCTCAAGTTCAGACCGGCACTGCTGACTTTTCGTAGCTATGTACATACATACATACATAGACTCACGCCTATAACCCCGAAGAGGTAGGCAGAGGTGTATTTCTTCACCCACTTTTCGCCAGATATACTTTAGTCCCACGTAATAAGGGGCGAGCCTATTGCCGTACCGGGCACATTTCCAGACTCCGTGCTGCTACTGAGATTTTCGTGACAGAAAAACCCAATAACACTGCCCGACCCAGGAATCGAACCCGGGACCTCCCGATCCCACGCGCACATTTATGCCGCGAGACCAACGAGGCAGTCGTATAGGGTTTGATGTCGAGTTTTCCGTCTATACGCAAAGATGGTATTTGCATCGTGTTATCCCTTAGTCGCCTCTTACGACACCCACGGGAAGATAGGGGGTGGTGACACTTGTATTCTATGCCGTCAACCACACGGCTGTGCTGTGCTCGTAGCTATGTGCGTGTTAAATTATTGACAAGAGAAATCTGCCAACTCGCATTTGGCCAGCGTGGTGGACTATGACCTTACACTTCTCATCATAAGAATAGTCTGACGTGCTCAGCAGTGGGTCAGTTTAAATACAGAGCTGGTGATGAGGATAAGATATAAATCACATTGTAATTCATCTCAGTTTAGTATTCAGTTTTATCACGTGCTAGGGAAGAGTGCTATGAACTATGCTAGGAAAAGTTAACTCAAGTAATATTTTCCTGAACAAAGTACAAGGAATGTTTCAGGCAATATTTGTCTTTTTCCGGCATGTTGGATTTACTCTAACATCTTTCAAACTTTCAAATCTTTCAAAATTTTCACCTACCTATTTAATTACAAGCCAGGTTCTTACAATCATCGCCGATAAAGTTACTAGTTATAAACTATAATACAGATAAGAGAGGTTTTAGTACGCATGCCTGTGATAGCCCATTGTAGGCCTCCAATTAATTATTGCAGTATCAAAATGTTTTGAAGCAGTATTGTATGTTAATTTCTCTTCTTAAAATGGACTAGAAGTAAAAGTATTGTGACATTTATTGAATTTCTTGTTTTATACTTACCCATATTTTGCGAAATTAGTGAACAGCGTACACACAAGCTGGACTTGTCCATATTCTTTCGTATTCAACTCTAGTTTTAAGTTATCATATTGGGCGTGCATTAAGTATAATAGATCGTCTAAGTAAGCCGCTCCTCTTATGCCATACTTCAGACCTGGTTTGCCATAAACATTTATACTTGAAAAACAGGAAAACTTGTACATAAAGCGTCGACCAACTCCAGTATTTGACAATTTTGAGGCAAAACTATTGATATCAGATTCCAAATCAGTATGACTAAGATATCTAATGAATTCTTTCATATAGTCTTCATTTATAGATTTGTCTTTAAAATAACAATTGTGAATTTTCTTTGATAACTGTAAAATTTGGCTTGGGTTGCTTACTAGTTGAATTTTTCTGGGTACTAATGTTTCTGGATATTTGTTGCATAAGACAATTTGTTTTATTAAGTCATTTTTAAGCATACTTATTTTGACTAATGCTTCTTCACTGGTATGGCCTATGAGAACATCTACGTCTCTAATGCTTTTGCTTTTTAAAGCTTTCATAATTTCGTCTGTCAAAAAATGTTCTTGACCTAAATCTTTTTCAATAACAGGAGTAAAATGGCTGAGTTTCATTACATCATTGTTATGCTCTTCAAATGACAGCACAGTTGGATTTGTATTTATTAACTTCTTTAAAGGCGCTTTCTTAAGAAATTCCAACAGAACATTTGGATCGTCGGTATTCAATCTAAGCTGTTTACCAAGAGTGAAGGCTCGTTGCTTAGATTCAAAAGATGTGGCCCAGTCACAAACTGCCACTCATTAAAATCACTATTTTAAAGAGACCTTTAGACATCGGTGACAAAATGTGTAATGCAGCGCAAGCAGCACCTGAGTTGTGGCCTATAATAGTTACATTATCAGAATCGCCTCCAAAACTGGCAATATTACTTCAAATCCACCACAGCGCTGCAACCTGATCCTTTAACCCTGCATTGCCTGGTACATCCTCTGTCTCCAAGCATAAAAACCCAAGAACTTCTAATCTATAGTTCATAGTCACTAATATAACTCCATGCGGAGTAAGAAAATCTGGTCCATAATTTTTAGAGTTTCCAGAACCACTCTTGAAACATCCACCAAGTATGAATACCATAACAGGAAGTGGAGAGGTCGCTGTGAGGCGCGGTGGGTAAACGTTAAGATGGAGGCAGTCGTCATCGCCTAGGTTGATATCTTGTCTAAATAGGTCTACTTGGGGACACTTTGGACCATGCTCCGTAGCTTTCCTGATACCATTCCATGGCAATGGTGGTCGCGGGGCCTATAAAATCTTAGGAAAGTATATAAATGACATTACAAGTAGTAAAACTAATTGCGCTAACATACCTAAATAAATATGACTGATAAGGCAATATTCATGAAACAAAAACATTGTGATCTTTATTCGAAGGTTATAGTTTAGAAATGTTCTTCCGTCTGTCTATCCGTCCGCGGTTTTATGCGAAAACTATCACCACTAGAGAGCTGTAATTTGGCAAAGTTATACATTGTGATCACGCGAACAAAACAGTATGGGGAATTTTTAAAAGGATTTTATTTTACGGTAACTCCCATACACGTGTATGGGAACTGCAAAAGTATTTTATAATATTTCTCTATTATATCGAATACGGTATCATAACTTTAACCGTTTACTTTAATTGCTTTTTTATTCAGGGATTCTTTTGCAAAACATTTAGCTAAAACCATAAATGCCAAGTTTGCCTCCAAATATTGACTGCTACTATCGTTTTACTTTCGACTTTTATTTAAACGCCTTGGGACTGGGTCTGGCCAGTAAAAATTAAATTGAACGTGGATTCCTACCTTAAACCTTAATGCCCCCACTGGGGGTTCGGCGTATAGAATGCCTTTGAAGCTGTAGTAATGCCCATCTCCTTGACACGTCTTAGCTTTTCTCCAGACAGCCAACCTTGCGCTACTTTTACTTCTACCATATTAACAACTTTAGTGCAAAAAATGCTGTTTTTACTTCACAACGAAAGAGTCTGTCATCTGTGCGTATTGCACTACGAGTGAGCCTGTACTTATAATGTGTAGACAATTTAGGTCTATAATTTATGGTATCATGACGTCATGTTGAAACTAATTTGAGACCAATATGATAATAACATTGTTATTTAAGCAATAAATCAGGCCTACTTTAAAATAATATAAACTTTGAACGTAGTACTTAAAATGTTAATAATATTTTTATGTTATATCGTTCTGCCTAAATTACTTGGTAGTTACCTAAGTCAGAGCTTGATATTATGAAATTAACGGCCGGTTTCTGAATTGAGAATTTCAGCTTTCATCAGTTGAAAAATTCTGAACTAGTTGAAGTCAACTTAAGTTTTTTCTGTTTCACAGGCAGAGTGATATTTTTTCAAAGCACTTTCAACTGAGTTTTCTTCAAATCATGATTAACTTAAACCGAACAATACAAGGAGCAAGTATACATGGAGGGAGCATTTCAAAATGAGTAGAAAACGTATATGCATCTCTTTTCTCTTTAATTACAAAACTGCATATGTTCGAGTATGATAGCCACAGAGCTTTTATACAGCCTTGAATGACATATGCCAAGAAAAATATTATGTCATGTCGATGTTCGTCCAGCTGGAGTGAAAGCCGTGTCGAAATAAATTGCAATTTTAATTGCTACAAAATATTACAATTGTAGATATGACCACATCTAAACATTAAAAAATGACCATAGTTTGTAATGCCGTCGGATGTAAAAGCCAAATGGGACTATTGACCGAAAATGGTCAAAAAATATCTTACCACCGGTAAGTCATAACAAGTAAAATTGTAGATATCTGCCGTAATAATTCTACATCGATATTTGTAAAGCTTATACTTAAGGATAAAGATAATGACTACCGTTGACACCTATTTTTATTCCAATAGTCACAATGAAATAAATATAATATAAATATTTCGATAAAAAATATGAGGATAGTGTTGTAATGCAATTGTCAGTTAGAAAACCAGTTTCTGAAAGATTATAATTTGAATAATTGGTTATTAATTGTGATTTTTTGTAGATTTCCAAAGAATGAAGGTTTGATACTAAATTGGGTCCGAAATATGACAAAGGGAGAATGGCAACAGTCTAATTCTTCTAAACTTTGTTCGCTTGATTTTGTGTCTGCTTGTTATCAAGAAGAATTTCAAAGAAAAGTTTTGCATTCTTATGCTGTGCCTACTATTTTTACTAACCAGATATCTAATACTAAGGTTTGTACTTCTACTTTATTATTATTAACTTATATTTTTATCAATCAATATATACCCACCAACATTGCAACTGTTAAAATATGCTATAGTAATGATATATACATATATGTAGGTATATCATAAACAGATTTGTGTTGTAATTTTCAGAAATGTCCGAAATAACGAAACCTTATTTTTAGAAGCGATAATAAAGCTTCAAGAGTGAACATGGCTTGCACTTCTGGAACTCAGGATAAAAATATTGTTCGTAAATGTTAACTGTTTCCACCCATGTACATCCCATTTTGGTAATACATATAGTATCAGACCTGCCGGGCAGTTATCGTGTGCATTACTTTGTGGTATAAATAAATGATTTTGAGTATTTAGACTTTTTTTCAATTACTTTCCTAAATACTGTAAAAAGAGAGATAATAAGAAGATATGATCAATCATATCTTATTATTACCTCTCTTTTTACAGTATTTGTTTCTTTGTAGGCACCTAAGTACTATACTCTAAATAAAAGCTCGTAAAATAAAATACGACTGGTATATTACTTAATCAAATGCTTATCTTGTCTCTACATAACGAATTATATACCAATACCAATAAAAGATTAATGCATGAGTACATCACTATTGACAGTCATTTCTTCTTTTGAAAAAATTGCGACATGAGTATTTCAAGAGGTAATAAATTCAATACATCTGTCTCGGTTACACATATGAAATTTTATACAAGTAAAAATAAATAACGATAGGTTTCTTGTTTATGCTTAAAGCTATCACTCCATGTATACTTGCTCCTTGGAACAATACTAGTACGTTCCGATACAAGTAAAAAAACCGGTACTAACCATAAATTCGTATTAATTAACATTTTACAAAGAAGCACACTTGTCAGTTAATTATATTTATACGGAAACAAATAAAAAGTCGAAATAAAGTTGTATTTAAAATTATTTCAACGATTATTTTATTTTAATGAACAGTTTGTTGAATTTGTTCAATTCGGTATCTTAGTGAAAACGGAACGTGTATGTTATGTCAAAGTCAGTTTGTTTTATTTTTAGTACAAAATATTTGTCGCCAGATATATTTGAGGTATAATTCTATATACCTGGTGGCCACCATGGAGGTATATAGAATTATACCTCCATGGAGGCCACAGCGTAATTATTTGGATTGATTTAACACGGAAATCTCTTATTTATATTTTCTAACCCTTCAATTTGTTCCTAATAATGTTGTAATCTATTTTTCCAAATATTGAATAGTCTTTGAACCTTTTTTCTATAAATTCTGTTTAACGACCTTCTTGTTGTGTAGACGTCAGTATGAAGTAACCGCTGCTTAGCAACCGTAGTGTGGACAGTTTGACATACTGGCTGTCATATTACTCGTGATCACGGGTTAAAAGACCAAAGTTGTATAATTAATTTTTTCTCAATTTATCAGTGCTAAGTGAGGTTTGACAAATGTCAAATGTTTTCAGAAACGCGAATATAGAGTTGATATGGAGTTGATCATGAGTTGATCATATGTTGTGTCAAATTTTAGATTTTACAAGTACAAATACTCAAAATGTATCAAAACAATTTTTTGTTAAACAGAAAATTGATTAAGTAGTATATAATTAGTGTTTACATTGTTCTCAACGCAAAATTCGCAATTCAGAAACCGGCCGTAAATGTTTGTATATTATCTTGAAACTCTGACTAAATTCCTCATTAACCGGAATTTTTGATGAAAAAAATATATTTTGCAATTTTTGCTTATAGAAGAAAGTAACCATTTCGAATGCCATTTTATAGTTGTTTTGTGTAATAGGACACAAACGCGTGCAGACCAAATACCTACACTCACCCATAATATAAGCAAAGTCACGAGCCTGCCTTTGGGAATGGAAAAATGAATAAGAGGATGCGTGGGATGATGGACGAGGTAAAGGGGATGGGAACTCCGGCACTCTCGCTCGTACTTTACGTCGTCATTCTGTGAGATGATAGTACCTCGGTCGAGCCCGCCAATTCATGCTGAAATAAGCTAGATTCTACTTCAAGATGACTTAAATTCAATTAGATTTTTCGTAAAGGTGATACTGCAAATTGTATATTGTCTTCTACAAAAATAATTGAGAAGATTATTATTTCCCGTTTTTGACAGATGGAAATACTGCAGGAATTAAGGAAATATCAGTGTAAAATATTAATTGCAAATTATCCCTAATACTCGACTGCCTACAAGTATAAGATACCTACTGCATCAGTTACGCAAATGTCAATATAAAAAAGATAACATACCACAATAAACGATGGGAACAAACATTAAGACAGTTATAAATCCATTGTGTTAAAGATGAATTACCTGCTTTATTAGTTGATTATAATTTAAAATACTGACACAATAAAAACCACTCCTCATCAGTTTTTATTAACAGAACCAGCTGTTGCCTGCGGCTTCGCCCATCCTACATACTAATGTTCATAGATTTAACCTCTTAGAGGTGATATAGAAAATCCTTCCTTAGTAGACCTACGTGATAAAAGTTACCCATTTTCCAAATTTCATGTTTCTAGCTGAAGTTAAAGCTATGCGATGATATGTTGGTCAGGTTATGTAATCTTTACTGATATAAGCTAAACTGTTGTTTGTTGGTAGGTTTGGTTGAACGCGCTGATCTCAGGAACTGCTACTTCGATTTGAATCATTATTTTGAGTTGGATAGCTCATTTACTAAGGATTACTGTAGGCTATGTTAGATTGCCCAGCAGCCATTAATAACGCGGGTGGAGCGGGTTAGTTTTATATACTTCATGATTTTTCTTCTTCTCATTTACGTTGAAGTGAGTCACAGATTTAATGAGGTCTGTCCATCGTGTCATATACTTCATGATGCAATTGATCAAACCAAGACAGCTTTGAAAAATTTTTATTTTAATTTTATTTTTGAATATTAAAGTAAATATGTTTTTTTAACTTTGTTTTATTATTGTTATCGTGTAGCAAACAGACTTCAACTTATTTTCTCCTTATCATGCCATGCTCTGGCACTGCATTATTACTGTTTATTACCATACATACATACATAGACTTACGCCTGTTTTCCAAAGGGGTAGGCAGAGACTACGGAACGCCATTTGCAACGATCCTGACATATCACTCTTGCTTCATTCACTCTCATCAAAAATGTAATTATTTTGTTTATTACCAATGGTATCATATTTGACGTATTGCGATTAACCGGGGTCGGGAAAATAAACAGCCTATACAGTAAAAATGTAGTTAAAAGTCCAGTTACAGTATATTTTATTGAAATATATGTAAATTCCCAGAATCTTCTTCGGAATGATTAGTGAAAATTCAATCCGGTCTGTCAAGTTCCTGGTACAGCATAATGGTAACCCGTAAACGAGGATGAACGATTCAACAGTGTTCCATACTCTTCAGCCAGTTGTAGATTTTTTTGTCGAATCCATTGTGATTTTTCACGTCGTCCTAATACTCCAGTCCTACTTCGGCGTATATGCTTCTCCAAAACTCGAAAGCTTCCCCCATTGGGTTAGTACCGATAGTGAGTGTGTCACCTAAATCTGCATAGAATTTATTTGAACTATCGTATTCCGGCCAGATCACACCAAATGAAGAATCAGGAGTCGGATTTCTGGAAGCAACATTAGTCATAAGTTATTATATCTTTCTGCATGTTATTTGTTTCCCTTAAATCCCAAACTTACTACACCTGAACAGAGTGACAGTGCTTCCTATTATTTACGACTAAGTTACAGAGTATGAAGAAAGCAGGTAATGGAGGTCCTAGTACGAACCCTAGTGATAGCCTAAAAGCGGCTTATAGGGGCCTTGTATTTATTCTTAATATTTTTATAATGACTACTCACTGTGAACATTCTATTTTCTGTTTAATAATCAAAATTATCTAGGGGTGCCTACAATGTTTGTAATATTAGTTAAATTATAACTTTCCTTATACTAACCCATACTTGGCGAAATTAGTGAACAGCGTACACGCAAACTGGACTTGCTCGTATTCCTTCGTGTTCTTCTCTAATTTCAAACCATGCAATTTGGCGTGCATCAAGTACATCAGGTCGTCTAAGTGAGCCGCTCCTTTTATGCCGTACTTTAAGCCTCGATTGCCATAAACGTTTCTACTTGAATAACTGGAAAACTTGTACATAAAGCGTCGACCAACGCATGTCTTTGACAATTTGGAAACAAAGCTATTGATATCAAATTCAAAGCCAGTGTGACTTAGATATCTAAAAAACTCTTTCGTGGTCTCTTCATTTATAGTTTTATCTTTAAAATAATATGAGTGTATTTTCTTTGATAAATCTAATATTTGTCTACAGTTACACACCATTTGAATTTTTCTAGGAACTAATATATCTGGATATTTGTTACATAATTCAATATGTTTCTTTAACTCTCCTGCAGAAAATATGGTTTTGATTAAAGCTTCTTCACTTGTATAACCTATAAGAACATCTACATCACTGAAGCTTTTGCTTTTTAACGTTTTCAGAATGTTTTCTGTCAAAAAATGTTCCTTACCACAATCTTTTTCAATAACAGGCGTAAAGTGTGTCAGTTTCAGTACATCATTGTTCAGTTCTTCAAATGACAGCAATGTTGGCTTTGTATTTATTAACTTTTCCAACGGCGCTTTCTGAAGAAATTCCAAAAGATCATTTGGATCATCGGTGTTCAATCCAAGCTGTCTGCCAAGTGTGAAGGCTCGTTGCTTAGGTTCAAAAGGTGTGGCCCAGTCACAAAAAGGACTGCCACTCATTGAAACAACTCTCTTAAAGAGACCTTTAGACATTGGTGACAAAATATGTAATGCAGCGCTAACACCACCTGAGTTGTGGCCTATGATAGTCACGTTGTCAGAATCGCCTCCAAAACTTGCAATATTGCTTTTAATCCACCTTAGCGCAGCAACCTGATCTTTCAGTCCTGCATTGCCTGATACATCTTCTGTATCCAAGCATAAAAACCCCAGAACTTCTAATCTGTAGTTCATGGTCACTAATATAACTCCATGAGGAGTGAGGAAATCCGGTCCATAATTTTTATCGTTTCCAGAACCACTTTTGAAGCAACCACCGTGAATGAATACCATAACAGGAAGTGGAAATTTTGGTGTAAGTTGTGGTGTGTAAACGTTAAGATGCAAGCAGTCCTCACTGCCTAGCTGGATTTCTTGCCTAAAAGCGTCTACTTGGGGGCATTTCGGGCCGTGTTCTGTAGCTTTCCTGATACCATCCCATGGCAAAGGTGGTTGAGGAGCCTACAACACAGTTAAAAAATAAAGCAGTCCGTTAATAAAAATATGACAGATAAATAAATATGATTGATTAGACAATCATGCAATGAATACAAATATTCATGATCATTATTCAAAAGATGTCATTCAAACTTATAAGTTAAAAATATTATAAATATATGTTACAAATGTCTTCCTTTAGGCGGTTTTGTCATAAATATTTATAATTTTTACTTAGGCTTAGTTATTATAACAAGGAAATTGTCTTCTTAGTTTATATAACTTTGAGACCTAGATAAACAATAACATGTTAAATTCCTCGTCATTCCTCAAACATCCTCGATGGATAGAGGATTCAAACTTCAATGACATTTATAATATAAACCAGCGCCGCTCTGAATAAAAGATTAGATAATATAATAGACTATAATATAATGTATAAAATTCAGGGCTCGGTTCAGTAAAAACTAATTTGAGCAAGGACCCTTACCTTAAATCTCAATGCCCCCACTGGGGGTTCAGCATATGGAATGCCTTTGAAGCTGTAGTAATATCCATCACCCTGAATTGTTTCCAGCTTTTCTCCAGACAGCCAACCTTGCTCTACTTTTACTTCTAGCATATCAACAACTTACTTTAGTTCAAATAATTCTAGCTTTCTTTTTTCATGTTGTCCAAAGAGTCTGCCTTCTGTGCGTATTCCGCTAGCAGTGAGCCTGTATTTAATGTGTGGAACATTAAGATCATTAATGTATTCTACATTTACGTCATGATGACTAATTTTAAACTAAATCATTTTTATTTAAGTATCATATTGATGCTTACATACGCATTTTATATGTTTATTAAAGCATTATGTAAATTGATGCTGAATACATGAATATACGCTTCGGTACTTAACATGTTACCTAAAATTGTATTCAGTTTATATCTTTCAGGCTATATTAAGGTGCGTGCCCGCTATGTCGTAACGCTTAATTTATCATTGGAACATCTATCGCCTCTAGCCGTTCCCATTATATTAAATCTGTCACTGCAAAAAAGGTCATGGGCTTTTTATCATGTAGTTTTACTTGTGATCACCTCCAAAATTAAAAACATACTCATTGAAAGATTCTTAATTCACATGTAGTGCAAAATTAGTAAAGAGCGTAGAAGCATGAGAAAAACGGACATAATACTAAATTAAACTCACCGCTTCTGTTTTTTATTTGTTATATACAAAAATAAATTAAAAAAAATAAGTTTTTGATTAACATATGGAAAATACAGTGATGCCAAATATTATCGAGTCCATTATCTTTTTAAATACACAAGCCGTCACAGAAATCTGTCGTCAGGACATAGTGTGTACGCGCCCTAACGTTAAATTAAATTCTGCGTAAATTTGAAATAAATAAACGCAATACCGAGAAAACAGTTACATATATTATGTAAGATACAATTACAGCCATTAACTTAAATTTAAAAAATGGTTCCTATTAGTTATCGCGGAATCTTAAACATGAGATACCTATATGTAGAAGAAAGTATTGTTAGAGCATTAAAAAGTATCAATTTCGTTTTGGGAAGAATATCAGTAAAATAAAATAATAAATTACTTCTTCAAAATATAAAAATATTGCATCTGTTAAGCTAATATTTATTAATATTTAAAAAGATAACATATCCCAAAAAACGGTGAGACAGCATTAGACAATGAAACCATCGTGTGAAACAGTTTTCCGCCTTAATTTGTAAATAATACTTCATTCAAAAATATTTTGATGACACTAAAATCCTTTCATTAATTTTATCGTTCATAAAAATCATTACTCATCCATTGTTTTATTCCAAGCTGTGATTCGTGGCAGCCTTTCCGATAGTAATGTTAACACCAATGATAAGCATATATATACAGGGTGTCACAAGACCCATCACCAAGCCGAAGTCTACTCGTTCAGGAAATCGTGCCAAGTCGTACTAAGCAAAAATTATACCGGGGAAACGATTTTTTTTTTAAGTAGACACATTTTTTAAACTGAAAATAAAAGTGCGCGCGTGCAATTCCCGAAGTATTTTGCATCGATTTTGTACCTAATTAGAAAAATTGCATAGTGATGTTGAGCCTCAATATCTCCTGAACCAGCAATTGCCCAGGTACGGTCCCGAAGTAAAAAATGTTCGTAATGTTTGGTACAATACGGGATTTTAGTTTTCGTTAAGGGTCTTTTTACACCCTGTATATAAGCAACAAAAAGGAAGAAGTCATAAAAAAACCGTAACAGAACATACGACAGACGTACTTAAATTATTTGTTAAGGATTCTTATGATGGGCCAGAGCCAAGTGTGGATCTTGGCGTCCCTAGTTTCTTACTTCGCTTAGCTCATATGCTGTTCCACTGGCTAAGGGACTCAAAGTCCACTCTCCCACAAAACACCTGATACATGCGAGACCTTCCATAATAAGCGACTTTTTAATGTTACCCTCGATAAAACCTACCAACAGCAGCTTAAGCTCTTTTTTCCCTACTCCATATAAACCAAATTAAGCTTAACCAAACAAAAATCTTGACAACACTAGCCAAAGCCCCAAAACCCAATCAACTTTTCCTATATAGTTTCTACCACCTGCCTGCTTCTTTCCACAGCAGCTGCTGCTTCAGAGATATTGTATTTAGCTTAGTAGTATTATAATGACCATGAAACTGATAATTTTGTTACAAAAAGTTTGCTTTCCGTTGTCAACAAGAGTAGAGATAACTATAGCGACGCAAAGAAAACAATTGAATTGCATAAAAATCACTCGAACAGCGATGGAAATGCATATTACACTCTAATAAACACCTTACTAATCAAATTAATTTAATGTTATTTTAAAGATACATACAGCTGATAGGTAATCGCAAAACTAAAGCAATTTAATTTTGCGTTTATATAGCTGTAAGGCGTTAAAAATATATTTATTTTTATCATAACGTTTATAAATTGCTGTTCTGGTATCTCTATTTTAAGGTAAGTCTCTTTAAAGATAAGGTACATACTACTATGTTTTAATTTTTTTTTATAACATTAGGTCGTCCGTCGCGATGAAGCTTATTTTTGCTTTTAGCTAGTATAAAGCGCCTTGAATTTTTGTTACGCAATTTTCTCAGGTGTCAGTCTTAAATAAAGCCGTCGCGCGTCGTCACCTAAAGTCGTATCGTAACATATGTATGTTTGAAACTACTGCACAGATGATAATGGCACCTAATATAACATGCACTGTACCCAAGTTAAAGGATATTAATTTGAACTACTAAAATAAATATCAAAATAAAGATGTTTTCAATGTGCATTCATTAATTGGCTAGACGAACTTAGTATAAGTTATTTCACGAAAATTGACTTTATTTTTAAATAATATAACTTTTTTTTTCGGGAATGGATGGGTTATTATCGTTTTTTATTTTGATATTTCTCATGTTTCCATAGAGACTTTCTTATTTCTATAAGGTCAAGAATCAAATAAAACGTGTTTCTCAAAGTATATTGGCTAGAAACAAGTTACAGCTCGTTGTATTTTAGCAGCTAACTGTAGCAACGAAGTGGTACCTGGTTGGCACCAGGCATCGCTCAAATAGGTTGTGGAAACGAGATGAAGCTAAAAACTACTCTTGCACTCTGCAACAGATCTCTTTTTATTCTCATATACGTTTTCTTTTTGCCTTCAGAAAAACAAATAATTATACCAATTTGTAGGCAATCCAGTTGACGAGACGATCATCATGCCAGCGACGTTTACGTTTTACACATTATATCACGTACTAGCTGACTCGGCGAACTTCGTACCGCCATATAGGTATTATTATAGGTTTACTATTGTTTGACAAAAAACGTATAAAAAAAGATCATTTTACAAACAACGTTTGAAAAACTAATCATTTGACAAACTTTCATTTCGCAAACATATTACTTTAAAAACAATAATTTGACATAATACAGGTTTCGCAAATGTTTTACTAGGATAATAATTAAAATGTTAAATAATTATTTTAAAAATAATCATTTGACTAAATAATTCGTTTGCAAAATTGGTGATTGTACAAAAAGTTAGAAGATAAATTATTAGTTTTAAAAAAAACTAATTTCTAACCAATACTTACGCGAAATTTTGAAAATATCTAATTGCATGATTGCAATTTTCATCTTGGACAGATTATTTATAGGCAAGTAATAATTTTGTATAAATATTAATTCCAAAGAAACTTCAGTCTTTTAAAAAAAAATACACTGCCTGAATTAAGCGAAATAAGTAGAATTCGGTTCTGGCACTCGCCGGCCGCTGCCGCAGCACGCTCGCTTCGCTCGTGCGTTGTGGTCGCAGTTCTAACCTAACCTAACCAGCCATTGTTTCAGTTGACCCTACACAAAGATTGTTGTTTTAACGTAGATTTTGGTTACTAAAATATTTACCAAGCAAGGTGGTTCGGCGTTACACCGAAATCGTAGGGTTCCAGGCGACTTGGAGAAGGAAATGGACTGTATAGAGAGGATAGCGGTTCTTCGCCGCCTAGGAGATGGTTACGGGAAGGGGTGATTGAGTGGGTATAGGATATTTCAAGGATGGAGGGCACTTACCTTATACAACCTTCTTCGTTTCCGTAGGGCAGTCTCCTGGTGGTTTCCTGCTGGTGGTTTCGTGATGCAGCTGCTTGTTTTCACTACACTACACCATTCGCGAGCGGGTTTTACTTGGTGGAAGCGGTAATAAATCACATACAACGGTGCGGCGCGATACGAACGAGACGGTGTTCTCAGCGAGCGGAATGTTCTGGACTGTCACTCGCGTCCACGATCGCGGCGACGAATCAGGCGAAAGGCAGTGCCTCTTCCAGGGAGTGGGGTAGAGGGAGACGGAAATATGGTATCGCTCGCACTAGACAAGCGTGGAACGATTGATGTTGATGCGATTAGTTATAGATAGGAAGGTAGATGGCGCTACCACAAGGCATTTTGTCAAATGTTATTTATGCTATATGTTGTTTTGCCAAATAACATGTTTGAAAAAATAATCAATTTGTAAATTAATGTTTTAGCGTAATAACTTTTTTATAGTAAATATATTGTCTAATGAGTAGTTTATTAAACAATAGTTTGTAAAATAATAAATTTATCAAGTATAATTTTGTCAAATATTATTTGTCAAATGAAATTTTATCATTTGTTTTTTTGTCAAATGATTGGACACCATTATTATATACATATAAACCTTCCTCTTGAATCATTCTATCTATTAAAACACCGCATTAAAATCCGGTGCGTAGTTTTAAAGATTTAAGCATACATAGGGACAGACAGGCAGAAGACAGACTTTGTTTTATACTATGTAATGATGTTTGTCTAAAGCGCATTTCAAAAAGTTGTTTAAAAAAGTAGAGCTTGACTTTTGACTGGTTTACATGATTTTAACCTCAAAACGCACCCAACCATATCGATATAAGATCTAGAATTCTACATTTTGGTCACCGACAATCCAATTAGTATAAATTAAATGTGCTACGCCCTCTTGAAAGATTGTTACAATAATAAATAATAAATACTATGCCAGCCGTTCCATTATAAATCTAGTTTATTAGGTAAAGGCTCCTTATACCGAGGTATTTCGTGACATTTGGAAGCAAGCAGGAAAAATAAGCATTTGTAAATATTTTAGCCTATGTAAAAATATTATTTCAGCTAAAATGGACATTCAATTTTGTATAACTTCTATTATTATGTGACTTTTCAAAAGATTTATTCATGAAAAAAATAGTTTTATAGCAAAGTCGATTTTCCCTAATTCCGAGGTATTTTCAGGCTTGAAATCTAATACCGCGGTAGTCGGTTCCTAATTCCGAGGTAGAATAAAAAGGAGTTAATTGGTTCCGTACAGCAATTTTATAAGTTAAATAATAATAGTAAATTAGTAGTGCTATTTCTTAAAAATATGCTCTTACTCTAGTCACAAAGGAGTTTTTAAATAAAATAATAAATGTTTAAAAAAGTTTGATTAAATTTCAAGTAGATAGTTTACTTATTCTAAATTATTAATAACACACATATTCGCTCATATAAAATTTGAATATATCTTAGTAGGTAGGTATCAAGAAAATCCAAAATGCGGCTAACCGCAAACGCCTAATTGTAGCGGGGCGGCCGGCGCGTGTATAAAGGATTCCGATATGACGCGAAAGTTTTGGTCTAAGGAACCCTAAAATACTATTTGTGGTTGCCATACCTCGGTATAAGGCTCTATGGAGATCCTTATACGGAGGCATACCCTTGGTATTAGGAGCTCATAGAGCCTAACACCGAGGTATACAAAAATCCTACCTCGGAATTAGGAGAAATTCCTGTAATTTGTAGTCCTAATTCCGACCCACAAAAATTCGGCCGAATAAATAACTTATTCAATTCTTACTGGTACCAACATTTCTGTGATTGAAAAGTGTTAATATCAGACAAAATCTGTACAAAATAATTACATTTTATTAGACTAAAGAGCTACTTCTTATTTAGGCCTTTCAAAGAAAATGTTGTTTTCTGGATCATGTTTGACAACATTTAATAAGATTTCTATCCAATAAAACATACCACGGAATTAGGTTTTTGCTTCGAAAGAATATTAATAATTTTAAATGAACAAACGCCTCATTAAAAACAATATTGTATTAAAAGTAAGAAGCAAGTGAATACGATGTAGTGTTTCTCCTATTACCGATGGTACCTCCAAATTAGGAACTACGCTTAAAAAACGTACCCTTACTCCGTGGTATTTTGTTTTAAATTTTTAGATACTAAATCAATTTAAAACATAAAGTATCTTGATAATTATGGTAAGTAAAATAACACAAAATACTGACAAATTGCTTAACTTCAGTACCTTATGTTAAAATCACAACAAAAACTTACGTTAAAAAAATGAGCTCACTTACCTAACAGGATCCGTGTTTGTATGAAAAAATCACTCGCGTCGACACCGTGGCAGAGACTGATATATTTTAGCTAGTTGCTCCGGGTTACACTTACGAACTTCACGTATGTGAGCAAGTTTGAAACATGGAATGAGTGAATCCTATTTTTAAGTAGTTACATAATAATATTCAAAAGATAAGAGCGAAAACAAAAATACCTCGGAATTAGGAGCCGATTTTGACTACTTCGGTATTAGGAGCCTTTACCTTTCTAGTGTTTCATTTACTCTTTCAATACATGTAGATATGTATATAATACCCTGGAACTCTGCACTTGTAGTTGTTATTTTTTTTGTATTGTTCCTACTTTGTATATTCCGCAAAAACAGACAATTTAAATCTATTGTTATGTATGATTCAGATAGATTAATTTGGTCATAAGTTAATTTTATATTCTGTTAATAGCAAAACATATTAAACTACAAACTATTAAAGTACAAGTGTAACAAATAGTACTTTGTTACACTTGTACTATAAGTATTTTGATCATATATGTTTAAATATATTAAATCTTATATCTCTCATCAGCGAGTTATGATTGTGTATATTGGAGTACCTAGCTCTCCTTATAAAATAAATGAAGTGTCAATTTATTAAGATAAGAGCTATCAATAAACTTAAAGTCACAGATTTATTTTAATTTATTGATAAAAATGTAAAATATAAATCAAGAATATAAATTCATTTAAATAGTCAATCAAATAATCTGTTGAAGAGAGACATTTGTATTTGTGTTGAAGGCATTATGACAATGGATAAGATATCAATTTAGTTGTCTGATAAATGAACATAGTTCAAGTCAATGGTACAAATCAACATCATCATCAAAAAATTTTCATCGTACTGGCCATTATTGGGCTCCGTTAAAACAAAAGGTATTTTGCAAAGGTTGGACGTCAAAAGGGAAAATATGAATAAATGTCCCTAGGCTTCCAAAATTTCTCTAATTGACACAATATACTTTATCTGTTATATATTTTCACTTAATTTCAAAATATTCAAAATTGGATAAATACATAGGCAATAATATAATAATAATAAGCCCCCTAAAATCCAACCATACGTCCCAACATCTGACTCACGTAGGGGGCGGACACACGAACATTTTACTGGCGTGGCTAACATGGCAAAGGTAACCCATTCAATATGGAGACCCGTTTAAGAAAGAAACTGAGTGGACCGCTGCCCGGGGGCGATCGCCGGGGCACACCTGGAGCTGACGCTGGGTGTTTCAGCATGCGAACCGTCAGCGGTGTGGAGCTGAACAGGCGGGCTTCCACCACTCAATATGCTACAGCCGAAACCGCAGACAATGACAGACTGACAGACAGAACAAGTTCCCCCATAGAGCCTTATAGCCCAAGTACTGTGTCTTATACACCATCAAATCCAACATCTCCTTCAGTAGTGGTATCCCCAGCTGAAGATGTTTCACAGGGGACACTAGCCACCTGCCCTGCGACCACTAAAGCTGGCAAACCAAGAGTGCGCATGCAATGGAATGACGAAATCAATACTTTTATCATGCGCACATACTTTTATGTCACTAAACTAGAGACAGATAGGACTATGTACTGCAAAATACTTCACGATCAATTCGTTTCAAAATTTCCACATTTAAAAGTTTCAGCACAACGCATAGCCGACCAGAGAAGGGTCATTGTTAGAAACAAAATGTTGTCAGACGATATTATCAGTAAATTAAAACAAGAAGTCCCAGAACAACTCAGTGTTGATGAATTAGAAGACGCACAACACATCATTCTACCAGACTCAATATTAGCACCTGTATCTACTCCTCAAGAACATAGTTACATCAACCAACATCGCCCTTTCACAAGAATCGACGAGATCGATGAATAATACAAACACGATATCACGTACTCAAACAAACGTTTCTACTCAGACAGGCACACTACCGAGTATTTATCAAGATTCGGTTACACAAATAACAGATGACACAATTACCCCTGAAATAACTCAACAAGATACAATGACACTTGAATTAGTTACGCAGCTGCAGACAACACTTACACAATACACTGGTACAGACCCGACAGCCCGACCTAAACTACCAAAACTCAGAGAATGCAGAAATCTTTACACTTATATATATATATATATATTTTCAACAGTCAAATACTAAGCAGGTTTTTTTCAATCGATTCAGATCTAATTGATATCCACACGTTGATCTACTGTAGCGCACTTGTCATTTCTGAGAAACTGGGTTATAAAATTCGAAGCCCTAATACTAACACACCTCATAAAAACAACAAATCTCTAAAACCCGCATGGCAATTAAGGATTGAAACTGACATAAAAAATCTGAGAGCGGATATAGGCAGATTAACTCAATATATTAATAACAACAGAAGTAGAAAAGTAGTTGCAGCAGTTGAATTATTTTTTTAAAAACAAAGATACACACAGTTCACGAACACAATAATAATAGGCCAGAGGAATACTTAGATACTTTAAAACAAAAACTAACAGTAAAATCACAAAGGTTAGCTAGATATATGAAAGCACTGCAAAGAAAAGAAAACAATAAATTATTTACGTCAAATGAAAAGGGCTTCTACAGGATTTTTAGGCAAGATAATACCCAAGTCTCACGAGAAATGCCTAATTCAGAAGACCTTAAAAGCTACTGGGCCGATCTCTGGTAAAAGCAACATGATCATAATGATACCGCTAGATGGATACAAGATGAAGAATGTAGAATGATGAATGTGGAGAGTATGGAATTAGGTGATATTACAGGAGACGATATAGAGAGAGCTACTAGACGAATAAAAAACTGGAAAGCAGCAGGTACAGATAAATTACATAATTTTTGGTACAAAAAAAAAAGTCGTACATTTTATAGACAAAGCAGTTCCTAATACCCACAATCTACAGAAAACAATCAGCGAATAAATTCATAAATACACAGAGTTGAAAGAAGAAGTAACTAGAATCTGGCAAATGAACAAAGTATATATTGTGCCACTGGTGCTCTCGAGCACTGATGTCATACCGAAACACCTACTACATTATTTGCGACAAATAGAATTACCCACAAACCTTTACACTTTTATTACTATGCAGAAAGCAGCCATACTAAACACCCGTCGTACGTAAGCTTTTGCAGGACAAACGGACGGCGACAGGACGACGACAAATGAACTCCACTTGGCCTAGACCCGTGGTTTTCATTAAATACCGATTTTTTTCGAGAATAAACAAATTTAAAGAACAAAAATAATAATAATAATCTTTATTACGTGTTTCTCTGACTGACAGAGTAAAGAATTGTGTGATAAGAGAGTATTGTGGGGTAAAAGAAGATGTAGTGACAAGCATCGAGAAAGGTATGCTAAGATGGTTTGGACACGTGGAGAGGATGGATGACGAAAGTCTGACCAAGCAGATATATAAGGCAAGTGTGGAAGGGACAGGACGAAGGGGAAGACCTAGGCGGACGTTCTCTGACCAGATTGGAGACATCCTAAAAACAGGACAGGTTAGAAGCACCCTGAACAGAAGAGCATGCATGAGGAATCTGATGGGAGTGAACGAAGCAAGAGAGATATGTCAAGATCGTTGCAAATGGCGCTTCGTAGTCTCTGCCTACCCCTCCGGGAAACAGGCGTGAGTCTATGTATGTTTGTATGTATGTATGTATTACGAATATATAACATCATCATCTTACAGGTGAGACCCTGACCTCCAAACTAGTAAATAACTGTATCTTGAAGCTCAGAATATTTGATAACTTATTAGATTTTTCTAATTTTGTTGCTGCTGCTTGATATCCATATCGTAACTCATTTTGATCCTAAGTTGTTAGGCCTGGCATATTTTTACGCAGTAAAAGAACTATTCTTAGAAAATATAATAATTCTTTACCGAAAATACTGGCAATTTTCTTCGATATTTAAAAAACAAGATAGAGTATTTCACGAATAGTCTGTGAGACTAATATAATCAAATTTGACCTCGTCTCTGGAAGGAAAAGACGTAATTGTTAACACTTATCAGAAGGTTTGCGTCCCAATATTGGCTAACAAATAGAATTTCAATATTTGTAAAGGATCAGTTTGCTTACAGGCGGGAACACTGAATTATGCACTATTCTGTGCAAATACAAGGCGGTCAATATTATGACCATTATACTAGGAGAGACAGTAGATAAAATACTCTTTAAAAAATCTTTAGCACTTGCATATTATATAAGGTACTAAAAGGAGGCAGCGATAGCCTAGTAGGCAGACCAACTAACTGTTCACAGACGGTGTGTGGATCAAACCCACAGCTAGCGCATCACGATGAATGTTTCAAAGATATGTGCGTTATAAATGCATTATAAGCGATGGCTAAACCGTGTAGGGAAACATCATAAAGAAACCTGTACGTTCTTAATATTCTCGAAAACTCCGTGCTCAGCAGTAGTGCTCAACAGTTTGTGTACAGGACTGATTATTACTACTAAAAACAAGTTTACATAGTTAAACGACATAGCAAAACCCAAGAACCAATGCAACATGATGTTAAATTCCACATACTTTAACTACATGCTAATGTGCCATAATTCTATAGCAGAACAATTCAACAATGTATTTGAAAGATATCTGCATCCAAAGCCAAAAAAATCGAAGACACTATCACTGATAACGCTTACACCAAAATGCTAGACATCAATTATTATTATTATTGAAAAAATGGCCCACGTGGAAATGTCATTTCTATATAGAATTATGTAGGTGCCTATAGTTTAATTTTCGTTAACATTATAATACTATGAAATATTAAAAAAGAATGAAAATGTCATATCAAAATGTAGGTACGTTCAGGAATATCAGCTCAGTGTTCACCACAAGAAGGTTAATTTCGATTGTGCTGCCTCGCAATATTTTTTGATGACATTTTGTCTGTACTAATAAAGTTGAACATCGTATGTGCGTCATTGTAATGAAGTTCTAGATTTATTGCTTCCTCATATGAACGTAAAAAAAGTACGCACAACCCTTAATACGATTCTTATTTCTGTGCCAGTAGGTAAATTCCTATTTTTTGAGTACCCATATTTTATGGTTGTAGCCATGATTATTATATACCTACGTAATATTTATTATTTGAAGTTCGCTGTCGGTATTCATAAATAGCTTACGAAATATTATGTACTAGTTATAGTTCTGGGCCCGTCATTTCTGAGTCGCTGTATAGAACCAATAGCAAAAACGCTGTTGTAGGGCTAAATTAATGATGTGTGAGTCTTTTCTCTCTTCTAGGACCAATGTTTATGTTGTCAAGTTTTTAGGTCTACAATCTCAACGTATTCTCGATGCCTGCACGAAGAGACCCTAGACTGTCTAATGTAAGACAAAGTAATGATGTGAGGTGATATATAATTATCACTAAAATTGGTAACGTGGCTTGTACTAAATTGTGTCACGAAGACGATCGCTTAATACCACTGTTTTCTATTATTGCATGGGAAGACAAACGAGCAAGCGGATCACTTATTAGTGTTCCATTCTTTCTTACGTAGAAGCTGATATCTCTATGACTAAGTGCAGCCACAAACATTACAACATAACATAACTTCACGCCTTTTATCCCCGAAGGGGTAGGCAGAGTAGTGCATTACACACCCACACTTCGCAAGTCATGTTTCGGTCCCAATGTAATAGTCACAAACATTAATTGGTGACATTTAAATTAATTAATACATGTCCTGGGTGATAACATTTTATTAAGCACGGATTGTTACAGGGTTTGCACTATATGCTTTTCAGAAGAGAAACATAATCATAAATGTAGGTACAAAAAGCGTACATAAGTCACAGCCGCTTGTAGCTATTAGTGCCGTATTTTTGCTAAGATATTTTTGACATTATAAAAGTTAATCTATTTTAAATAGGTAGGTACAAAAATATATGAAAATTATTATTAAAAGAAGAATCAATTTATTTCTATCAATTTCATAGCAAGCGTGCAATCGCAATTTATTGATGTCTAAATATTTTGACAGAAATGGTTTTTACTAAAACGCATATCTACCTATAAATAGTTGTAAATGAAAGGCCAAGGCAGCTGTTGAAGTGCAATCTCACAGTATTAATTATTATATGTAAATCCAACAATATCTATATCTAGCCGACGCAAAAATAACTCACAGAGGAATTTCTACTTTGTTGTGACTTGATGTTGTCTGCATGATATGGCTAACTAAAGTACCTTCAAAACTTGTCTATGACATTTTTATGTATGCACGTGTATATGCCATATTGTTGTAAAATGTCATCGAAACCCGTGCAGCAGTTTTGCTTGAAAGCGTTACAAGTGCCCTAATAACCGTCTTCAAACTATCGCATTTATAATAGTACTGTAGTAGTAGGGTATGAATGACTTACAGTTACAGTTACCACTTCAATAAAACTGAATAACATTTTTAATCACTATTAAGTCTAAAATAAATTCTGTCATAGACACCTTTGACAGTCGAATATATGTATTTTCATACGACCTTATTAAATAATATACTACTTACCTAATTTTAGACCACGAAAATTATTGCTTTGGCATGATTCCATAATCTCACTGTTTGACAAAAAACGAGTAACACTCGATTAAAAAAGAAATACATCAGATTTTTTTTTAGTATTCTGTCATTATGACACATTTGACATACCAGTTCTACTTTACGGCGTGTAAAGTCTCGTAACTCTTGCCTCAGTTTTCATGTGGTTTTCAGTATATTATTTTATGGTCGTTAATCTATGGCTTCAGTGATTCTGATTTCATATTTCTCTTTTATTTGGATGCCTTTTTGACGTATGTTAAATATGATATTTTGTAATTTAATTGCTTTTCCCCACACTATTTGTCACATAATAGTCAAAAAAAGTATTGTTTAAATATTTAGAAAATAAGAAATAAAAACAAAATCTCCATATGTAGGCAATTAATAGAAAATATATCAAGAAAAATAAACAATACCTGTAGATGGAGAACAGATAATGTAACTGCTACAGCTATTGTTGTAGGCTAGTATTTATAATTATACTACGACGCATATATTTATGTATATTGCCGTGTTTAGGTCTTCTCGCATAAATCAACAGCAATTATCGATTGAGGAAAAATAGCGATATAATTTCTAGTTGTCAAGCGCGGTTACGCACTAGCGATTCTATTGGGAGAGAGAATAGGAGACTGGACCCAATAGGTGGCGCTGTTAAAGGTATTAATAACAGTGCCATCTATTGGGACCAGTCTTCCGATCCCTTCCAATCTAGGTACTAAGATACACAAACTATGTATGTATTTGTATATTGTCTTGGTGGAGAAGAAAAGATAGATAGAAAATACTTAACTTACTGTACGCCAGCAATACAGAATTACGATACCTTAAGTATATTCTTAAAAACTGTTATACATTTGTATCGAAAATTGTGATATAAATACCAGACAATCAAGTGGTCTTGAGCGAAATACGCACTTGCTTATTTCTGTAAATTTAAAAGCTTTGCGTTACTGACTGACTGACAGGCAGCCAAAATAATTGAGCGCAGGAAGCTGAAATTTATCATGTATGTTCCTTGGAGACCGTAGGGGTGCACTAAGAAGGACGTTCCTGAAATTTCCACGGAAACACGCAGAAACACTTAACCTAAATAAGGGTATCCTCTAGTTTTTTTTTTTAATAACCTCTGACGTCCTACTGCAGGGCAAAGGCCTCCCCGGTCTTCTTCCATGAGTCCCTATCTTTATCCTCCTGAAACTAGTCCTTTTTTAAGGAGTCTAGCTCATCCCGCCATGGCCGTCTAAGCCTGCCGCGATGTCACCTGCCGTTTAAGGTTTAAGAGGTCTATAGGGTTGTTATTTTGGCCCATTTGTCATCTGACATGCGACAGATATGTCCCGCCCAGCTCCATAGTTATTACATAAAGCTAAACCAAATTCGCAATTTGCTGGGTTGTCGAAATAAATTTGCTAAGCGTATGGGCTATCAACGGAAACAGCTGATATGAATAGCTGGAATTCCGGGACAGACGTGCCAAGATAAAATTCTAAAGTAATGAGCTACGTTGTTATTTTTACAAAACATTTCTTGCGCGAAAATTTTTACTACACGCACTATTGCCATAGACTGGAACTGACACGTGTAAGCCTACAAATTGATCTATTTCAATCTTAGCGATTATACTTAAGGTTGAATTATTCAGAAAATCATGTACTTATCCCCTTTTCTTAGGATGGGTGATTAGATATATGATAAATCTCTCTTGGAGGCAGCTACAACTGTGATCAGAGTAACAAACTGCCACTTTAGCAGGGACCGGGTAACTATAATAATTACAGCTAAAAAAAGCAATTATTAAAACATAATACATTACATACATATACCTGCTATTGCAATTCTATTTTTGGTAGTAGAAGACCGCAGCCAGTGGCGGCGCTAGGCGTTGGCGACGTCGGCGACCGCTGACGGCCTCGCGCGAAAGTTTTACAAGTTACATACTTAATTTCGTTTCGCCAATTATCCTAGCTTAGGTAGCCGACACCGAATAATTCGGGAAAAAGCTAATATAGATAATGACTTTAATTATTTTCGAACACGTGCGTGACAAGATCTGTGTTGGGTGAAAATTTTTGAATTGTCTTTTATTTATTCATACATTATTTTATAATTTGGATCACTTAATTTTAACGGTTTTTTTACTACAAAGTAAACGGGGCCTCGCCATCGATTTAAAGAGCCTCGCGAACTTGATGTCGCCGACGTCCAAATGCAGTCTATCGCCGCCACTGACCGCAGCTGCTAAATCCTAAATAGAATATATCTAATCTAATACTAATATATAAAGCTGAAGAGTTTGTTTGTTTGTTTGGTTGAGCGCGCTATTATATATTAGGTAATAGTTAAAATCTGAGGACTCCTTCTTCGTGGAAACTTTAATTTAGACAAAAATATACTCTTCCGTGAGCACGACGCAATAAAAATCGTTGACAGCATTTTCTACATAGATTAATTATGTATAAATTGTTTACTAAGTATTTTAAACAGGTAACTTTGAAAAGCATAGATCTAACAATGTACTAATAAATCAATTTTATTACTGCTATGGAAGAATTAGGAGGCATTTTATTTAAGTATATTAAATTTTGTACTAAGTAATAAAAGTTGTACCTACATTTACAGTATCGAAAAAGCCTTCACTTCTTACAGGTAGTAGAGCCTTGCTGATTTCAGCATGAATGGGCCGGCTCGACCGGGGAAGTACTACCCTCTCTCACAAAATCGACGTAAAGTATCGGTACCTAAACTGTTGCCTTTCGTTCGGTGAGTGAGAGTGCCGGAGGCCCTATCCCCTATTCCTTCTCCCTCATCCCACTCCTCATCCTATCCGCATTCCCAACCTCAAAGGGCGGCAACGCACTTGTGACTCCTGTGGTGTTGCTTGTGTCCATTGGCGGCGGTAATTGCTTACCATCAGGCAATCCGTCTGCTCGTTTGCCGCCTATTAACATAAAAAATAAAAAAAAGCCGCTGCCCGCTGTCTGATAAACGTCAGTTATTGGTGGGATTGTGGTCACTCCATGCTAAAACTGACATTCAACCATTTCTAAATCGACTAGGTTTAATTTTTCGGCAAACTATTTTAGAGCGTTTAAAGCATTGTAATTCAAGCAAACAAGCAAGTATTGCCTCCTTAACTACGTGATCTATCGCCATGACCTTCAGTTGTCTACATTTTAAACATTTATTAGCAAAAACTATAAATAACGCCGTGCGATGCTTTTACTGGTGACATAGATCACCGAGACGATGATATCTTTTATTACATTATACTATTTTATATAACGTAATGTTATTTTGGTGCACCGGTTTAATTTAAAATAGCAGAGAAAATATCGAACGTTTAACTGTTGTGTATTCTTAAGCACCCTGAAATAATTAAAATAAAATTACAAGCACAATGTTTCAACTTAGGTAATAGGTTGTTATCATTACGTGTATTACAAATAGACTAAGAATTAATTTTACAAAAATAAGTGGTTCTAAAACTAGTCGTAGATGAGGCGCCGTGGTTGATAGCAGCGCGATAAGGCTCTTGTCTCTGTAGTACTTAGTGTGTCGAGATGGTACGCGTGAGTGAAGGACTCTTGGCAGGTGATGTGGTGCAGAATGAGTACGGAGGCATGTTCCTCAGCTTTAAGGGCATCCCGTTTGCAAAGCCACCGGTGGGAAAACTCAGATTCAAGGTACGTTACCCAGAATAAAACTGCTACTTTATTTTCATATAAATTACATTCAAAGTACAAGTTTCTTAATAATAGGCATAAATGTACATACCACTGTTATTTCTATTGAGAAAATGTTTGTTAATATTATTTTATTAGTAATTGATATTTTTACTATTAGTTCCTTTTAAACGTTGCACATTATAAGTTTTTAAGAGTTCGGGTAAATTCAATTGTGCATATAAAAAACAAACATCGATAATAACTGACGTTTAAATGTTTTTTAGGCACCCGAACCTGCAGAACCATGGACAGAAATGCGTCACGCAAACCAGTTTAGTCCAGTATGCCATCAATTCAACATAATGAATCCTAACTTAGGAAATATGAGTGAGGATTGCTTGTATCTCAACGTTTACACACCAGACACAAAACCTAACCAGCTGTTACCAGTCATGATTTTGATTCATGCAGGTGGATTTTTATGGGGAAGTGGCAATGATGACGTCTACGGACCTCAGTTTCTCATAAGACATGGGGTGGTAATCGTTACATTCAACTACCGGCTAGAAGCACTAGGTTTCCTTTGTTTAGATACAGCAGACGTACCCGGTAATGCTGGAATGAAAGACCAGGTTGCAGCCATTAGGTGGGTGAAGAAAAATATTGCCAATTTTGGTGGAGACCCTGAGAATATCACTTTATTTGGTGAGAGTGCCGGCGCTGCTAGTGTTGCCTACCATTTAATTTCACCTATGACCAAAGGACTGTTCAGAAGAGCCATAACTCAGAGTGGAGCTGCTACTTGTAGATGGTCGCAGCACTTTGAGGCACGCGAGAAAGCTCTTCTACTTGCTAAGCAATTGGGTTGCTTCTCAGAAGATGATACAGAACTGTACGAATTTTTCAAAAAACAACCAGCGGCTTCCCTGATAAAGTTAAATTTACGCATATGTAAAGCTGAAAAATCTTATGATATTCATTTTGCGGTAGCAGATGAAAAAGATTTTGGACAAGAAAGATTCTTTTACGGTGACGTCACTGACGCCTTGCGAAATGGCATACATGAGGGTGTAGAGGTTCTAACAGGCTACACCAAAGACGAAGGTTTAATGGCAATGGTTGCCGGTGATTCTCTAGAGAAAATGATCACTGAAGCAAAATATTACAATGAATTCTTTGTACCACAATTTATAAATACACATTGCGTAATTTCAGACCAATTGAAAGTTGGAAGAAAAATGCGGCAGTTCTATATAAAAACGGAGATGTATCAGAAGATAGTATATTGAAATTCTTAAGTACGGACGTGTTTATTTACGGCATAATACTTTCAGCAAAGTTTTACTCGAAGAAGAACAAAGTATATCTCTACAAGTTTAACTGTTTATCAGAACGTAACTTTTTGGGACAGTGCTTTGGACTCTCGGAAGTGATTAAAAACAAACCAGTAGTATGTCACGCTGATGACCTGGCGTACCTCTTCCCAATAAAGAGTGTGAGAGGTAAGGTTGTGAAACCGGAGGTCATGGCATTGATAGATCGAGTGACTAAACTTTGGACAAATTTCGCTAAATTTGGGTGAGTACATTTTGACGTGAGACAACTTCGTTTCAAAAATATCTTATTTTCATGCAATTGGTTATTTGTACAAAGGTTACGAATAAAAGATTTACATTATTTTTAAAGAAGATCAATTTAAAGAAGTCGGTGCATACGTGTAGGTACTCTAACACACAAATATTGTAACCCTAATACAATTGTGTAGACTGTGAGAGAGACACATTTAAAAATGTTCTAAATGAAACTCTAATCGTTTCATATGAGTTTAAAGTCAATTATATGGAACTATGACATATTTAATATCTATAATTTGCTTTTTTGGTCTCGTATGGAAATTATAAGTTTTCTATAATTTTTCTATGATTACATAAATACAAACCTATATCTTAATTGTTATCAGACGGTTGCAATAGATTATAATTATTCATATTTTTACAATCAACATAGAGCATCAGATCTAAGATATTATTTTATGGGTTGAGATTATAATAATATTGCAATTAGTGAATCATCATCATCAGCCTGCCGTTATAATCCACTGCTGGATATAGGCCTCTCCAATGGCACGCCACTGAGCCCGATTTTCGGCTTCTCGCGTCCAGCCGCTGCCAGCCACTTTGCGTATATCAATGAACGTCAAGGTTAAATGTGTAATTTGTTTACTATGATCTAGTTATTTTGCATTGTATAAACAAATGAACCAGTTGCATCTCTTTGTATATAGTTTCTTTTATAAATGTTAAGATAGTACATTGTATTTTTTTTAATACATTTAAAGAGATTCGTACTATAAAGTGTTAATACATACTACATAACACAATATGCATTTTGCATTATCGATTGAATGCATAATGTCATCATCGTGTGACTGACAGACAACACACAGACAGACTTATAGACGCAAGAAGCTGAAAATGAGCATGTATGTTCCTAAGGAATTGTAGGGGCGCATTAAAGGCATCGCCTTAGATTCTCTTGGTATCAGGCACAAACGACTATATCTTATACTAATAAATAAAGCTGAAGAATTTGTTTGTTTGTTTGAACGCACTAATCTCAGGAACTACTGGACCGATTTCAAAAATTCTTTCAGTGTTAGCTAGCCCATTTATCGAAGAAGGCTATAGGCTATATAACATCACGCTATGAGCCACGGGAGCGGAGCAGTAGTCTAAAATAACGCGGGTGTAACCGCGGGCTCATCTAGTTAAAAAATAATGTGCTGGTGGAGCTGTGGGCATCATCTAGTAATTTATAAATTTCTCAAATTCAGGAACCCAACTCCGGACAGCAGCCTTGGAGCAGAGTGGAAACCATACACAATAAATGGACAAGACTATTTGGATATCGGAAACGAGTTGAACAGCGCTAACGCTCCTGACAAGGAAGAAGTTGAGTTCTGGGAGAACATTTTCAAGGAATTCTTACCTAAATATACAGCTTGAACTTAACCATTTTTCTAGTTATTTTCCATCAGGTACCTAATTACTTTTAAATACCTAGGTTGCATTAAGGATGAAGGATAGCCTCTTTTTGTAGAAGTTTGTTTTGTAAGATGGAATACAAAAAATCTTGAATTCTAAAAAGAAGTACAAAACGAGTTTTCAAATTAAATTTTGAATTAAGTACGTTAATTTAAGTTTATAATAATTTTACGTTTCATATTGGACTTTTTTTGTTTTGACACGTGTATTTATATATCATTTGTTAGACAAAAACAGCTGATTTTAAGGTTAAACAGTAACACAACAAGTTCTAGTATAGCAAGACAATGCGGTTTCATTAAATGATCTGACGTTTTGTTGAACTTTCGACTATTTTCTATAATTACTTAGAGAATAGCAGTAAGGTCAAGAGAACATCAGATATTATAGACTTAGTATTGAATAAATATTGTCCTTTAGTTTTTGCTGTATATTTAAGATCCTTCGGTGATGGTGGTTTGGTTGTTTTCACTACCTTTATTTGTTCTGTGGTTGCAATACGATCTATAAATATAAAATACTTGCTTTACTGACTCACTGACAAACAATCTACAACCAAACTATTAGGCGACAGAAGCTGAAATTTTGCTAGAAGAACTAGCGTGGTTAAAAGCTCCTCTTTCTAGCGGGAGGAACACCACACCTTTATCCTCCACAGGTGTATATGTTCCTTGGGGACCTTACCATCGTCTAATAATTGAAATACTGAAATTAAATACACAATTATCAAAATTTTCTTACTTCGAAATAGTTCCGAAAATATCACTCAGTTTATCTTCACTTCGTTTACAGCAACAATTACCTCAAGTTTACATTTTTGTTATTACTCGTATTTTATTGGACAGCTTAATAGCTGCAATTAAATTCTCGTCTGCGTCGTATCCATTTAATTATTTGTTAAAACTTGGCTGAAATATAACGTTACTACTGAAATTGTTATGTATACATATACTATGGACTTCACACGTCGTCATGAATAAAGGGAAGTGCAACGTTTGAAGTCGAATCTGATCAAATAAAGAAAATTTCTTTAGAATATATTCTAGAATAATATTTGTTAGCTGTAATTATTTTCATAAAAAAGCATAATTGAATAAAATCCAATCAGTATCAGAATAAGGCAAAAATAATTGCGATTTTAGTTGCCACATCGCTTTTTATCAATCACTATGCCTAGTGTAGGTTAAGCGTTGGGCTCCTTTTTCACGTAGAACAACACTTTGTGTGATAAACAGTTCAAGTCTAGATATTACTGTAAATTGATTGGCTGTTAATAGATTAGATAGATTAATTTTGTTTAAACACCGAATCTTATTAGTCTAAATACCGCACTTTTCTCTACAATATTAAGACAATATCCATACTAATATTCTACATTATCATAGTATTACCGCATCCCGGCATTCTTTCTATTCAACAACAACGACTTGGTACAACAACGTCCCGATAAGAGTGTTTTCTGTTTAAAGAAAGGAGCCGTCCTTTCTTTAAACAGAAAACAGGCCCGAAACTCACTATTACATAATAACAAAGTACAGCCACTTCATAAATTATTCATTTTGAAGCCTTTGAGACGGGATTCTGTAAACTCTGGATACATTTTATATTTAAACTTGGTAGAGATTGTCAGTCGATTATTTTAATTTAATTTAAGAATACTTCTTTGCTCCTCTTGAAGGCTAAAATGAAAAGCGATCTACCTGGTGGTAAATGGAAATGTCATATAAATTTTTTACCAATAAGTTTTCATACCAGTAAAGAAACATTGCTAAAGTTACAACTCCAACACTATCCAACTGGCTACTTGGCAAATAGAGAAGGAGTGTTCAAACAAGCAGGATGGTGAAGAGTGGAGAAAAAGTGATTTCGATTGACACACAGTCACAGAATTATACTCAAACGTACAGACACTGTTCCTTCATCATCATCAGCGTTTAACAGTCCACTGCTGGACTAGGCCTCTCCTTTGAAAGGAGGAATTGGCCTACTATACCACGCTGGCCAATTGGGTTGGTATAGGGTTTGTATCAAGATTTCCTTCTCTTACAGTGCTGTTCTCTGCATAATATGCTCCCTCTGTCAGCTCTTACGACACCCATGGGATGATATGGGGTGGTGACAATCCTTATTCTTAGTCCATCACCACACGGACACGGAAAATAAGCAGCTTTTAAACAGAATTTGAGCTAAATTACTCTTTTTCTTTCTATTTAAGAGCTAGGCTCTTGTCGGTGGAGCTTCTTCCATGCCAATCTATCCTCAGCCAGTGCCTTGACATCTTGATACGACGCAACGTTAACTTTTTCCTTTACTTGGTCTATGAATGTTCTCCTTGGCCTACCCCTTCCTCGCCTTCCTTCCATTTTCCCTTCCAAGTTGTTTTAAATGAAATTGTCATGTCGTATCAAGTGCCCCAACATTTTACCTCTTCGATTTTCTATTGTACTTAAGATATTTCTTTTCTCTTTTACTATGTTTAAGACCTCATCATTTGTTTTCCTTTCTGTCCAACTGATTCTTTCCATCCTACGCCAACACCACATCTCAAATGCTTCCAATCTCTCTCTCTGTCCCTTTTCGTCATTGTCCAAGTCTCAGAGCCATAAAGTGCTATACTCCAGATATAGCTTTTAATAAAGCGTTTCTTGGTGTTAATAGAGATATTTTTTGTTGTGAGTAGGTGTTTCTTAGAATTAAACGCTCCTCTCGCCATACCTATTCTTGCTATTATATCTGGGGTGCATCTAGAGTCGCTAGTTATTAAGGATCCCAGGTATCTAAATTTATGAACATTTTCTATTCTGGTATTATTTAATTTTATTGGTTCAATATTAGCAAAGGGAAATTTTGAAGTTGTCATTATTTTAGTTTTGGAGCTATTTATTTATAAGCCAAAGTGCATAAAAGCCTCGTCCATTATGTTTAATAACATTTCTAACTTTTGTCTACTTTCTGCCAAAGCAGCTATGTCATCAGCATATCTTATGAAATGTATATTTTCCCCATTAATCTTTACACCCCCCTGTTCATCTTCAGTAATTTTCTTTATTGCACATTCAATGAAAATGTTAAAGACTAGTGGGGACAGTGGACATCCTTGTCTAACTCCTTGTCTGATCCTTGCTCTTTCCTTTACCTCCCCCACTTCTATAACGGCTTCCTGATCTCTGTATAGTTCGAAAATGATCTTCCTGTCCCTGTAATCCAAGCCAGCATTCTTTAAGAACTCTAACGATGAATAATTTAGATAAAAACCGCTTTTATGTCGATATTTTGGGAGAAAGTATTTCTTCTCCGATCAAGTCGATTTCTAAAGCCAACGTGGCACTACGTACAAAGTAGAAGCTTGAGTATACATACATTATTCAGCAAATTTTTAAAGTTATATAATTTATTTATTTATTTTTCCTATGGAAATAGAAAATACTTACCGGGCTTATAAAATTACAACATTATAGTATATCTATTTAAGCAGTTAGTAGTTTACGTGGGTAAAAGGAGTGATATGAAGTACGAAAGAGGTTGTATTTTTTTTACTTCCTATATGGTATTAGATAAACAAAATTCTGCTACCAGCCAACCTCGTAAACACCTAGGCCTAAATGTAGGGCTTTGTTTTCTTAAGATTCACATTAGGATCCTCGAGGTGGGCAAACGTTATTAAGTTTCTCTTGTACCATCTTTAGAGCCAGGATAGGGTCGTAATAGACATGATTTATATATATATATATATATATATATATATATATATATATATATATATATATGTATAAAGAGTACATACAGCTATAAGACAGAAATTGTTCTTCGGCGCAAACGTGAACGGAAGCACGCCAGACTACCGGGAAGTTATTCAGTCTTACTTTATTATTTATTTAACTATTTAAAGCTCTGATGCTCTCTGAGCAAGATTAATATTGATTTGCTTCTTTTATAATTACGAGCTAGTTGTGGTAAGAACTTGACCGTATCAATGTGGTGGATAAATGAAGGAATGATGTAATTAATAAACATCCTTGTATGTGCCTATTATGATATAATATAAATAATAAGAGTTCGTCGACCAAATTGGGGACGTCTTGAAAAACGGAAAAGTCCGAAGCACCTAAATAAAGTTCGAAATCCCTTTGTTGAAGGTTACAGTGAGTAGACTAATACAATATTTTATGAAGCTTCTGTTTCGAAAACTCATTGCGAAATATCGATTTAATATGAGTTAATCATATTAAATCGATATTTCGCATCCTTTTCAGTAAAAAGTTTAAAATTGTATAAATTTGGGACATCGTGTCATATATTTATTTCTGATGTTGTAATATAGAGCTCTAATGAGGTTTATATACCGAAACTTTGTTGCAAATTAACCTGCAGTAGTTCTGGTATATACAACTTAACATGAGGCTCTGTGTAGATATTCAATCTCAGATATCAAAAGTTATTGGTCGTACTATTTGGTAGGGTAATAGCTATTATGTTGTGCCTTGTTTTACGATGCGAAATGTCTGAACTGTTTTCAAGAACAGCTTAATTTAGCTAGTACCTTAACAAGAAGATATATCAAAAGTTACATACTAAACGTAACATGAGAGTAATGGGCATTAAATGTCAACGTATAAACCAAAATCAGGCTTCAATCAAATGCGTTTCATTGCGGACATTTCATTTTGCGCTAATCATTCGATCGGCAGCGATTAATGTAGTTTCGGTGATCACTCGTTGACAGCGTGCGATTGAACTTGTTGTGACGCATGGTATCGTACTATTGATTGACACTGATTAGAACCCATTTAGAACTCACCATCCCATTTAGAAAACCATTCCATCAGCGATTGTCTCATGCTTTGTCAAACCATGTTTAAGATTCAGTTCGTGCCTATATATAATCTTACGATTGAACATTACAATGAGAAAATTCAAAGTTTTCTGGATTTTGAGGCAATAGCTTGCTAATCTATATAGATACTGAATATAAATCGCCGGTGTAATACCGAATTCAGCGGTTAAAATTGAGAGTCACTAAATGCCTTTATTTGAATGATATGTTATTATTTATTATTATATGTATCGTTTATTGCATCTGTAGAACTCATAGCGTGACTTGACTTGGCGCTCGGAATGACTCGGAAAAGTTAAACTACGTTTGCAAAGTTCATCACTTGGTTGGTTGACTGCTTATATGTATGGACATCAGAGCGCTCAACATCAGCCCTGTAAATAAACTGTCCCACTGCTGGGCACGGGCCTCTTCTCACTATGAGAAGGGTAAGGTCATAGTCCACCACGCTGGCCTAGTGCGGGTTGGCAGACTTCACCTGTCTTTCAAGAACATTATGGAGAACTCTCAGACATGTAGTTTTCCTCACGATGTTATCCTTCACCGTTTAGCAAGCGATAATTAATAATTTAATACGCACATCACTCCAAAAAGTTATTGGTGCGCGCCGTGGATTCGAACCCGGACCCTCTGCGTAGCAGTCTGTCGGTCTCTCCACTAGGCTATCGCTGTCTATCAGAGCGCTATCATGCTTCAATGAGAAGTAAAGCAGTCGATCCCAGTTCTTATCTGAATACACAAAAGGCTAGCTCGCAGGCTTTCAGATGGCCTATAAACTCTTATCGTGTGTAGTCAACACTTAAGTGGGCCCCACATCCACACGAAAAATAATCATTGTTACAAATGTATGAGATTTCATATATCTAAGATATACAGTTAAAATCTCACTTCTCGCCTACTGTAAACAAAATCTTTATATTTAAAATTAATTCGTTACTCACTGACTGACTGATAATGTACAGCCGAAACGACTAGGCGCCAGAAGCTGAAATTTGGTATGTATGTACAGTCGAACAACTTCCCACTAGACCACCATAAGGGCAAGAATCGCTCAGCAAGACGTCGTCGCTTCCAGTGCTACTTTACAAACACATTGACACTCGTATACTAAACCAGTTTCTTGTGTGCCTTGACTCTAAGAGCGAGCCATTTCATCGGGATTTTTTTTCAAACTGGTCCAGCGCCGACTTATTTGATTGTACCTTGCAGACGGCAGGCGTGCACTAAGAACGTATTACCCGAAATTACCGCGAGATTGGAAAGAAAGGGTTAATAAAAAAATGTGCGCGCGTTGAGGGCAACCTCTAGTTCTCTCTCTTTAGTCAAACAAAAAGCCAAAGCCGCTTGCAGTATCGACCTTTCGTCTTAAGAAAAGCTCGCTGCAAATCGCTCTATTTGACGATCTACTACTAACTATCAAAGGAAAAGACCTTTGAGGAAAAGCGGCGTCAGATTCGTAAAGAGACACTTTTGCCCTCCTAGATGCATTCATATAACTCTGCAGGATTTAAAGTTCGATATAGCGTTTTTTGTATTAGACTCATTAGAGAAAGATCATTTCTCTATTATTATTTATAATTTTATATGTATAGATGCAGTCATCGCAATCCGTGAGGTGGACTACCTATAGTAATAAAAATCTTGCACTATACATTGACAAAAATAAGAGAATTAAAGTATTCAGAATAAAGGATTATAAGTAAAAGTTTATGTTTACTATGTTAGCAACGTTTTCTTTCATCAAGTTAGTATTTTAGGTCGAAAAACAAAATAATTGACGGGTTTATTATTTTAAATTAAAGTAGACGGGTTATCTCACATTTCATATTGAAATGTGAGATAACCCGTCCGATAATTAACACATTGTTTTATAATTTTCAAAAGATATACAAAATGGTAAATAACTTATTTCTAGAATTAAAAAATGTTTGACAAAATATTATCGGATATGTATCTAAGTAGTTGACAAACAGAGTTATAACTTTTGCCGAATTTCATTTATTCAGCGTGGCGTAGCTACGATTTCTGTAATATAATATGTATGTAGCCAAACTGATGTATCAGATTGAATAAGCATCTTTCTTTTGGGGTTTGTAAACATATAACGTAAACAACTTTTAAAGTTACGAATCTCAATGGGATAATTATCTATACACATAAATAAAATTGTAGTGTCTGTTTGTAATATTAAAATAACCGCTTTTTACTAAATGTATATGGATTTATACACGGTACATATACCGAAATGTCAATTTTTACAATTTTTGTCTGTCTGTCTGTCTGTCTGTTTGTTCCCGCTAATCTCTGGATCGGCTAGACCGATTTTGACGGAACTTACACTGGCTGATAACTGACCTAAGGAATAACTTAGGGTACGCGAAATAGTTCCCTCAGGACGCGGGTGAACCCGCGGGAAACAGCTAGTTGGAAAATAAAGTTGGCACACCATCTATTATGCCAGACCTTTTCGCATAGATTACAGCAGCCATGGTCACTGGCTTAGTCAGCCATTAGACCCGTTATCTAAATATTAGTAAGTATCAATAAGTATCGCCTATAGTTACTGTTTAGCGGACCCCGGCTTCAATGCGAAGGCAAGGCCTAAATTGGGTCCTCTAACCTCCACCATGATAATGGATATATCGTCTAACAATTATATTTAATTGAAAACAAGGAATTTATATTTAATTTTGAAAATATGGATAAATAAGAGCATTTCTCTAACTATGACAGTGTCAGACAGCTCTGTCTATCACCTTCAAAATATCTTCACTCTTTTAGCCATAGTTTAATTTAGCAGGAGGCTGCCATCAGGATGGCTATTAAACTAAAATGTCGCCGGTTTATCTAGTCCCCGATACTCGTTTACAGTGTAAACAGAGTAAATTGTGCTCCCGCACCGCCCTATTATACCGGCGACACTTTACGACGCTGAGATATCACCTAAACATATATAGCTTGTACAAATTAATGCGGCTGTCTGTAGCTTAATATTGGATTAGTTTTAAGTCAATGTCTACGTTTAAATAACTATTCAGACTGAGGTTTAGACTACGAACAGGCGATTGCCAAATAAGGCTCTGAAGAGGCGATTGACGAATGGGGAGACCAACATGCTTATGATGGGCTTAGCATCATAAGAATGTTGGTGCAATGCAAACGTGGCAAGAAATATAAATAGATATAGAATCATTGATAGATACATACATACATAACGTCACGCCTTTTATCCCCGAAGGGGTAGGCAGAGGTGTATTTCTACACCCACTTTTCGCCAGATATACTTTAGTCCTACGTAATAAGGGGCGAGCCTATTGCCGTACCGGGCACATTTCCAGACTCCGTGCTGCTACTGAGAATTTCGTGACAGAAAAAACCCAATAACACTGCCCGGCCCAGGAATCGAACCCGGGACCTCTCGATCCCACGCGCACATTTATGCCACGTGACCAACGAGGTTGATAGATATAGATCAATAATATGAAATTGTGGCTATCGTTGCGCCATGATATAAGCTGTCCCTAAAGCAGTAAAACTGTATTTCTTTTTACATTGTACCTAAGTATAAATATATGGCGACTTTGAATTTACAGACAACAACGCGCAAAACTGATTTTGCAATATATTTATTTCAGAACGTTTTAGCAATTAGTTTGTTGTGTTCCATTATATTTATTTAACATTTTCCCTACTCAATATTAAATAAAAGTTGCATTCATTCGACAAATAGCAGTTTATTTACTGAAACAATATTAATAGATGATTCGAAACGACAGTAATTAAATTTCTATCGTCATTCCCTGGTGGACGAATGAAAAATGAATTTATTTATGAAAACTAACATCCGTTTTGTTCGCATGAAACATTAAATATCTACCTCTATAGGTGTTTTATTGTGCTCCCGTAAATGCTTGACTATCATTTTAGCTCGGATCATACCTTTGCCATTTAAACTTAAATATGAAATTCTTTTGCCGTGTGGTGACGGATTAAGAAAACGAAATATCGCCACTCCATATCATCCCATGCGTTTCGTAAGAGCCGACTGAGGGGGCATATTATGCAGAGAACAACACTGTAAGAGAAGGAAAACTTGATACAAACCCTACACCAAGACCAATTCCTCCTTTCAATGGGGAGGCCTAGTCCAGCAGTGGACTGTTAAAGGCTGATGATGATGATGAAATTCTCACAGTCCTCCATTCGTATAATACGGCAAAACATATGTTAAAAATAAGGACTTTAATATTATACAGTACTAAACTTCGAAAAGTCAAATACAATATCTTTTAGCGACTCGTGGTGGGGTCGTCAGTTCCCAAACTTGACAGTACTCAATGATAAACTTACTTGATGGTATATTCCGGAATACATCCAAATTTTACGTAAAATGTGATATTAATTTATTATTACTGTGCTTTTGTTCTACTTAGATCCAGAAACAAAGTATGTCGAGGTTCGTATAAATTATTCAATGAGCCGAATTAACTTTATGGAAGAGCGACGTTTTCACGACTCATAGATACTCGTATTCAAACTTCGTTATATATAAACCGATATCTACTTACATTCATAAATGAGTTAATAAATACCCACATCAATTATTCTTCATGATTTTATTGTTTTTAATGTTATAATATTTGACGTTATTTTGAGTTAAACATTGCCTCAGTGATCGATTTTTAAACTTTCGCGATTTGTATACATCATACAATATTATATAGCGGATCTTAGTCGTGATAATTTACTTATTTAAAGGCAAGCCGCGACCACGACCGTTGCATACCGGAAGAAACGTAGGAGAATAACAGAGGTATTTATAGCCTCTGTGACTTTTGTATCTGTCTGGTAAAAATATATAATTAAGTAAGAAGACAATTATCTTGTTTGATATATCATCGCAGAGCCTAAACTACTAGAAGCAAGAAACATGAATCCAAGTGAGGGTTGGAACGTCAAGTCACACTTCTTACCGTAACTTTCACGGCTCGTGTCACCCATGCTAAAACATCGGGTCTGATAGCGTATCAAAACTTTTATTTTTAAATAATAACTCGACCCATTTTACATTCATAAAGAAAGGATGCTAAGGTGAATTTAATATATAAGAGGGCAAAATAGAATTTTTTATTTATTTTATTTATAGTCTCATGCATAGAATAAAGAATACTAATAGAATTAGTATGTCAGGCATTTCAAACGAGAAGCAGTGTCGCCTCTCACACACAAATATACACATATACCACTACATAAAACGCCACGGCGTGATTAGTTAAATATATAAAACATAATTATCATAAAAAAGTATTATCTGAAGTGACACATAAAGAAAAAATTACCTTATTATTAAAGGTATAAGAACTGATTTACATTCTTATTCTAGTTTTTAGTGTTACCAAAAACAGAATTCGTGCAAAATAATACTTTTAAACTCTTTTCGTATCTATATTTATTGATTTAAGTTGTTAAAAAAGCATATCTTATAATCTCTTTGATCATATTTTGTAACCAAAATCATTTGAACACTTATATTTAGCTGTTTCTATTCAATAATTTATAATACATCACACATTTCGAACGCTGACATTATTATAAATAATCTGTGTTGTGCAAATGATATGACATTTAGGCATGGGGCTAAACGAAATGGTTTTATCGATAGTTTATAATATGAGATATTTAAAAATATTTAATTTTATAGGAGTGTTTGTAAATATGATCTACGTTGCGCACTACACAACAAAGAAGTTTATTCTATGTGTCAATTCATCAATTTACTGTATTAAACTCATGTTTAAAATGTTGTTAATCAAATCAACTAATCAAAACAAAAACTTACTCTATTTATGTATGTACATAATTCCTTCTGTACGGCTAGCTTCTGGGCTATAGGTTCATGCGTAAAGGAGGAAGAGGCCCATTTTCGGTAAATCAATCATTTTATAAATAGGGCTGCTGTGAATACGGTGTCAAATTAAAAGTAATCTAAAGATATAACTTAATTATTCGTGGTCATTACCATTACTTTTAAAATGAGCGGGTTCTTTTTAAATTATGACAGGTATCGCTCTGGTTGCATATTAGTAAAAGAAAGGGAGTATATCGCTCGTAAGCGTTCACGGATCTGTAAGATTTCATAACATCTCTAATCATGGTGTTTGAAACTGTGCCGCAATATTGGTAGCCCGAAACCAAGATACATAGTAATAAGCCCCTAATATAAAAAATCTAGTATCATTGTAATTTTTGCCATTTTTGCCTTTCTGGTGTACGATTTAATGATGATGTAGACGGAATTGTTCCCGTGGTCTAAGAAAGTTATGAGTATAAACGAAATTCATCATCATCATCAGCCCTTGATACTGTCCCACTGGTGGGCACGGGCACCTTCTCACTATGAGAAGGGTTAGGCCATAGTCCACCACGCTGGCCAAGTGCGGGTTGACAGACTTCACATGTCTTTCGAGAACATTATGGAGAACTCTCAGATATGCAGGTTTCCTCACGGTGTTTTTCTTCACCGTTTAGCAAGCGATCATTAACAATTTAATACGCACTTAGCTCCGAAAAGTCATTGGTGTGTACTTGGATTCGAACCCGAGACCCTCTGCGTAGCAGTCTGTCGGTCTCTCCACTCAGCTATCGTTGCCTCGAAACGAAATTATTATGCACAAACTTGTACATTATGCCGCTACCTTGATAAAATTGCTGCAAGCGCAATGTATACAAGGTGTTGATTTGCATTTGCAAAAAAAAATTTAGGGGAAATATACTACTAGGTACATAAAACTGAATACAAATACATGAAAAAATAAGTCACTAAAAGTTGAAAAATGATTTTCGTCATCATATATTTTGAAAATTAACTTGGTGTTTTGACTACCGCCGCCACTCAGCTGATCGCCATTTCAGTGCCTATCACACACAAGCATATAGTGACGGCGCGATACAGTTTTATTCTGCGAGAGTCAACAGTTTATTCTGATTTACGGTTAGTTACTTAGACAAAGTAACATTTAATGAAAATATGGTTTTATTTCATCGCATACACTTTGAAATCATTTTAAAGCTAAAAAACACACAAGTTACTTAGTCATAGTGAAACTGGTCAGTTTTTGGCAGCATAGAGCACATGTAACGATTTAAATCTTTGCTATTTACCAATTACTAAACAACCAGAGTATCGATATATTCTTATCGCAGTGGAGGTACATCACTAAACACGTCATATTTGCACGAAATTTGACGTTTAAAGTAAATTGCTGTGTAAATACGATTTTACATACAGTAGCGTTATGTAAAACCAGCAATGTATACTTTTTGTGTCATAGTGATATTTTATTTAATTTAGCTTTAAATATGTATTCCCGGTGAAAACGAATGTTTCCATTAGTAAGATTAAGGGTATGGCTTGGTCTCCTGCAGCTTTCAACAGCACAAGCAGGTATTCTTGCCTAAATTCTGCTATAAAATGCCTATATGAAAGTCAATGAGCGACTGGCATGTGTCAAATTGTGCAATCTCAGATATGCTTGTATAATTCATATCACGGACACGAGTATCAGTCGAACATGCTATATCTAATTCATATTATATTCATGCATGTATCCCCGAAGGGGTAGGCAGAGGTGTAAATATTACACCCACATTTCACCATGAATTTTTATATCCCACGTAATAGGAGGCGAGCCTATTGCCGTTACCGGGCACATCATCAGACTCCGGGCTGCTACTGAGTATTCGGAAAAACCCAGTAACACTTTTGCCCGACCCGGGAATCGAACCCGGGATCTCCGATCAGCAGTCGCATACGCTATCCATTGGACCACGGCGGCAGTCAAATTTGCTTTTTTTTAATTCCCTGATTTTGATGATCTTTGATGACCTAATATGAAAATGTGGGCAACGGCTAGATACAGGGTGTAAAAAGACCCTTAACGAAAACTGAAATCCCATGTTGTACCAATCACTACGAACATTTTTTACTTCGGCACCATACCTGGGAAATTACTGGTTCAGGAGATATTGAGGCTCAAAGTTAGTATGGAATTTTTCTAATTAGGTACAAAATCGATGCACTTACCCCGCCAATATGTTCTTTAGATGCCCTATATCCCCATGGATAATTAAGGTATTTCGAATTTTGCACGCGCGCGCTTGTAATTGGCGGTTTAAAAAATATGAAAACTCAAAAAAAAATCGTTTCCCAGGTATTATTTTTGGTTAGTATGACTCGGCATAATGTCCACAACGAGTAGACTTCGGCTTGGTGATGGGTCTTGTGACACCCTGTATATAGAGAGATAGATAATTTATTGTGCAAATGTTGGCACAAATACAATTCAATTGGCTAGTACCTCATAGATAAGATTAAATATCCGGCAGTCATGAAAACGGCCTAAAATGTTACAATCAAATGGCAGTTATTCCAAATTAGCATGATAATGTCGTTAGGGCTATTGTCTATTCGATAAAATATAATTTCGTACACTACCTACCGTACTAGCCGACCAAGCCAACTAAACGAATGTCAACGTGACAAATTCAATAAAACTCAACAATTATAATCCAGAAATTATTTATCGTATCGTGCGAACGCAGCGTGTGAACGTACAATGCGCCTGCAATCGGTCCTAGGAATTTCTGGATTATAATTGTTGAATTTCGTTGAATTTTGTCACGTTGACATTCGTCTAGTTGGCTTGGTCGGCTAGTACCTTAATGTCAATGTTGGACCCAGACAAAGATAATTATTTTAGTCCAGATATTGTTATAGCCGCACTTATTTTATTCTTATCTTTTAATTTGACAGACGATTTTAGTAATCTAGAGGTTTAACAGGCCCTTTTTAGGCCACAAATGGATTATGTTACACTATATGGCGTGCGAAAATTTTAGAAAAGCGTATTAATTATTCGAGAAAATTCATTTAAATATCGTTGTATCCGTTTATTATTCGAAATAGTGTCATAATAGTCCATACGATTTTGGACCATTGTTTTTATTGGTAAAACAAAAAAATGGACATTGCAAATCTTTTAAATAAGGCTTTTTCGCGTTAGTAGAATACCTCTGAATACTTACTACTCGATTTCGAGTGAAGCCAAACTTATCCAAACTTGAATTACCTATTGGACTCTTTAACTATTGGCCACTGGCCACGCTAGAAATACAATCGCCGATCACCTTAAAATGCTTATTACTTAAAAGTGCAGTCACAGCTTTACGGTAGGATTAACACTATACATATATTTTTTTAAAGACAACTCCTGCTCTAGGAATAAATCCTGTATTGCGGGGGACTTTACAAATATAATCGTACCTGCAATGGACGCAATGAACAGCCAGACTCGAAACAACAATTTATGGTTCACACAAAGTGTTGTCTCGTGTAAGAATCGGACCCACAACACACGGCCCAGTGTCAAGCGGCGAGGTGGCCGCTTAAACCGCTACGCTAACCATGCAGTCAAAATATTCATTTAATACTAATGAACATTAATCGGTAACTACATTTTCACAGGCACAAAACATAATACTAATACTTACCCACCCCGTCTAAAACGTAATAAAGACTTTAGACACAATCAACACCCTTTTACCCACGCACAAACTCAAAAATAGACTTTGAACAATATGAAAATCCACCTACCTGACGAAGTATATTAATAAGAGGCTAGCATAACCATAAAGTGAGTTGCGAATCCTCCGCCCTCATAACGGAGGGTAGTCGTAAAACACACTCTATGACGTCACCGACGCCATGACACTTTTTTGTTCAACCACAACCGCGATATTAAAAGTATAAAACTGAACTTGTGTTGTTCATAAACATAACATAGCGCTGTAAAGGTGGATTTATTTTGCAGTTTTATAAGTTAGCAACTGGTATATTACTAGTTTAATTTAGCTTGGTTCCTCAAAACGCACTCTATTTAGATCTTCTTTATCTTCTTGTTCTTTCTGCTTCATTCAATAATTTGGTATGTTGCGCAGGTACTGTGAACTGATATATAGTTAGCATTGTACAGCTGGTGTTTCTGTTGTGCTGCCATGATCTAAATACCGAGCATAAATTTACACGCGCACATTTAAACGTTGTTGGATATTGAACTACGAGACTCTATTACTGATATAAATATATTTAACGTAGAATAGAAATAATAATGAGCTTCTGACCTTTTGCAGACATGAAGGTCTTGGTTCTTAAGATGCTGTTCAAATATCGTAGTTGTGCACTTACCTGTAAAAAAGAAAAGCAATTCAGATCGTGATTTTTATTCTATACTTACTTATCCACAATGTTTAATATATACATTATAAATATTGTAACAAAAGAGCTTGAGGCGATTATTTCTGCAAGTGTTGCAACAACATGGGGATTGAAACAAATTTGTTACTATCATACAAGCCACTTAAAGTTGTCTGCTACAATTCATATAAAATACTACATGTAACTTTTAGCAGCTTAGGTAGCAATAACAGAACAATGTCATACATTACGACAAAGCACGACATAGCAAGAATTAAAATACTTTTGCCGACTAATATGCTAAAGGTTAAAACATTATTCCCCGATACATGGAATCGAGACCAGATATCGTTCGCCCAATAAAAAAACACCACCCTATGTTTTGGCCCATACATAACGTTTAATGGATGATTTTATTTTTTATTATGGCACCTACACCGAGGCTCGCACCATTCTGCCTAATGAGGTTGCCATAATAAATAACGATATGTTGCTATTATCAGAGGGGATGGCTGGTGATCTTTGGCGATTAATTTTAATGGACGATTATGGCAGCTAAAAGCGATAAAGATTCATGGTTAGTATAAACATGATATTAGTTTATTTATTTATTTAACGTTTGGGAAAACAAACAGTAGTACATTATGTATACACAATAAGTTCTTATTACTAAGCTTAACTAATATACTACCTACTAAGTACATTTTCCATAAATTAATACTTAATTAAAAAGATATACTTCTGTTAGCAGACATGAGCTGTATTCTGTATTAGTTAGTATTTGATTTGTTTGAAATCGTTTATTGTGTGTCTCCTTAGTGACGGGGTATAACTTTGAGTTTATGCTTCCAGATTTAATGATAAGGAAAAGACGGAGATTGTATGTTATAAAAGACGAGCCTATAATAATCTGTCAAACACACTGCTGCGGAGATTTTCTGGTAAATAAACCAAAAGAAATCAGGTTACTTTTGCTACGGGACCAACCAAAATTCTAGTCAATTACGGATGTTTTTTTTAATTAGGCCTCCATTATTTTTAAACAGTTTCATTGACAACATTGTTTTTGTTCTTCTAATCGTGATGTACAAACAGCGGTTTTCCTACCCCAAACGTAATTATTTTACTATAATAAAAAAGCAGGACATATACAGCTTTTGTTTTCACAGAACTTCTGCCTTCGTCATTATCGTCTTAGCGCTTTGGAATACCTAGTAATCTAAACAAAATTGACAGAATATTATTTTCTAGAACAACAGCGTTATTTCCCCAAATGACGTTAGCATACTAGAAAATATAACTGAAGAACAATTCATTATTAAATTTTTAATAACAGAAAACACAAGTCATTGCTACCCAACCAATCTTAATAAAGGTGCTGAAAAACAGTGTCCACCGTATTATGGAGGGATCGTGGGGAGGATATGTACCGTGAAATATTGAGAGGGTCATCGTTCAGCGGTTCTCAAACTGTGTCGGGTAGGACGACGGATAAATCGAGCATGTATTAACCATAAAAACTGCTGAAAGACTTGTCCTGTTATGCTTTTAGGCTCTCCATATGTGTGAAGTAGTTTTCTAGATAATATTACTGTGGGTTGGTTGTTGACATTGTTGGGTAAGCATACTGATTTTTCTTTATACTTTATTTTGTGTAAAGTTTGTTTCGTTTAAAAAGTATAGTTTAGTTTCTTGGCTAGTAATAATTTTTGGGTTGCTATCTGGAAAAATGCTTTCGTTGTATGTATATTTGTCGAAGCTGTTGTGTTTCTTGTTCGGGGCAGATGAAAATTATGCTTAGCAGTTATAACTATAGGGCTGGGTTAATACAGTAGACACTAGCAGATAAAAAAGAATAATTCATTTATGTTACAGAAATATAGAAGCTTCCATCGTATATTTCATCCACTAGGTAAGTAAAGGCCCAATTTGTAAAGGTTCACACCTTATGCTGCATATCACATTCTATCAGTATAATACACATATACGCCTGTATATGATTCCTTCTAATCACAATTTGCTGAGGTGACAGTAAAGTAAACAGATACACTGCACAATTCGGTAAACATACTCGAAAACACTCACATCGGCTCCACATGATCGGTAGTAAAACAAACAAAGCTAACACACCCAAATTCAATTAATCTCAATTTACCTGAGGCTTACTACTCATTAACATATTTAATACATTTCTAAAACCTACCTAAACCCTAAGAGACGGTAATTTCCTCAACCTTTCCTGAATAGTCGCAAAACAAAACGACAAAACTAATATTTAACCACATGACCCAATGTTAATTTAGGCAGGCTACCATTCTCGCCCGGACTAACAAACGTACCCACCGAATAAACTAGGTCCCATCCAACAAAACACTTTACATAGAAAACAAGTCATTTACAGGCAAATTGTTTAGAGTTGGATTCTCATTCGTGATAATAAACTACTCCTATGTGTATTTACATTACTCTCTGAAACGAAACATAATACAGTGTACGATTATCTGGCCTTCAGTTATATAGATTCGTGATTATCTGGACTACCAACTTCTATCAGATAACTTTAAGAAAGTTGAAACGAAGGAATGCTTCACGAAATAGTAGTAAACGTCGAAACTATACGGGATCACGATGAAGCACTCTAGGCCCTGGAAATATTTCTCAAATTGTTTAAAAACCGATTTTGTTGCCGAAACCTGAAAAATGTTTAAATCATACTGAAATAGCGTTTTTTGAAGTGAAAGATAGCAGAAACGAGCGAAGCAGAAAGTTGCAAAACATTCACAATAATGCAATTTAATACACAATTGTCAATATTTCTATATGTCCGGATCTTTTTTACCTAGAACTTAAGTGACTTTTTAGTGTTTTGTAGTTTTCTTCAACGTGTCGATAGTAATTGCTTATAACAAACTCTAGGGTACCTAGATCAGCCACACAATCTCTGTGCTAATATGCATAGGTACTTAACTAACATCGCCCATTTGTATAGTATAAACTCTACACAGGATATTTAAGAGATATTTACAACGGCCCGTATTTATTTTCTAAAGATCTTCATAAAAGCTGACAAAGGATGGTTAACGTACGAGGCAGGAAAAGAACATTCACAGGTTAACACTATACATCCAAATTACATAACATTTTACCAGCATTCTTTATCATGACTCTATCCAATATTTATCATCACCATCCTAGCTTCATCCCAGTTGCATCCAATCAACTTTTGCCTCGAAGCCCTGTTGAACCAGATTTGAAGGATATTCATTCTCTATCAAATAATGTTTGGTACCTATAATTTAAACGATGCCATAATTATGCTATGTAAATCTAAGCTTTAACATGTAATTATAAACGGTAAAGTAGCGGACGCTTCGGGTGTAATTAAAATTAAATCAAATTAAGTTCAGTACTAACAAAACACGAAAGTAATAACGTCCTTAATTATTTCGTACTTTACAAATGTATTTAAGTAAGTACATACTACACTTTGATGCAATTACGTATATTAATGCTTGGACATCCCCGAAGGTGTAGGTGAAATTTTAAAAGGTTGATTTTAGCACTGGCTATTTTCACGATTCCTATTTGTGCCGAGGCTGCTAGTACTTTGTAACCGCTGGATTTTCACGTAACGTCCCCTTATTCATTTTACTTATAATTACATTCAAAGATTTATCTTTTTATCAAACCAGTTCGGTAAGCGGACTATAATCTCTTCTTATTATCATTACTTATTTTAACTTATTTATTAAAGAAAACTTCCATGCTGTTTTATGAGTCTATAACCAGGTAGTCTGTATAACCAGGTTAGCCAGAGAAATATGAAATATTCACACTGGGGTATCTTTAACTTACTGCATATATTCTCAACGTGCAGCGCTAATTTAAAACACATAAAAGAAACAACTGCGCAGCAAAATATATAAACAAATCTGCAACAGTATGAAACTTGACACTCTTAAAGAAGCTTAAAATTCATACAAAACAAGCAAAACACTGTTTCTCTTTATTACTCATTCTTCAAGTTGGTTCTTTAAAACTGTGAGAAACTTGTCACTAGCAGAAGGTTGTTGTAATTAAATTTTAATCCCCGACGAACTATTGTCTGAGACAAAACCAACAAAAATGCGGGAACGAAAGTTGGGAACGGAACAGCTGTATGTTCAGTTCGACAGAGCTCTATGAAACTATGGAAGTAAGGAACGACATAATATATATTACTTAGGAAAAGCGGATCAAGAGATTATCGGTTATTTTCTGTCTGGTATTGTTGCTGTTTGGAAATCAGTTGTCGCGCTTGGAATAAAACCTGTATCGTGGGAGACTTATAAATAATCATCTACGCAATAAATACAAAGCACGGACATACTTGCGAGTGCTGTAGTAGTTACAACGACGAGTAACCGCTCAAACTATTATACGACCTCTGTGAAGTTATTCTGTGGCAGATTGTTTTGTTTATTGCCATTATAAACGAGTTAGTAACCCACCTGTGCCTCCACCGTGAGATTAGCCACCGCACGTCCTACGTTGATTCGATAGCCGTTCGGCGTTCTGATTCGTCTACTAGGTACATGCTCATATTGCTCATATCGTCGAAGCACTCGACACAAGCCAATCGGTGCGTGAACGTCTATCAGATCAAGTTGTAATGTGTGGTTGGTAAACTCATGGTAGAGGCACTAAGTAAGTAGATATATCTCTGTTCTCATGTCATTAGGATCGGAATGCATCAAATCACATCCCAATCGCTACCTACCTAGAGGCAGAAGAAGAGAGAACGCATAGTATGGTGACTGGTAAAGCGAGGGTGAATTCCAATTCTCGTAATTAATTTACACTGAGATTTAATTTTCACATCACTGTTTGCATTATAAATTTACTCACATTTTGGTATTCTGCTACACTTGACTTTAGTTTCGAATTCATTGCAGTCAATAAATAAATTAATTTAAATCTTCATTTTAATGTTACAAGTTTGCTGGCAATGTCAGTTATAGTTTACAAGAAATCTAGTGATTAAACAATCACCATCCTTATTTCCATTTCATTCCACTATTTTATATTTTAACATATGTATTTAAAAGTATACTTATCGTTATTTTTAAAGTTATGAAAATTACAATGATAGCTGCAAGGTTTTCAATGTACCTACCACATGTGAACTGTAAGAGGATTTACTTGCTCAGAACATTCGTAATTAAACTAAGCTATTTTCTAGTTAGCAATCTCCAAAAAATAATAATAAAAATCTTTAGTGGCATAAGTTATATATGACACAAATTGTGTCCTAGGTTTTAATAAAACTGTTGGTAACAATAATTCCTTACCTACTAAAATAGACAAAGAACCTCATTTAAAATGAAAATGTTGCCACTACACAAATGAACTTCCCAAACAGAAGAGTCTCTTATATGGCAATAAACAGATCGCAAACATTATTAAATAGGCCGCCCACACGGTCACAATTTGGTGAAACAAAGCTTAATTAAAACGTTTTAATGAATATTTCGAGATAATATACGTATAAAGTCCAGGTAGGTATATTATTACTGCGTCATCATAATCGAGTCACTATTTTGATTTCTAAATATTTTTTTTCATACAGACTCACGCCTGTATCCCCGAAGGGGTAGGCAGAGGTGTAATATTACACCCAAATTTCGCCATGAATTTTTAGGTCCCACGGGTGGGCGAGCCTATTGCCGTTACCGGGCACATCACCAGACTCCGAGCTGCTACTGAGAATTCGGAAAAACCCAGTAACACCTTTGCCCGACCCGGGAATCGAACCCGGGAGCTCCGATCAGCAGTCGCATACGCAATTCACTGGACCACGGAGACGTTAGCATTCAAATACGCCGTCGTATTTACGTTACGTTACGAAGACAGTTGGTTTTATTATTAGTAATTTATATTCTTGATCACAATACCCTAACAAAATAAACTAAGCCTTTATAGCAAATTTAACTGAACATTTTGACAGTTCACCATATGAATATAAAATATTTTTCACCACAGCAGCTCAAACATGCCGCTTTTGCTGCGAGATAACAGTGAACAAAACGCGATTTTGATTCGAGCGTGAGGCAAAGTAGCTTTTTAATTTTTCAATCTTCTGTGCCACGAATAGACATTGTTCAGCCATAAATTTGAAACATTCGAATTTTACTGTGCTCTGTCTCTTTCACATGCATATAAAAAGTGAGTGAAAAAACAAACCCCTTCGAATTCGAAATTCGATTTTGGAATTCGACCTCAAAGAGAACACCTACGGCAACGCAAAAGAAAAAGATATTTGTAAAAAAGAAATTACTTTTTTTTATATGTTATTGTTTACATGTTTAATTTATTATTGGCTTTTAATAAAAATAAGTCTAATTAATAGTATAAAATTAGTATTTAACCAATACATTTTTATTTAGAATTACAACAATGATACATTTGAAAAATATACATCAGGGACGCGGTATTAAAACGCGATTTAAAAAGTAGCGGGAATAAAAATTTCGCTGATGCTGATACAGTAGGTATAGCGTAACGTGTTAAATTTATATTAATATATAAAATAATCTAAAAAGATGAGTGAAACAAGCGATGATGACTGTACTTTAACACCAGAAGAGTTAAATCAACAAGTGATTATGCAGAATTCAAACTATTCCTGTTCATTTCTATGTCTCCTAAGTAATATGTGTTCTCACTGCTGTGGTGAAAAGTTATGTGTGCTACACGAGAGCAAAGTTTTTTGTATCTCGTGCTGTTGAGTCCCTCACCACGCTCAGGATTCTAACTTAACTCGCTACGCTCGTGAATCAATCATAGAATCCTTCGCTTGCTTGGGACTCAAAATCAGCACTCGAAACAAAAAACAACTTTGCTCTCTTGTTGCACAAATAACTATTGGCAGCCAAAATGGCAAAATAAATAGGATGGCGTTCTGCTATCAACAAGCCAGACATAATATAAGTTCCAAGTGCGTACTTAGCAACTACTTTCTTCGAGGACCAGCTGTTCATTTGTCTCGATCAATTTTTATAACTACAGCTTATGATCCAAATTGCCCGCGCTTCTACAATAAGCGGCAGAGGCAGCGATCACGTAATCGATATACTTATCTCAAGTTAAGGAGTACAGAGCGTATATGTAAAACTTGTTCTACTACGCCAGTTATTTCACCATTCATCTTCGGAATTTGGTTCTGCGGATTTAATATCTGTATTAACTAATTACGGTCTGTACGGAACTTTCTTGGTTTCATCAGATTAGGAATTTATGGTGGGAAGTTTGAATTACGAACTGCTGTCATTGCATTATCATAAAATGCTATTTCATAAAAAGCTGTTTTGTAAAGTTTTTCTTTTTTAATTTGCGGCGGCCATGTTCGTGTCGTAGAATAAGTTTGTGTTATAAGAGGTCGTTAGACAAGAAAAGTTATTTTTGTAATATAAATATATGAATAACTTTGTCGCCACAGGATCAGCTATCTGAAAACTGCTGATATTCAGTTTAGATGTACGTATGACATAATTACAAAATTTCATCATCATCCTTCTAGCGTTATCCCAGTTTCAACCTGGGGTCCTCTAACTAGTCCAACCGGATATGGCTGAATATTAACTTTTTCAAATTACAAAAGTTACTTTCAGTTTTATCAGATATTTACTTCTTGTTTTGTAACAAGGCGGTATAAGTCTAAATATAGAAACAACCGCGATGTGTGCTTTTCGATTAGGTTACACCACCCACGTACTTAAGCCAAATTAGTATATAGATAAAGTCCAATGTGTTCTATACTTATTTCGTACTCTTGTATTGTATGTTGATAAGATCTCTTACGCAGATATATACTGAAGCCCGCGACAACGCCACATGAATAAGAAAGCGTAGGTGTTGTGATCTTGTGTATTGGAAGCTACAAATTCAACACTTCGTATCACTACCAAATATTGTAATAGACTAAGCGCTCTCTTTTCAAATTTTTTATTGTTTAAAAAATCTATATATAAAAATCTTCAATTTCAAACCAGACTGAGCTGTAATATGATGGCCAATTCACTATCCCTGCCCTATTGTACAGCCTATCGCAGCCCTCTGCAGGACTTATACCTCTCCTAATATGCGTCACAATAGCATTGACTGCCTCCGTGGTCCACTGGATAGCGTATGCGACTGCTGATCGGAGGTCCCCGGGTCGGGCAAAAGTGTTACTGGGTTTTTCCGAATTCTCAGTAGCAGCACGGAGTCTGGTGGTGTGCCCAGTAACGGCAATAGGCTCGCCCCCTATTACGTGGGATCTAAAAATTCATGGCGAAATGTGGGCATAATGTTACACCTCTGCCTACCCCTTCGGGGATACAGGCGTGAGTTTATAAAAAAATATATAAAAATAGCACATGTGACTCAATAGAAAGATTAAGCCTACTATAACATGCCTGGCTTGATTCCGAATTTTTGACCCCTCACAGGTACCTATGCTCCGTGAATTTTTATTTGTCCCTCCCTTTGATACCTACTAAATAAAATCATGCCTATATCTGTCACCACAAAACAGATAAAATGAACCGGCTCATTACTAAAAGATATTCTTGTAAGGCCATCGAAACGAGAATAGCAGCGTATACATTGTACATTGACGAGTGAACGGCAAAACGTGTCTCGACACTTACAAATAATAAACAAATTTAAAACCTCTCAAATCTCTCTTCTCTCTCTCTCTCTCTCTCACTTCACTTGAACTATGTCCACAATTCCCGCTTTTAAAATAGTCCATTTATATAAAAATAATAAGAGAAATTGAATCATCTCTCAAGAAAAAATAACACTGCAAAAGTTTCAGCACCACCCTCCTACTTACTCACCGAAGGTTATTCCGTAGCCATTTTGCAATACATTGTTTGTTCAATTTATACTCCCCGTCTCCAGAGATGCGTTACTCTATTGTTGCACCCATCGCAATACAGATCAACCTTAACACAATAGCATTAAAGCACAATTTCGCACCTTTCAAAGATAAATGTTATTGCTGGTCCTTGTTTAGGAAATGTTGCGTTTTCGGCACTTACGAGTCAATGAACTTTGCATAGGGCTACCGACACTCGACTGCAAAGTTCAGGTAACTTTTGTATTTGATGAAAAAACTTTACTTGACAAATCGACGGCTTTCGTGAAATCTGTAATGTAACTTATTTGTCTGTGGTTTTAATGGCGATAAATTGCTTACGAAAGTTCAAATTTGCCTGTACTGTAAGATAAAATACTTTACTTTAAATAATGCTTCCTTTAAAATGCAATCATTCGTTTAAATATTTTAAACTTAACAGATGCGATTAAGAGAATCTTTAAAAAGATAACATCAAGTCTATTTGCTTTAACTGAAAGTTCGTCTCAAAGGCAGGTAAAGGTGATCAAATTGGTTCATTTACAGAAACTGTTAATCTAAATAATGAATTTCGAATAGGGTCCAATGAATGTTCAAAGTAATTCGTACTACACAACAGAGGTTTAAATAAAGCCTAATTTAATCAAAAGCTACGTTTGTTAATATTTTCTCAAAGTAAAATTTCTATACGTCTGACAAATTATATTAAGTTATCGGTTAAAGCAACTCCGAGGAATCAATTTAAACATTTCAGTTTTGGAACAAAGTTTGTAATGGCTGCCTTCTCTGTGATCCGTCTATTTACAAGATACTTAGTGCTAATCTACGTACAAAGTACAATGAATAACAAAATTCGTGTGAAGTTAAACAAGGTAAACTTTATAAACCAAGAACTCCGTTTCAAATTTTGGTTGAAATTTAATATTTAATTGGTAAGTGCAGTCTGCGTTGCAATGACGGACCCCTGGGTGGGTTTGTAAAATATAGCGGCCAGCGGGCCACATGTAAATATATTTACCACTACCTGAAGAGCTTTTGTGAGAAAACATTGGAGGGGTGGTTTCGCGGAGAAGCGCCTAGCGCAGGGTGAAGTATTTTGTTGTCCGTCGGAATCCATGAATATAAAATGTTACGGTGCTGTAGATCTTATATAATGGTGTATAACGACAGCAAAAGTGATATTTTTAAGGAGTTTCAGAGCTGTAGTTTATGCTTATGTTTACTGTCACACTTCAAATTCGTGGGCTGTTTGACGGAAAAAGTGTGATTTTGTACATACATACATACATATCGTCACGCCTTTTATCCCCGAAGGGGTAGGCAGAGGTGTATTTCTACACCCACTTTTCGCCAGATATACTTTAGTCCCAGATATACTTAGTAATAAGGGGCGAGCCTATTGCCGTACCGGGCACATTTCCAGACTCCGTGCTGCTACTGAGAATTTCGTGACAGAAAAACCCAATAACACTGCCCGACCCAGGAATCGAACCCGGGACCTCCCGATCCCACTCGCACATTTATGCCGCGAGACCAACGAGGCAGTCGTATAGGGTTTGATGTCGAGGTTTCCGTCTCTACACAAAGATGGTATTTACATCGTGTTATCCCTTAGTCGCCTCTTACGACACCCATGGGAAGACAGGGGGTAGTAACAATTGTATTCTATGCCATTAACCACACGGTCATTTTGTAAGTGAATTAATATGTGATTTTGTAAGTGAATTAATAGCAAAAAATGTTGTTATAAAGGTTAATAATGTGCGGCAATCAAAGACGACCAATACATGTGACCTAAAACCAAATGTTTATGTGGATTCATAGGTACAGTTAGGAGAGTATCACTCTCGCTTATGTGCTCAAGTTGACGTACATCACTAAAGCACTGCCGTTTCTTCAAATTAGAAGTAACTGAACTGCCAACGTAAGAAACACAGACCGATCATCTTTTCATAACAACTGTCTCTTGAAAAAAATTCTATTCCTCAAATCGAATGTAAGATTGTCTACCATTAATATTCGGTACCGTACATGCAAAGCTCGTACATACTTTTCTTACCCATCATATCACAAAACCACTTTCAAATTCAAATTCAACGTGACCGACCGATCGCCATCCCGAACGAATTCAGAAGGTTTATGTCAAAATAACGATCGGCAAGGACATCGCTAAATAAATTGTACGTGTTTCATTTGAATTCCCTTTTTCATGGCAGTCAGCTACCAAATTTATAGCCTAAATAAGAACTAAAAAATTTATCAACAAGATTAAATTTTCAAGAGCAATTCGCATAGGTAACTAGCTAACCGTTGGTTTTGAAAAGAACGTTTCATACAAAATTGTTTCATACAAAACCGTTTCATACAAACCCTTTCATACAATATTGTTTCACGTTATACGTTGAGTTTGCGGTGGATACGCTTTGGTACTTTGAATTTTTTACTGTTTGATGTTGAGTGGATGCAGATTGATTAATCGAATCATACGGTGGATGAACACTTTTCTATCTGTTTTGTTGTATTATTCGTTGTTTCACAAATTCAAAAATGTGTTATTGCTTTTGTTGTGTTTAAATTTTATATACTTGTTCGAACCATGGCTTCGCCTGCCTCGATTTCTGTTTACGAGTTCTTACTCGTCGAGCTCCTGCTCGAGATCTTTGCCTTTTTCACTGGCTGCGTACGTACCTATTGCTCCACTAGACCAGAGAAATTACTATTTAATTGCCAGCATATCAAATATTTCAGATTAAAATATAACTGCCTTCATATTTTTCATTGTGTAGTTTAGGGTTTGTGTTACCTCGTGGTTACACACATCCTCAATTACATCAATATCCAGGGTAATCCAAGGTAGCATAAACCATCTATGATTATCTATGCAATCTATAGCTGAAAATTGATTTTGAGTGAATTGCCCGTAGACGACATGAATGTTGTGCAGTGGTATCTAGGTGTATATTCCTTACAGAAGACAGCTTATTTTTTTCCTAAGAGATATAAAATAAAACTTTGGTTCTAGTGCGATACCTACGACAATTATACCCACTGTCCTTTACTAATAACAACGCGTAATACCGAATAAAATACCTAAGCTATCATCTAAATTAAGCTACATACACATGTTTTCCCTAAAAGACATTCAGGAAAATCCCACAAAAATTACAAGAAACACAGGCCAGTCTAATTAACCTTTTCTTACAACAACCGTCTTTCCTATACACGTGTGGGCTACTTCCTATACACGTGTGGGCTAAAAGCGGTAATGTGGGGTAAACCGGTAATAGTTGGCAACACAATAGGAGTAAATTCGATAAGACATCGATAGGGGGTGACCCGCCTACAAGCTACCCGCGTAATCGAACTGAGTGTTGTACAGGTGAATTGACGGTTGCTTCTGTATTCAACTTGGGTGAATTGGTATTTTATTTTTATTTCTTTATTTGTATTTGGTATCTCTTGATGTAAACAGGATTGTAGCAGCTTTTGTTGACCTGAGAACTGTTAAAGAGGATTTTTTATAAATTACTAGATTCTGCTCGCGGTTATGCCCGCGTGGATGTCGATTTACTTAACAAAACCACGTTCAGTACTTTTGGCGTGAAACATTTTAGTACAATAAACATTTTAATTATACTGAAAATCGAGGTACCTATACTTATTTACAAATTCGTTTAGAAGTACAGTTTGAACTGGCAGCAATCCATTATGCAAATAAGGTGAATTGTCACTAACTCTACATTTACACTAAAAGCTTGTGAAACTAGACCTGGGAGTGTTTTATGTGAGATGTGGGGACGTCGCACTTGCTTAGGCACTGCATGAAAGGACAAGCAATTTCCAGTAGCAATCTATGTTTGTAAAGATTTAAACGCAGTTTTAAAAAGGACTTGCATCACTAGGCTTGTATATGCTCTGTCGCACGGCTGAGGACAGGCCTCTTCTCACTATGAGAAAGTCATAGTATACCTCGCTAGCTAAGAGCTGGTTGGCTGGCAACACAATCCGACTTTACTTGTCTCAAAATTTCAATAATATTATATACCTGCATTTTACGGATATTAAGCGTATAAATTCCCAGCATGAAAGGAAATGACACCTAAAGCAAAAATAATAGGATTTTCATTCGAGAAAGTTTTCCGTGGATTACATTGGCACAACTCCAGTTCTCACATATCTTGTTAATGCACTTAAAACACACGGTTTAGAGTTCCGCGTTCTACGAAAGTAGAACCTTTATAAGATCGCACCTACCTCCATTCTCTTGCAAACGTTTCTTGGTAACGAGTAGTAGTATTTTTAGATAACTTTTAAAAAAAACTATCTAACGGTAACCGGTAACTTTACAAAAAAATGTTCTTATATTTGCAATTTGCTTGCAACTTTGATTTGATTGGATCTGGGTCAAGAAGGGCATGAAAAATTCTGTTAAATTAAATTATTAAGTTCGCATACCAAATTTCAAAATACTTTACTCTACATTAATTTACTTAAACCTAGCATCAATATAAAACAACTCGGAAGCGGCACTAGCCATTGGTGATGTAGTGATGATCAAAAGTACGATTCTTACCTTTTATATTCTTACCTTATTTTTTTGGTTTCTGGCAACACTGGTAGTAAGACCTAAAACTGTGCTTCTCCCAATAATAATTTTATTATATTTGATTTAATTCATTTTATTAGGTATTATTTGTATGTTTAGTGCGTATTAGTGTGTTATAATGGTAATTAACTGTTTAATATCATAATTAGAAGTGAATTGTTGGTGAATAACACAAAGTAAAAGTTTTGCAAAGTCATCTGTCAAACGAACTGTTATTTAAAATACTTTTGCATTACTTTTTCTAATATACGAGCAGTTGAGGTAAGTTTACGATATATTGTACATCTAAACAATTTTGCACAAGTAATAAACACCTAGTGAACATATCTCGATTGCCCGGCTCATTTTGGTTGGTGACTTACCCAAACCTAAGTGTCATACAATAAGTACTTTATTATTTTTGTCTTTTGTTCTTAAGTTTCTTGCGATCCAATTATTTTAAATCTATTAACAAGATGATGACCAGGAAGGCGCGTCTAAAGGAGGAAAAATTACAATTAACGCTTAAAGAACTTAAGAAATACAAGGATTTGTGTGAGACACTACAAAGTGAGCATGATGACAATGAGAGGGAGATGCTATAGATTTTAGAGAAAAATTCTCAACTAAGAACTGAGATGGCAGAAATTCATTCTCATTTAATTACATCTTTAGATGAACGCGATAAATTACAATCAGTTGTAAACAATTTTGACAGTTGTAGTAATGAGTTTGAGACCGCACTCAAGCGCATCACCCAATTAGAGGGCCTCCTAAGTGAGGCTAACAATCATATTAATAGATTGGAGTGTGCAGACCGGTCCATCAAATCAGCCACTACACAATCACTGTTTGATGAGCTGGTTGGTAGCGCTCCATCTATGGTTTCTGCCAACTCAAACTCAAACTCAAACATGGAAGTTATTACAATTGACTTAACTAAAGACAATTCAATTGTTCAAGCTAGTAAAACCATAAACTCAGCAAATAAACTGAAAAAGTATGTTAAGTTGAATAAACAAATTAAGAAAAAGGAAAAGTTATTAAGAAAATTTAGAAATTCAAAGTCAAATGTCAATTATTGCCGAAAGTATATAGCTCTAAAGGAAGATTTGTCTATTTGCATGACTAAACTAGATAATAATCTTATAAAGTATGAGGCTGATATCCATTGTCTGCAGACAGAGATTGACCGCTTACAAGATTCCCTATGTAACATGACAAAGAAATATCAATTATCTCAAAATCAAATTAATGAACATATCTTGGCCATGGACGACTTAGTGGATTTGTGTAAATACAATGAGCAAAGACTCATATCATTAACTAATAATAATCAGGCCAATGAACCTAGCCTGACACCACAAAGTTTTTCACAGCCTACCAACTTGAAAGATAGTTCTGCTATGTCATCTCAGTCAGCGGTGATGAGTAACAGCTTCATGAATGCTAGCACTTCCCTCTCACATCTGAATACAAATACGAACACCAACAATTTAGTAATGTTTAGTGATGAGATAGGTAGGAATATGAGCCAATTGTTGAGAAAAAGGACAGGTCAAACAGTAACCAACTTTTGTATGCCCGGAGCAAGTTTTACACATATCTTACAAAACATTTTAAGTAAAACATACTGTCCTGATTCAACAATAATCATTTTTATTGGGAGAAGGGGTAATGCAAATTTAAATACTATAAAAAGATATTTCAATCAATTATTAAACATAAAAGTTAGAAAAATAATTTTAGTTGCATTTCCCTACAGTAAGTTGTTGCCACAGGCCGAAAATGATTTTAGACATAAGTTAAATAGCAAATTACATACACTGACATTTTACAATGATTTTATTGACATAATTGACTCTAATGCTTTCATTAGAAACTTTTATTTGACATGTGATAGTTGTTATCTATCTCAATATAATCAAAGACAAATAGCATCATCGCTAGCATATTTTATTAATAACACAGCCAAAAATTTGGCTAATAACTCTGCTTTTATTGAGCAGTCTAATTTGACATTAAATATTAGCTTGGAATCCGTTCCAAATTCTTTAAATTAAGTAATGAGACAATAGAGTCAATCTCTGGCAATAACCTTGATAGGACATTAGTTACCTTTTTTAATACCACACCTATTATAAGTAAGAAAAACACACTTTCATCAACCACACATTGTAAAAAAAATAATTTAAAGAATTGTATCAACCTGGTGCATCAGAATATACAAGGGTTGATGAGTAAGGAATTAGAATTGGAATTGTTTATGAACTGTAACAATATTGACATCTTATGTATTACAGAACATTGGCTAAAAAGCCATCAGTTCATATTCAATTTCAATAACCACCAGGTTGCAAGCTCATTCAGCAGAGAAAACTTTATTCGAGGCGGCTCGTTAATTATAATAAATAAACTTTTAAAATTTAAGGAAAGATCTGATATTGTGAGCCTTTCTGTTGAGCGAGTTATAGAGATATCATGTGTCGAATTTGAGCAGTTCATTGTTATGAGTGTATACAAGCCTCCATGTGCGCCTTTTGAAAGTTTTATAGTAATTATGGAGGACGCCCTAAGCAAAGTTAATAATTGCCATAAAACGGTTGCTGTTTGTGGTGACTTTAATATTAACATTTTAGAGAAAAGTTCTTCATCAATTAATTTCTTAAATCTTTTTAAATCTTACAATTTAAGTCATACTTTTTTAGAACCGACTAGAGTGACTGCCACAAGTGCCACCTGTATTGATAATATATTTATTAACACTAAACCTTTACATAAATCCTTAATTAATATGCTTCAGTCTGATCACAGTGGGCAGTTAGTCTGTTGTCCAAGAAAAAACCTTAAGGTTCAGAGTAAAATTATAAATTTTATACCTATAAATGAAAACCGAATGGAAGTTTTTAAAAATAATTTATCTAGTAAAATGCGTTGGTTGCCTACTCATGACCGTCCGGATCAGTTATATAACTCATTATTCAAATTGATTAATGATGAATTTTCTGTTGTATTTAAACCCAAAAAAATTAATGTAACTGACCGTCTGACGTTTAGTGATTGGGCAACTGAAGGCATTCATAAAAGTCGGATAGGTTATATGAACTTTACAATGAAAAAACTTTTAATAATAGTCCAGCCTTTATTAATTATGTAAAAAAATATTCAAAAACATTCAGACAAGCTTGTTATGCTGCAAAATCAATTTATTTGAAAAATAAAATAAAATGCGCTGAAAATACCATAAAAGCCACCTGGAATGTCATCAATAACGAAACTGGTAGAGCCAAAGCACGCAGTCGCGACTACCTACTAAATATCAATAATGTGAGTGTTGCAGAGGACTTGGAAGTAGCGACAGAATTTGAAAAATTTTTTGCTAATATACCCATTTTAACTACAGAGTCACTCAAGTCATCTTCCACGTCTGCTGAAATACTACTTAAGGACTGCGTACCAGAATGTGTCACAGCCTTTGAATTTACTGCTGTTACTACTGAAGATATTCTTAAACAATTTAAAACTATTAATATGAAAAAGACAATGGATTTATGGGGATTGTCAGTAAAGACTGTTTCATATACTATTACTTTAATTGCTACACATCTAGCCACAGTGTTCAATGGCTGTGTCGCTTCTGGAACATTTCCTGATTTAATGAAATATAGTAAAATTACACCCTTATTTAAATCTGGTGACACATCAGACCCCTCAAATTTTCGACCTATTTCTGTATTGCCAACTCTTAGTAAAATTTTTGAAAAGTTAATACTTAATCAATTGCTTAATCATTTTAATAGACATAATCTTCTTCACAAGAAACAGTTCGGATTTACGAGGGGTTGTTCAACTACTGACGCAGCAGTTGAGTTACTGAAAAGTATTTTTGCGGCTTGGGAGAAGTCACAAGATGCGTTAGGTATATTTTGCGACTTATCAAAAGCCTTTGATTGTGTACATCATGATACTCTTATCAGGAAATTATATCACTACGGCATTAGGAACAAAGCTCTCGATCTCCTGACTTCTTACTTGGGCAACAGAATCCAGAAGGTCGAAGTTAATGGTAAGACATCTCCAGGTTCAGCTTTAAAAATGGGTGTCCCGCAGGGTTCAATTCTAGGTCCATTTTTATTCTTGATATATATTAACGATTTACCTAATTATGTAAAGGACAATCATGAGATTGTGTTGTTCGCGGATGATACATCTTTGATTTTTAACATTAAACGACAACAGGTTAATTTTGACGAAGTAAACAATGCACTCTCTAAAGTTGTTAATTGGTTTAATGTAAATAACCTATTACTTAATAATAAGAAAACGAAACTTTTAAAATTATCTATGCCTAATGTTAAACAATTGGAAACCAATGTGCAACTTAATGAATCTAGGATTGAGCCCGTCGAGACAACCATGTTTTTAGGTATTATGCTCGACACCAAACTACAATGGGGTCCACATATTGAAAGGCTATCGGGCAAACTCAGTTCTGCAGCTTATGCAGTTAAGACAATTAGACGCCTTACAGATTTAGAAACAGCTAGAATGGTTTATTTCAGTTATTTTCATAGCTTAATGTCGTAAAGGATTCTTCTCTGGGGGAGTGCTGCAGACCTAAATATAATATTCGTTCTACAGAAAAGAGCTGTAAGGGGAATTTATAACCTCGGTCCAAGAGTTACTCTAAGAGAAAAATTCAAAGAAATAAACATTCTAACTGTTGTATCACAATATATTTATGAAAATCTGTTATATGTACATAAAAATATTGACAAATTTAGTAAAAAATGTGATATACATTCTGTAAATACGAGACACAAGAATAATCTGGTAGTTCATAGCACTCGTCTCCACAAAATAAGTAGCTGTTTTATGGGGCAATGTATACGCTTTTATAACAAGCTCCCTCATAATTTAAGAAACTTGTCTATAAATAAGTTGAAAATTATTGTTAAAGCGAAATTATGTTCAAAAGCATACTATAAAATATCTGAATATAAAGACGACCAAAACGCTTGGGATTGAGCTGTTCTAATTCGGCACACAAAAATAATTGTATAAAATGCTCTTTTTAATGACGTTTCGTAAGTACTTGCAAAGTTTATACGAAATAAAGAACTATTTCATTTCATTTCATATACTACTGATTTAAACAAATTTGTAATTAAGCTTTTGCCTGAGAAGTAAACCAGGATACTATAAATGACTAAACAACATTTCTAGCAATGTTTACAAAACCCCTTTTCCAAGAAAATTTACACTCCCAACTCTAAAATTATTTAATCATATTTCAGAATTTATATATTCTTCTTCAGCCCAACTCGTCTTTGCCCATATTTTTCACCACAAACCACACATAGACTGAAGTTTTGACTGCAGCCGTCGTCAGTATGAATACATAATTTACGAGACAGCCTGTAAGAGGTGACGAAACCAGACTAATGAAATACTATGGTGTAAAATGCGGAAATGTACTAACAGTCTTTTTCAAGTAGTAAGACTTTTTATAGTTTTCATAAAGTTATTCAGAAATTTGACCGGAATTTAAGCATCGTTTTGTAAAATGTTAGGCAAAATAGTAATATAAGAAAATAAGTGGAACAGTCAGTTCTTCCAAGCTGGCTGGTTAACGACTTCGTACCTGATATACTTACCTAGTTTTATTCAACTTGACTGAATCTTTTTTTCATTTAATGTAAAGCATTTCAATTTTTCTTTAGACACTTATACACTACCTATATTACAAATACCAATAAAATACCAGATCATAAATCCAACTTAAGAAGTGAAAAATAATACAAAAGAAAATGATAAACGCAACACTCGAATGGAGTCAAAGATAGTAAACTTTTCCTCCCTTCAACAATATTTCTTTCATTTTACGACCCTATGTTAAGTCAAGCGGGATCGTCCATTCGGATATCAGAAATATACAATACAAGAAAACAATTTAAATAAATATTTCCCTAATGCAGTTTTCTTCACGGTCGCCCCTCGGTCAGAGCACACGTATTATTTAAACTGGGGGCATTTACAAACTCCCCTTTGTACGGTACAGTGGCCACAGGTACTGAACAAATATCCTGGGAACAATTTTCACGATAATTCTCGATACTCGTAATGGCCAGCTTGCAGGCAGTGGACTGGCAATTTCACTAACAACTAGAGGTAAAAGAAAATAAGGAGGTTTCTTTTCTGCATGTTGTGTTAAAACCTGCATCGTGGTTTCGCTTCACAAATTACTTTATTGCATAATATTTCAAAAAAGGAATACAGAAACTCGAAAGATTTTTTTATTCAGAGAATAATCTGCTTCTGTGGCCTTGGCCTTCGTAAGGTTTGATTTCGAAAAATAATTTCAATAGTATCACTGAGTTTTTCCGGTAGCGGCAATAGACTCGCCCCCTATCATGTGGCACATAAAAACGCATATCTTGGCGAAATGTGGGTGAAATGTTACACCCCTGCCTACCCCTTGAGAGATACTGGCGTGAGTCTATAAATAAATAAATATAAATGAATAATCTTACATCGTTAATCATTTTCTAATACGCGCGTTACTCATTCCAAATTTTAACATGTTTGCAGAAGTACCGATTTTGTTGAACTTATCAAACATAAAATAAATCAAACTTTGACTTATTTTATGTCATTACTCAAGAAGCTATACATAAACTTACAGCGGCCATCGATATTGGAGTTAGTGGTTTCGTAACTATAGCGAAATTTATCGAAGTTAATTTCTTTTCTTTCCTTGTGTAGGTAGTTCAGTTACGTCTGTGAGTTAACTTTGGTAAGTAGTAAGTTGTATCCACGTTATTTGGCCGAGTTAAGCAACAAGTATCGGGTCTCTAATATGATTTATGTGACCATCCGCCGGTTGCTGACCTGATATCAAAAATTGACCGATGAAAACTGTCAACTTGGTGAGACAATAGAAATATGAATAGTTATAACGTATTAATAATTTAAGCGGCAAGTAGAATTGCCGTATAATGGATTCAGAGACTAAACTAAAAAATACGTATTACTAGTTATATTTACATAGTTTAAAGAATCCTTTCCTTTCCTTATTCTTAGGAGCAAGTGGCGTTCTGTTGTCTCTGCCTACCCCGGCGGGAAAAAGGCGTGAGTATATGTATAAATGTATGTATGTTTAAAGAACAGTTACTCCAAGCTTACTTAAATGTACATGTAAATATATAGTGACTTATGACAAAACCTAGGATCAGTAAATGTGGGGATAGTAACTTTTTAATTCGACGGCTATAAATAGTTTATTCTTTAATGCCAAGAAAAAAGCTTGTGACATCCTATATGAGACACAACAAAATATTTTTCAATAAAATATCATTGCGTTCCAGCTACGAAGAAATGAATTTTATACTTTTGACCAAGCAACCCTTTAAATCGTATAATCAAATGCAAATAGACAGTTTTCCGTCTTTTTATTCAGAAAAGAAATAATTTGATGAAAAATAAATTGTGTCTTTTATTTTTGCCTTTTGTCGTGTTAATTAAAGCGTGAAACTGTCATTAAAAATGAACAAAGAAACTCTTCACTGTCCTGAATAATTTTACCATTCTTAACCACTAGTGAGTATTATAAATAGGAATAATTGTTTTCCATTTGTGACTTTTTCATATCGATTGTTGTTACTTACCGTTAATTTAGTACTGAGGCGTAGGATACTTTTGCTATCCTCCGACGACATGCCAAAATATCGGCGTCTCAATAGGCAGATCTCTAAGTCTCTGACTCACAATCTCCGCCAATACAACACAATATGGGTTCGGGTGATAGAGCGGAATAAGGGTCCTAAAGTGTTCCAACGGGATCTGTCTATCGGGCAGAGTCAGCTGAAAAAGCTGAAAACGGAGGATGGTAGAATTATCTCGTCCAAACCTCAGCTCCTGGAGGAGATCTAACGGCTCTATGGACAGCTATACACGACTACACGAACACCTGTACACTACTCCAGCCTAGAGCTGGATTGACCCGACCACAGACCACCGGTCTGTGGACCCGACACTATACCGAAGATATCCCATACGTCAGCATGCACGAGATTAGTGTAGCCCTAGAACAACTAAAAAACAACAAGGCACCGGGTGATGACGGAATAACTACAGAGCTTCTAAAGGCTGGCGTCAAGCCTCCTGTGGCAATGCTTCGGAAGCGGAATTCCGTCATACTCGAGGGAAAAACGCCACAGGCATGGCACAGAATTGTGGTGGTGCTTTTCTTCAAGAAGGGCAACAAAACCCTATTGAAGAACTACAAACCCATCTCACTTCTGAGTCACGACTATAAGTTGTTTTCTAGGGTCACCACGAAACGTCTCGCGGGCATGCTAGACGACTTCCAGCCTACCGAACAAGCCGGATTCCGTAAAGGCTTAGTACCATAGACCACATACATACGCTGCGGGAGGTTATACAGAAGTCCGAGGAGTATAACCAGACTCTATGCTTGGCGTTTGTGGACTATAAGAAAGCCTTTGATTCGATCGAAACCTGGGCAGTGCCGCAGTCTCTAACGATGCCAAATTAACTATCGATATATCGCAGGGCTGAAGTGTTTGTACGAAAACGCCACCATGTCAGTCCGCCTCCAGGACCAGAGCTAAAAACGTAATCAGCTACAGCGAGGGGTGAGGCAGGAACAGTCGTCCACCGCTGCGCTGGAAGACGTTTTCAAGCTTCTGGACTGGGAAAGACTCGGCCTCAATATCAACGGCGAGTACATCACTCACCTTCGATTTCATTGGGAGCGATTGCCGCAGGATAACATTAACAATCTCATCAATTCTATGAATAATCGGTACCAGCAAGTTCTCAATAACAGAGGAGGCCACACTTTGTATTAAATTATGCAATTTTTGTACAACCATTTAATTTTAGTTTAAGTTTACTTGATTAGGCACCTTACTTTGTACTACGTACATACAGTACTTACTCGTAATTTTTATTGTTTAGATTAATAAAAAAAATAAAAAAATAATTGTTGTTTAATATAAAAAAAGCATTAAAAATAATATAAATAAGGATTTAATGCGAAAACACATTGTAAAATTTAAATATGTATGTGTTGCTTAGAATTTTTTGATGTGTGTATATAATTAAGAAAGGAGACAATATCTTGGTTGATACATCATCGCAGAGCCTAAACTACTAGAAGCTGAACATGAACCCAAGTGAGGGTTGGAACGGCAAGTCACACTTTCTCCCGTAACTTCCACGGCTCGTGTCACCCATGTCACAACATCGGGTCAAATATAACGTTTCAAAACCTTTATTTTTAAATAACAACTCGACCCATTTTACATTCATAAAGAAAGGAAGCTAAGGTTAATTTAATAAGCCACCCAAGAGGGCAAAAAAGAAATAGATTTTTTTTTAATTCCCTAATTTTGATGATCTTTGATGACCTAATATGAAAATGTGGGCAACGGCTCATTCTTTAGTGTGCAAATGTTGGTACAAATAAAACTTCTATTTGCTAGAACCTCATAGATAAGATTAAGTGTCCGGCAGTCATGAAAACAGCCTAAAATGCTACAATCGAATGGCAGTTATTACAAATTAGCATGATAATCTCGCTAGAGGTATTGTCTATTCGATAAAATATAATTTCGTACACTACTAATTTATTGTCAATGTTGGAGCCAGGGAAACATAATTAGTCCAAATATTGTTATAGCCGCACTAATTTTATTCTTATCGTTTAATTTGACAGACGATTTTAGTAATCTAGAGGATTTACGGGCCCTTTTTAGGTCACAGACGGATTATGTAACACTATATGGCGTGCGAATATTTTAGAAAAGCGTATGAATTATTCGAGAAAATTCATTTGTATATCGTGTAAGAAACATATTTAATTATATACAAATAATCACACAACAACCAGTAAAACAAGTATTTGATTAGACATACTATAATATTGAACGTTATAAAATTAAAAGTATTTACACCGACTAATTTAAAAAAGTTATAATAATAAGAATATTTAGTATAAGAATAATTAGTAATTTAACAGGATTTATATTGACTAATATAGCTTAAATATTATTTTTAAAATTTGACGGAAGTTTATCAACTTCCGTTATGATTAATATTGTATTTTAAAAGTCTTTAAGTATATTGACTACAGTTATTCTCATAAATTATAACTGCAGTTCGGGGATTCGGGCTCGGACCTCTGACCTGTAAGGTTGCTACTGTGTACCGTGTGAAATGTTAACAATTATATTAATATAAGTGATAAGTGATAATAATAATAATAGTGAATAATTAAATAATTAACCGTATCAACTATCCTGGTGAGTCTGAAGTGAGTGCAAATCACTGATTGTGTGAACCAATAAACTTATAAAAGTGGTATAAGGCTTTTATTTCCGAGGTGCGTCCTATAATCGATATCGCTGTATTCGTTTATTATTCGAAATAGTGACATTATAGTCCATACGATTATGGACCGTTGTTTTTACTGGTAAAACAAAAAATGCGCATTGCAAACCTTTAAAATAAGGCGTTTACGCGTTCGTAGAATACCTCTGAATACTTACTACTCGATTTTGGGCGAAGCCAAACTTATCCAAACTTGACTTAGGTACCTGTTGGACTTTTTAACTATTGGCCACACGAGAAGTAGAATCACCGACCACTTTAAATGCTTATTACTTAAAAGTGCAGTAACGGCTTTGCGGTAGGTTTAACACTATACATATACGTATGTATGTATATTTTTTAAAGACAACTCCCGCACTAGGAATAAATCCTGCGTCACGAGGGACTTTACAAGCATACATAAAACGGACACAATGAACACCGAGACTCGAAACAACAATTTATGGTTCACACAAGGTGTTGTCTCGTGTGGGAATCGAACCCACAACACACAGCCTAGTGTCAAGCGGCGAGGCGGCCGCTTAAACCACTTCGCTTACCGTGCAGTCAAAATATTCATTTATTACTTATGAATATTAATCGGTAACCATATTTTCACAGGCAAAAAACATAATAGTAATACTTACCCACCCTTTTAGACTTTAGACACAATCACCACCCTTTTTCCCACGCACAAACTTAAAAATAGACATACATACATACATAGACTCACGCCTGTTTCCCCGAAGGGGTAGGCAGAGGCATATTAAACGCCCACTTTTCGCCAGTGTTTTGATCCCACGTAATAGGTGGCGAGCCTATTGCTGCTTATTGGGACATTTTGTTTGCCAGAGCCTCGTCCGTTGATCGGCAGGTGCACCACTTGCAGGTGGGGTTGGCTTGGGACCCTAAGTTCTTGGTGGGAACCCTATGCACCTTAAAAATAGACTTCGAACAAAATTAAAATCCACCTACCTGACGAAGTATATTAATAAGAGGCTTGCATAACCATAAAGTGAGTCGCGAATCCTCCGCCGCTCATAACGGAGGGTAGTCGTAAAACACACTCTATGACGTCACCGACACCATGAAAGTTTTTTGTTGAACCACAACCGCGATATTAAAAGTATAAAACTAAACTTGTGTTGTTCATTAACTTAATACAGTGCTGTAAAGGTGGATTTGCTTGGTAATTTAATAAGTTAGCTATAGTGGTATATTACTAATATAATTTGGATTACTTTGTCAAAAAATAGAGTACTTTTAGAGCCTTTTTTCTTTATAGACCTAGTCTATTTCACGAAGGTGCGTCTATTTGCTAACAAACTATTTTATGGAATCAAATATATTGAACGTAGCATAGTTAGAAAGCTTCTGACCTTTTGGGGACATAAAGTACCTTGTTTCATAAGATGCCGTTGAAATATCGTGGTTGTTCACTTACCTGTAAAAGAGAAAAGCAATTTAGATCGTGATTTTATTCTACTTATCCATTTAATAAATACATTATAAATATAAATATTGTACCAAGATAGCTTGAGGTGATTATTTTTGCAAGTGCTGCAACAACATGGAAATAGGCTTGTGCCCTAAAATGTAATTAGTGATTGATTCGTTCCTTTATTAGATGTTAAACCGAAATCACTGAATTTTTTCCAAAAATCGACCAGCAACATTACTAATTACGGATTTTTAAAAACCTTTTTGAATTTGACCCGAAAACGCTGTAAACCATCATGGCGGTTGAGTGATGTCACGAAGTGCAAAAGCAAACCGTGAATGAAGTCTGGTCTGGTGTACGCACTTTGATTTTGTTATATGCGATTTGACAGGTAAAAAGTATGACGTTTTAGTTGTATTTACTACTAAAACGTTAACAACATCAATGGCGGACGCCCTGTTTGACGTAATGCTCTCTGATTGGTGTTCACTGTTACAAGAATAATTGTATTATTTTTAGTTTTAGAATGCTAAAAATAACATCAATCTTAACGTTTTATAATAAACTAGAGTACGCCAGCAGCTACGCCTGCATTTTTTTTAAATTTACCCGTTTTGGCCGATCCCGCTGGAATTTCGGGAAATCCCTTCTTAGTGCACCCCTACGGTCCCCAAGGAACATACATGCCAAATTTCAGCTTCCTGCGCCTAATAGTTTCGGCTGTAGCGTGTCTGTCAGTCAGTCAGTAACGCAAGGATTTCATATATTAAGATAATAAACCTTATTGAGATCTACAAATAATAATTAATCTATAGATATTACAATCAAACTGATTTATTCCTAGTGTACACAAGCCTGTTGGAACAGACTTGTTACCATCAGGCAAAAATTATCAAGTTATCTGCCACTATTCATATAAAAAACTACATGTAACTTTCAGCAGCTTAGGCAGCAATAACAGAGCTATTTCATACAGTATGACAAATCATCACTACATGCTCAACAACATAGCTAGAATTAAATTACTTTCCAACTAATATACTAAAAGTTAAAACATTATTCCCCGATACATGGAATCGAGACCAAATATCGTCCGCCAATAAAAAAACACTACCATATGTTTCGGCCCATACATAACGTTTAATGGATGATTTTATTTTTTATTATGGCACCTACACCGAGGCTCGCACCATTCTGCCTAATGAGGTTGCCATGATAAATAACGATACGTTGCCATTATCAGAGGGGATGGCTGGTGATCTTTGGCGATTAATTTTAATGGACGATTATGGCATCTAAAAGCGATAAAGATTCATGGTTAGGTTAATAATAAACATGATATTAGTTTATTTATTTATTTACCGTTTGGGAAAACAAACAGTAGTACATTATGTATACACAATAAGTCCTTATTACTAAGCTTAACTAATATACTACCTACTAAGTACATTTTCCATAAATTACTACTTAATTAAAAAGATATACTTCTGTGAGCAGACATGAGCTGTATTCTGTGTTAGTTAGTATTTGATTTGTTTGAAATCGTTTATTGTGTGTCTCCATAGTGACGGGGTATAACTTTGCGTTTATGCTTCCAGATTTAATGATAAGGAAAAGACGGAGATTGTATGTAATAAAAGACGAGCCTATAATAATCTGTCAAACACACTGCTGCGGAGATTTCCTGGTAATCAAACCAAAAGAAATCAGTTTACTTTTGCTACGGGACCAACCCAAATTGTAGTCAATTGCGGATGTTTTTCATAATATAGTCTCCATTATTTTAAACAATTTCATTGACAAAATTTCTTTTGTTTTTCTAGTCGTCATGTAAAAACAGCGGTTTTCCTACCCCAAGCGTAATTATTTTACTATAATAAAAAGCATTCACAGAACGTCCACCTTCGTCATCATCGTCTTAGTGGTTTGGAGTACCTAGTAATCTTAACAAAATTGACAGAATATTATTTTCTACAACATCAGCCTTATTTCCCCAAATGAGGTTAGCATATTAGAAAATATAATTGAAGAACAATTCATTATTAAATTTTTAATAACAGAAAACACAAGTCATTGCTACCTAACTAATCTTAATAAAGGTGCTAAAAAACTGTGTCCACCGTATTATGGAGGGATCGTGGGGAGGATATGTACCGTGAAATATTGAGAGGGTCATCGTTCAGCGGTTCTCAAACTGTGTCGGGAAGGACGACGGATAAATCGAGCTTGTATTAACCATAAAAACTGTGGAAAGACTTGTCCTGTTATGCTTTTGGGCTCTCCATATGTGTGAAGTAGTTTTCTAGATAATATTACGGTGGGTTGGTTGTTGACATTGTTGGGTAAGCATACTGATTTTTCTTTTTACTTTATTTTGTGTAAGGTTTGTTTCGTTTAAAAAGTATAGTTTAGTTTCTTGGCTAGTAATAATTTTTGGGTTTTAATCTGGAAAAATGCTTTCGTTGTATGTATATTTGTCGAAGCTGTTGTGTTTCTTGTTCGGGGCAGATGAATATTATGCTTAGCAGTTACTATAGGGCTGTGTTAATACAGTAGACACAAGCAGGTAAAAAAGAATAATTCATTTGTGTTACAGAAATATAGAAGCTTCCATCATATATTTCATCAACTAAGTAAAGACTCAATTTGTAAAGGTTTACACCTAATGCTCTATGTCACATTCAAGCAGTATACTACACGCATACGCCAACATATGGTTCCTTTTAATCACAATTTGCTGAGGTGACAGTAAACTAAACAGATATACTACACAATTCGGTAAACATACTTGAAAACACTTACATCGACTCCACATTATCGGTAGTAAAACAAACAAAGCTAACAAGCTAACACACCCAAATCTAATTCATCTCGTTTTACCTGAGGCCTACTACTCATTAACATATTTAATACATTTCTAAAAGCTACCTTTACCCTAAGAGAAAGTAATTTCCTCAACCTTTCCTGAGTAGTCGCAAAACAAAACGACAAAACTAATATTTAACCACATGACCCAATGTTAATTTAGGCAGGCTACCATTCTCGCCCGGACTAACAAACGTACCCACCGAATAAACTAGGTCCCATCCAACAAAACACTTTACATAGAAAACAAGTCATTTACAGGCAAATTGTTTAGAGTTGGATTCTCATTCGCGATAATGAACTACTCCTATGTGTATGTATTTACATTTCTCTCTGAAACGAAACATAATACAGTGTGACGTCACATCGCGCTCCTGCGCCGCGAGCCTCGCTACGAGTGATGCACAGCAATGGGCCGTTCCCTCGCGCCCCTCCGCGCCGGCCCTATAAATACAGCGGTCACGAGGCTTCGGCCCTTTCCTCCGGCCAGCACCACCGAGTTGAGTACAAGATCATCTGAAGACCTGTGAAGTGCCAACGACGCCCACGCCCTGGATAATTGTCTCTTCTGTTAGCCTTAATCGTCAGTTCTTTTTTGTATTGAACAACTGAAATTATAACGCGAGTTTAAACTTTCCTGGTGATATTTTTTATTTATTTCCCGTAAGTCAACCTAATTATCTCTCTTTAATTGCTCGGCGAGTGATCGATCCCGGCTACCCCGTGGAAGTTAATCACTCGTGCGACAACAGTGTACCATTATCTGGCACTCAGTTATATAGATTCGTGATTATCTGGACTACCAACTTCTATCAGATAACTTTAAGGAAGTTGAAACGAAGGAATGCTACATGAAATAGTAGTATACGTCGAAACTATACGGGATCACGATGAAGCACTCTAGGCCCTGGAAATATTTCTCAAATGGTTTAAAAACCTTTTGATTTTGTTGCCGAAACCTGAAAAATGTTTAAATCATACTGGAATGGCGTTTTTTGAAGTGATTAGCAGAAACGAGCGTAGCGAAAAGTTGCAAACATTCACAATAATGCAATTTAATACACAATTGACTTTTCAGTGTTTTGTAGTTTTCCTCAACGTGTCGATAGTAATTGCTTATAACAAACTCTAGGGTAGATCAGCCACACAATCTCTGTGCTGATATGCATAGGTAACTAACGTCGCCCATTTGTATAGTATTAACTCTACACAGGATATTTAAGACATATTTACAACGGCCCGTATTTTTTTCTAAAGATCTTCATAAAAGCTGACAAAGGATGGTTAACGTACGAGGCAGGAAAAGAACATTCACAGGTTAACACTATACATCCAAATTACATAACATTTTACCACCATGTATCATGACTCTATCCAATATTCATCATCATCATCGTCCTAGCTTTATCCCAGTTGCATCCAATCAACTTTTGCCTCGAAGCCCTGTTTAACCAGATTTGACAGGATATTCATCTTCTATCAAATAATGTTTGGTACCTATAATTTAAACGATGCCATAATTATACTATGTAAATCTAAGCTTTAACATGTAATTATAAACGGTAAACTAGCGGACTCTTCGGGTGTAATTAAAATTAAATCAAATTAAGTTCAGTACTAACAAAACACGAAAGTAATAACGTCCTTAATTATTTCGTACTTTACAAGTGTATTTTAGTAAGCACATACTATGCTTTGATGCAATTACGTATATTAATTAACGGTTGGACATCCCCGAAGGTGTAGGTGAAATTTTAAAAGGTTGATTTTAGTACTGGCTATTTTCACGATTCTTATTTGTGCCGAGGCTGCTAGTACTTTGTAACCGCTGGATTTTCACGTAACGTCCCCTTATTCATTTTACTTATAATTACATTCAAAGATTTATCTTTTTATCAAACCAGTTCGGTAAGCGGACTATAATCTCTTCTTATTATCATTACTTATTTTAACTTATTTATTAAAGAAAACTTCCATGCTGTTTTATGAGTCTATAACCAGGTAGTCTGTATAACCAGGTTAGCCAGAGAAATGTGAAATATTCACACTGCGGTATCTTTAACTTACTGCATATATTCTCAACGTGCAGCGCTAAATTAAAACACATAAAAGAAACAACTGCGCAGCAAAATAAATAAACAAATCTGCAACAGTATGAAACTTGACACTCTTAAAGAAGCTTAAATTTCATACAAAACAAGCAAAACACTGTTTCTCTTTATTACTCATTCTTCAAGTTGGTTCTTTAAAACTGTGAGAAACTTGTCACTAGCAGAAGGTAATTAAATTTTAATCCCCGACGAACTATTGTCTGAGACAAAACCAACAAAGATGCGGGAACGAAAGTTGGGAACGGAACAGCTGTATGTTCAGTTCGACAGAGCTCTATGAAACTATGGAAGTAAGGAACGACATATATTACTTAGGAAAAGCGGATCAAGAGATTATCGGTTATTTTCTGTCTGGTATTGTTGCTTTTTGGAAATCAGTTGTCGCGCTTGGAATAAAACCTGTATCGTGGGAGACTTATAAATAATCATCTACGCAATAAATACAAAGCACGGACATACTTGCGAGTGCTGTAGTAGTTACAACGACGAGTAACCGCTCAAACTATTATACGACCTCTGTGAAGTTATTCTGTGGCAGATTGTTTTGTTTATTGCCATTATAAACGAGTTAGTAACCCACCTGTGCCTCCACCGTGAGATTAGCCACCGCACGTCCTACGTTGATTCGATAGCCGTTCGGCGTTCTGATTCGTCTACTAGGTACATGCTCATATTGCTCATATCGTCGAAGCACTCGACACAAGCCAATCGGTGCGTGAACGTCTATCAGATCAAGTTTTAATGTGTGGTTGGTAAACTCATGGTAGAGGCACTAAGTAAGTAGATATATCTCTGTTCTCATGTCATTAGGATCGGAATGCATCAAATCACATCCCAATCGCTACCTACCTAGAGGCAGAAGAAGAGAGAACGCATAGTATGGTGACTGGTAAAGCGAGGGTGAATTCCAATTCTCGTAATTAATTTACACTGAGATTAAATTTTCACATCACTGTTTGCATTATAAATTTACTCACATTTAGGTATTCTGCTACACTTGACTTTAGTTTCGAATTCATTGCAGTCAATAAATAAATTAATTTAAATCTTCATTTTAATGTTACAAGTTTGCTGGCAATGTCAGTTATAGTTTACAAGAAATCTAGTGATTAACAATCACCATCCTTATTTCCATTTCATTCCACTATTTTATATTTTAACATATGTATTTAAAAGTATACTTATCGTTATTTTTAAAGTTATGAAGATTACAATGATGGCTGCAAGGTTTTCAATGTACCTACCACATGTTAACTGTAAGAGGATTTACTTGCTCAGAACATTCGTAATTAAACTAAGCTATTTTCTAGTCAGCAATCTCCAAAAAAATAATAATAAAAACCTTTAGTGGCATAAGTTATATATGACACAAATTGTGTCCTGGGTTTAATAAAACTGTTGGTAACAATAATTCCCTACCTGCTAAATTAGACAAAGAACCTCATTTAAAATGAAAATGTTGCCACTACACAAATGAACTTCCCAAACACGAAAGTCTCTTATATGGCAATAAACAGATCGCAAACATTATTAAATAGGCCGCCCGCACGGTCACAATTTGGTGAAACAAAGCTTAATTAAAACGTTTTAATGAATATTTCGAGATAATATACGTATAAACTCCAGGTAGGTATATTATTAATGCGTCATAATCGAGTATGAATATGGGAACAGGGCAGGTAAAAGAAGAAGAAAAGAAGAATCGAGTCACTATTTTGATTTCTAACAAATTACTGCGGTAATTTTACGTTAGTATTCAAATACGACGGCGAAGACGGTTGGTTTTATTATTAGTATTTTATATTCTTGATCACAATACCCTAACAAAATAAACTAAGCCTTTATAGCAAATTTAACTGAATATTTTGACAGTTCACCATATGAATATAAAATATTTTGGCAGCCAAAATGGCAAAATAAATAGGATGGTGTTCTGCTATCAACAAGCTAGACATAATATTAGTTCCATGTGCGTACATAGCAACTACTTTCTTCGAGGACCAGCTATTCATTTGTCTCAATAAATTTTTATAACTACAGCTTATGATCAAAATTGCCCGCGCTTCTACAATAAGTCTTCATCCGAAGCGGCAAAGGCAGCGATCACGTAATCGATATACTTATCTCAAGTTAAGGAGTACAGAGCGTATATGTAAAACTTGTTCTACTACGCCAGTTATTTCACCATTCATCTTCGGAATTTGGTTCTGCGGATTTATTATCTGTGTTAAAACTAAGTACGGCACTTTGTTTCATCAGATTAGGAATTTATGGTGGGAAGTTTGAATTACGAACTGCTGTCATTGCATTATCATAAAATTCTCTTTCATAAAAAGCTGTTTTGAATTTCTATATTCTAAGATGTAAAGTTTATTTCTTTTTTAATTTGCGGCGGCTATGTTCGTGTCGTAGAATAAGTTTGTGTTATAAGAGGTCGTTAGACAAGAAACGTTATTTTGTTATATAAATATTTGAATAACTTTGTCGCCACAAGATCAGATATCTGAAAACTGATGATATTCAGTTTAGATGTGCGTATGACATAATTACAAAATTTCATCATCATCCTCCTACTAATATTCTAACCGGATATGGCTGAATATTAACTTTTTCAAATTACAAAAGTTACTTACAGTTTTATCAGATATTTACTTCTTGTTTTGTAACAAGGCGGTATAAGTCTAAATATAGAAACAACCGCGATGTGTGCTTTTCGATTAGATTACACCAACCACGTACTTAAGCCAAATTAGTATGTAGATAAAGTGCGATATGTTCTATACTTATTTTGTACTTTTGTATTGTATATTGATAAGATCTCTTACGCAGATATATAATGAAGCCCGCGACAACACCACATGAACAAGAAAGCGTAGGTGTTGTAAACTTGTGTATTGGAATGGAAGCTACAAATTCAACACATCGTGTCACTACCAAATATTATAATATACTAAGCGCTCTCTTTTCAAATCTTTTATTGTTTAAAAAATCTCTCTATAAAAATCTTCAATTTCACACTAGACTGAGGTGTAATATGATGGCCAATTCACTATCCCCACCCTATTGTACAGCCTTTCGCAGCCCCCTGCAGGACTTAGGCCCCTCCTAATATGCGTCACAATAGCATTGACTGCCTCCGTGGTCCAGTGGATAGCGTATGCGACTGCTGATCGGAGGACCCCGGTTCGATTCCCGGGTCGGGCAAAAGTGTTACTGGGTTTTCCCGAATTCTCAGTAGCAGCACGGAGTCTGGTGATGTGCTCGGTAACGGCAATAGGCTCGCTCCCTATTACGTGGGACCTAAAAATTCATGGCGAAATGTGGGCACAATGTTACACCTCTGCCTACCCCTTCGGGGATACCGGCGTGAGTCTATAAAAAAATAGCATTGTGAGTCAATAGAAAGACTTAGCCTACTATAACACACTTGCCTGATGGGTTGATAAAATAATTTGGCTTGATGCCGAATTTTTCGACCCCTCACAGGTACTATACCTATGCCCCGTAAGTTTTATTTGACACCCACGAAATAAATTCATGCCTAATCTGCCACCACAAAACAGAGTAAATGAACCGGCTCATTACTAAAAGATTTTCTTGTACGGCCGTCGAAACAAGAATAGCAGCGTATACATTGAACATTAACGGCAAAACGTTTCTCGACACTTACAAATAGTAAACAAATTTAAAACCTCTTAAATCTCTCTTCTCTCTCTCACTTCACTTGAACTATGTCCACAATTCCCGCTCTTAAAATAGTCCATTTATACAAAAATAATATGAGAAATTGAAACATCTCTCAACAAAAAAATAACACTGCAAAATTTTGAGCACCACCCTCCTACTTACTCACCGAAGGTTATTCCGTAGCCATTTTGCAATACATTGTTTGTTCAATTTATACTCCCCTGTCCTCCAGAGATGCGTTACTCTATTGTTGCACCCATCGCACTACACATCAACCTTAATACAATAGTATTAAAGCACAATTTCGCACCTTTCAAAGATAAATGTTATTGCTGTTCCTTGTTTAGACATCTTGAGGAAATGTTGCGTTTTCGGCACTTACGAGTCAATGAACTTTGCATAGGGCTACCGACACTCGACTGCAAAGTTCAGGTAACTTTTGTATTTGATGAAAAAACTTTACTTGACAAATCGACGGCTTTCGTGGAAATCTGTAATGTAACTTATTTGTCTGTGGTTTTAATGGCGACAAATTGCTTACGAAAGTTCAAATTTGCCTCTACTGTAAGATAAAATACTTTACTTTAAATAATCCTTCCTTTAAAATGCAATAATTCGTTCAAACATGTTAAACTAAACAGATGCGATTAAGAGAATCTTTAAAAAGATAACATCAAGTCTATTTGCTTTAAATGAAAGTTCGTCTCAAAGGCAGGTAAAGGTGATCAAATTGGTTCATTTACAGAAACTGATAATCTAAATAATGAATTTTCAAAGTAATTCGCACTACACTACAGAGGTTTAAATAAGGCCTAATTTAATCAAAAGCTACGTTTGTTCATATTTTCTCATAGTAAAATTTCTATACGTCTGACAAATTATATTAAGTTATCGGTTAAAGCAACTCCGAGGAATCAATTTAAACATTTCAGTTTTGGAACAAAGTTTGTAATGGCCGCCTTCTCTGTGATCCGTCTATTTACAAAATACTTAGTGCTAATCTACGTACAAAATACAATGAATAACTAAATTCATGCGAAGTTAAACAAGGTAAACTTTAGAAACTCAATTACCAAGGACTCCGTTTCGTATTTTGGTTGAAATTTAATATTTAATTGGTAAGTGCAGTCTGCGTTGCAATGACGGGCCCCTGGGTGAGTTTGTAAAATATAGCGGCCAGCGGGCCACATGTAAATATATTTACTACTCCCTGAAGAGCTTTTGTGAGAAAACATTGGAGGGGGTGGTTTCGCGGAGAAGCGCCTAGCGCAGGGTGAAGTATTTTGTTGTCTGTCGGAATCGATGAATATAAAATGTTACGGTGCTGTAGATCTTATATAATGGTGTATAACGACAGCAAAAGTGATACTTTTATGTTTACTGTCACACTTCAAATTCGTGGGCTGTTTGACGGAAAAAGTGTAATTTTGTACATACATACATACATATCGTCACGCCTTTTATACCCAAAGGGGTAGGCAGAGGTGTATTTCTACACCCACTTTTCGCCAGATATACTTTAGTCCCACGTAATAAAGGGCGAGCCTATTGCCGTACCGGGCATATTTCCAGACTCCGTGCTGCTACTGAGAATTTCGTGACAGAAAAACCCAATAACACTGCCCGACCCAGGAATCGAACCCGGGACCTCCCGATCCCACGCGCACATTTATGCCGCGAGACCAACGAGGCAGTCGTATAGGGTTTGATGTCGAGGTTTCCGTCTCTACGCAAAGATGGTATTTGCATCGTGTTATCCCTTAGTCGCCTCTTACAACACCCACGGGAAGATAGGGGGTAGTAACAATTGTATTCTATGCCGTCAACCACACGGTCATTTTGTAAGTGAATTAATATGTGATTTTGTAAGTGAATTAATAGCAAAAAATGTTGTTATAAAGGTTAATAATGTGCGGCAATCAAAGACGACCAATACATGTGACCTAAAACCAAATGATTATGTGGATTTATAGGTACAGTTAGGAGAGTATCACTCTCGCTTATGTGCTTGAAAAAAATTCTATTCCTCAAATCGAATGTAAGATTGTCTACCATTAATATTCGGTACCGTACATGCAAAGCTCGTACATACTTCTCTTACCCATCATATCACAAAACCACTTTCAAATTCAAATTCAACGTGACCGACCGATCGCCATCCCGAACGAATTCAGAAGGTTTATGTAAAAATAACGTTCGGAAAGGACATCGCTAAATAAATTGTACGTATTTCATTTGAATTCCCTTTTTCATGGCCGTCAGCTACCAAATTTATAGCCTAAATAAGAACTAAAAATTTTATCAACAGGATTAAATTTTCAAGAGCAATTCACATAGATAACTAGCTAACCGTTGGTTTTGAAAAGAACGTTTCATACAAAATTGTTTTATACACAACCGTTTCATACAAACCCATTTCATACAATATTGTTTCACGTTATATGTTGAGTTTGCGGTGGATACGCTTTGGTACTTTGAATTTTTTACTGTTTGGTGTTGAGTGGATGTAGATTGTTTAATCGAATCATACGGTGGAGGAACACTTTTCTATCTGTTTTGTTGCATTATTCGTTGTTTCACAAATTCAAAAATGTGTTATTGCTTTTGTTGTGTTTAAATTTTATATACTTGTTCGAACCATGGCTTCGCCTGCCTCGATTTCTGTTTACGAGTTCTTACTCGTCGAGCTCTTGCTCGAGATCTTTGCCTTTTTCACTGGCTGCGTACATACCTATTGTTCCACTAGACCAGAGAAATTACTATTTAATTGCCAGCATATCAAATATTTCAGAATAAAAAAATAACTGTGTTCATATTTTTCATTGTGTAATTGAGGGTTTGTGTTACCTTGTGGTAACACACATCTTCAATTACATCAATATCCAGGGTAATCCAAGGTAGCATAAACCATCTATGATTATCTATGCAATCTACAGCTGAAAATTGATTTTGAGTGAATTGCCCGTAGACGACATGAATGTTGTACAGTGGTATCTAGGTGTATATTCCTTACAGAAGACAGCTTATTTTTTCCTACAAGTTATAAAATAAAACTTTGGATCTAGTGCGATACCTACGACAATTTTACCCACTGTCCTTTACTTATAACAACGCGTAATACCGAATAGAATACCTTAGCTATCATCTAAATTAAACTATATACACATGTTTTCCCTAAAAGACATTCAGAAAAATCCCACAATAATTACAAGAAACACAGGCCAGTCTAATTAACCTTTTCTTACAACACACCGTCTTCCCTACACACGTGTGGGTAACAAGCGGTAATGTGGGGTAAACCGATAATAGTTGGCAACACAATAGGAGTAAATTCGATGAGACATCGATAGGGGTTGACCCGCCTACAAGCTACCTACGTAATCGAACTGAGTGTTGTACAGGTGAAATGACGGTTGCTTCTGTATTCAACTTGGGTGGTTTAGTTTTTTATTTTTATTTCTTTATTTGTATTTGGTAACCCTTGATGTAAACAGGATTGTAGCAGCTTTTGTTGACCTGAGAACTGTTAAAGAGGATTTTTTATAAATTACTAGATTCTGCTCGCGGTTATGCCCGCGTGGATGTCGATTTACTTAATAAAACCCCGTTCAGTACTTTTGGCGTGAAACATTTTAGTACAATAAACATTTTAATTATACTGAAAATCTAGGTACCTATAGGTACTTATTTACAAATTCGTTTAGAAGTACAGTTTGAACTGGCTGCATTCCATAATGCAAATTAGCTGAATCGTCATTAACTCTACATTTACACTAAAAGCTTGTGAAACTAGACCTGGGAGTGTTTTATGTGAGATGTGTGGACATCGCACTTACTTAGGCACTGCATGAAAGGACAAGCAATTTCCAGTAGCATGTTTGTAAAGATTTAAACGCAGTTTTAAAAAGGACTTGCATCACTAGGCTTGTATATGCTCTGTCGCACGGCTGAGGACAGGCCTCTTCTCATTATGAGAAAGTCATAGTATACCTCGCTAGCTAAGAGCTGGTTGGCTGGCAACACAATCCGACTTTACTCGTCGCAAAATTTCAATGAAATTATCTACCTGCATTTTACAGATATTAAGCGTTTACATACCCAGCATGAAAGGAAATAACACCTAAAGCAAAAAATAATAGGATTTTCATTCGAGAAAGTTTTCCGTGGAATACATTGGCACAACTCCAGTTCTCACATATCTTGTAAATGCACTTAAAACACACGGTTTAGAGTTCCGTGTTCCAGAAAAGTAGATGGAACCTTTATAAGATCGCACCTACCTCCATTAGATTGCAAACGTTTCTTGGTAACGAGTAGCAGTATTTATAGATATTTTGTGCAATATAACTGCATTCTGATGGTTACTTTACAAAAAAATATTCTTATATTTGCAATTTGCTTGCAACTTTGATTTGATAGGATCTGGGTCAAGAGGGGCATTAAAAATTGTGTTTAATTAAATCATTAAGTTCGCATACCAAATTTCAAAATACTTTACTCTATATTAATTTAATTAAACCTAGCATCAATATAAAACAACTCCGAAGCGGCACTAGCCATTGGTGATGTAGCGATGATCAAGAGTACGATTCCAACCTTTTATACTACTGATTTAAACAAATTTGTAATTAAGCTTTTGCCTGAGAAGTAAACAAGGATACTATAAATGACTAAACAACATTTCTAGCAATGTTTATAAAACCCCTTTTTCCAAGAAAATTTACACTCCCAACTCTTAAATTATTTAATCATATATCAGAATTTATATATTCTTCTTCAGCCCAACTCGTCTTTGCCCATATTTTTCACCACAAACCACACATAGACTGAAGTTTTGACTGCAGCCGTCGTCGGTATGAATACATAATTTACGAGACAGCCTGTAAGAGGTGACGAAACCAGACTAATGAAATACTATGGTGTAAAATGCGGAAATGTACTAACAGTCTTGTCTAGAGTTTGGCTAGAAAGGTCTGGGATTATTTGCAGCAGATTGGTGGAAGCATGATTATGTTCATCAGTCCTTGTCAGCCACAACAAATCTCAGACATAACTGTACTGTGTTGCACAGTGAATTCAAGTAAAAGGTAGGTACATGAAAATTTTACCTTATATCTCCTGGTGTTGCTCTTGAGTGGACCTATAAGATTAATTCATAATTTTGGCCAAAATAACAAGAAAATCTAATAAATGCCACAGGATCCAGTTCGGCGTCCTTCATCAGCGACGTCGTCAAACACCAAGCACGTGCATCGGATTCACACGTTTTACAATGTTCAATATTTCACAATGTCTTTTATCACAAATGAACCGATGCCTTCTGATCAAAGAAGCTTCACTCAATCGGGTTCCAATTTTATTACAATATTACAAAACGGCGCGAGCCCAAAGCCAAAAACGTCTGTTCAAGCAATTTTCAACAAACGGAAGTTGACAGTTCAGTGTGACCATAGTCAAAATTTACAATAGACTAAACTAAACGTTACTAAATCGATATAATCGATTCGACTTATCATAAAAACTATTTCTATTTCAAACATCCACCCGCCCCGGACCGGCCTACCGGTCCGCTAATCAGTTGGTAGACGTGACAACGTTGCAACCGCTGTCCTCATAATCGAACCGTCCACCAAGACCTCAGCAAATCGGGGAACTCCATCAGCCCCAGTTACCAAACGAAGAATGCGCCCCATGCGCCATCTAAGTGGCGGAAGGTTAGCCTCCTTGATCAAAACGAGGTCTCCAATCTTGGGTGGATCGGTCTTGTCGGTCCACTTAACGCGTTGCTAGAGTATATGCAAATATTCCAAATTCCAGCGTTTCCAAAAGCTCTGAGTTATCTGGCGTACCAGTTCAAAACGCTTGAGACGACCAGGTCTCGTATCAATATAGGGGTACTCAGTTTTCAAGTAGTAAGACTTTTTATAGTTTTCATAAAGTTATTCAGAAAGTTGACCGGAATTTAAGCATCGTTTTGTAAAATGTTAGGCAAATTAGTAGATAATATAAGAAAATAAGCTGGTTAACAACTTCGTACCTGATATACTTACCTAGTTTTATTCAATTTGACTGAATCTTTTTTTCATTTAATGTAAAGCATTTCAATTTTTCTTTAGACACTTATACACTACCTATATTACAAATACCAATAAAATACCAGATCATAAATCCAACTTAAGAAGTGAAAAATAATACAAAAGAAAATGATAAACGCAACACTCGAATGGAGTCAAAGAAAGTAAACTTTTCCTCCCTTCAACAATATTTCTTTCATTTTACGACCCTAAGTTAAGTCAAGCGGGATCGTCCATTCGGATATCAGAAATATACCATACAAGAAAACAATTTAAATAAATATTTCCCTAATGCAGTTTTCTTCACGGTCGCCCCTCGGTCAGAGCACACGTATTATTTAAACTGGGGGCATTTACAAACTCCCCTTTGTACGGTACAGTGGCCACAGGTACTGAACAAATACCCTGGGAACAATTTTCACGATAATTCTCGATACTCGTAATGGCCAGCTTGCAGGCAGTGGACTGGCAATTTCACTAACAACTAGAGGTAAAAGAAAATAAGGAGGTTTCTTTTCTGCATGTTGTGTTAAAACCTGCATCGTGATTTCGCTTCACAAATTACTTTATTGCATAATATTTCAAAAAAGGAATACAGAAACTCGAAAGATTTTTTTATTCAGTGAATAATCTGCTTCTGTGGCCTTGGCCTTCGTAAGGTTTGATTTCGAAAAATAATTTCAATAGTATCACTGAGTTTTTCCGGTAGCGGCAATAGACTCGCTATCTACTCGCCCCCTATCATGTGGCACATAAAAACGCATATCTTGGCGAAATGTGGGTGAAATGTTACACCCCTGCCTACCCCTTGAGAGATACTGGCGTGAGTCTATAAATAAATAAATATAAATGAATAATCTTACATCGTTAATCATTTTCTAATACGCTCGTTACTCAGTCCAAATTTTAACATGTTTGCAGAAGTACCGATTTTGTTGAACTTATCAAACATAAAATAAATCAAACTTTGACTTATTTTATGTCATTATTCAAGAAGCTAAACATAAACTTACAGCGGCCATCGATATTGGAGTTAGTGGTTTCGTAACTATAGCGAAATTTATCGAAGTTAATTTCTTTTCTTTCCTTGTGTAGGTAGTTCAGTTACGTCTGTGAGTTAACTTTGGTAAGTAGTAAGTTGTATCCACGTTATTTGGCCGAGTTAAGCAACAAGTATCGGGTCTCTAATATGATTTATGTGACCATCCGCCGGTTGCTGACCTGATATCAAAAATTGACCGATGAAAACTGTCAACTTGGTGAGACAATAGAAATATGAATAGTTATAACGTATTAATAATTTAAGCGGCAAGTAGAATTGCCGTATAATGGATTCAGAGACTAAACTAAAAAATACGTATTACTAGTTATATTTACATAGTTTAAAGAATCCTTTCCTTTCCTTATTCTTAGGAGCAAGTGGCGTTCTGTTGTCTCTGCCTACCCCGGCGGGAAAAAGGCGTGAGAATATGTATAAATGTATGTATGTTTAAAGAACAGTTACTCCAAGCTTACTTAAATGTACATGTAAATATATAGTGACTTATGACAAAACCTAGGATCAGTAAATGTGGGGATAGTAACTTTTTAATTCGACGGCTATAAATAGTTTATTCTTTAATGCCAAGAAAAAAGCTTGTGACATCCTATATGAGACACAACAAAATATTTTTCCATAAAATATCAATGCGTTCCGGCTACGAAGAAATGAATTTTATACTTTTGACCAAGCAACCCTTTAAATCGTATAATCAAATGCAAACAGACAGTTTTCCGTCTTTTTATTCAGAAAAGAAATAATTTGATGAAAAATAAATTGTGTCTTTTATTTTTGCCTTTTGTCGTGTTAATTAGAGCGTGAAACTGTCATTAAAAATGAACAAAGAAACTCTTCACTGCCCTGAATAATTTTACCATTCTTAACCACTAGTGAGTATTATAAATACAAATATTTATTGTTTTCCATTTGTGACTTTTTCATATCGATTGTTGTTACTTACCGTTAATTTAGTACTGAGGCGTAGGATACTTTTGCTATCCTCCGACGACATGCCAAAATATCGGCATCTCAATAGGCAGATCTCTAAGTCTCTGACTCGCGATCTCCGCCAATACAACACAATGTGTGTTCGGGTGATAGAGCGGAATAAAAGTTCTAAAGTGTTCCAACGGGATCTGTCTATCGGGCAGAGTCAGCTGAAAAAGCTGAAAACGTAGGATGGTAGAATTATCTCGTCCAAACCTCAGCTCCTGGAGGAGATCGAACGGCTCTATGGACAGCTATACACGACTACACGAACACCTGTACACTACTCCAGCCTAGAGCTGGATTGACCCGACCACAGACCACCGGTCTGTGGACCCGACACTATACCGAAGATATCCCATACGTCAGCATGCACGAGATTAGTGTAGCCCTAGAACAACTAAAAAACAACAAGGCACCGGGTGATGACGGAATAACTACAGAGCTTCTAAAGGCTGGCGGCAAACCTCCTGTGGCAATGCTTCGGAAGCGGAATTCCGTCATACACGAGGGAAAAACGCCACAGGCATGGCACAGAATTGTGGTGGTGCTTTTCTTCAAGAAGGGCAACAAAACCCTATTGAAGAACTACAAACCCATCTCACTTCTGAGTCACGACTATAAGTTGTTTTCTAGGGTCACCACGAAACGTCTCGCGGGCATGCTAGACGACTTCCAGCCTACCGAACAAGCCGGATTCCGTAAAGGCTTAGTACCATAGACCACATACATACGCTGCGGGAGGTTATACAGAAGTCCGAGGAGTATAACCAGACTCTATGCTTGGCGTTTGTGGACTATAAGAAAGCCTTTGATTCGATCGAAACCTGGGCAGTGCCGCAGTCTCTAACGATGCCAAATTAACTATCGATATATCGCAGGGCTGAAGTGTTTGTACGAAAACGCCACCATGTCAGTCCGCCTCCAGGACCAGAGCTCAAAACGTAATCAGCTACAGCGAGGGGTGAGGCAGGAACAGTCGTCCACCGCTGCGCTGGAAGACGTTTTCAAGCTTCTGGACTGGGAAAGACTCGGCATCAATATCAACGGCGAGTACATCACTCACCTTCGATTTCATTGGGAGCGATTGCCGCAGGATAACATTAACAATCTCATCAATTCTATGAATAATCGGTACCAGCAAGTTCTCAATAACAGAGGAGGCCACACTTTGTATTAAATTATGCAATTTTTGTACAACCATTTAATTTTAGTTTAAGTTTACTTGATTAGGCACCTTACTTTGTACTACGTACATACAGTACTTACTCGTAATTTTTATTGTTTAGATTAATAAAAATAATAAAAAAATAATTGTTGTTTAATATAAAAAAAGCATTAAAAATAATATAAATAAGGATTTAATGCGAAAACACATTGTAAAATTTAAATATGTATGTGTTGCTTAGACTTTTTTGATGTGTGTATATAATTAAGTAAGAAGACAATATCTTGGTTGATACATCATCGCAGACCCTAAACTACTAGAAGCTAGAAACATGAACCCAAGTGAGGGTTGGAACGGCAAGTCACACTTTCTCCCGTAACTTCCACGGCTCGTGTCACCCATGTCACAACATCGGGTCAAATATAACGTATCAAAACCTTTATTTTTAAATACTAACTCGACCCATTTTACATTCATAAAGAAAGGAAGCTAAGGTTAATTTAATAAGCCACCCAAGAGGGCAAAAAAGAAATAGATTTTTTTTTTAATTCCCTAATTTTGATGATCTTTGATGACCTAATATGAAAATGTGGGCAACGGCTCATTCTTTAGTGTGCAAATGTTGGTACAAATAAAAATTCTATTTGCTAGAACCTCATAGATAAGATTAAGTGTCCGGCAGTCATGAAAACAGCCTAAAATGCTACAATCGAATGGCAGTTATTACAAATTAGCATGATAATCTCGCTAGAGGTATTGTCTATTCGATAAAATATAATTTCGTACACTACCGTACCTAAATTTAATGTCAATGTTGGACCCAGGCAAACATAATTACTTTAGTCCAGATATTGTTATAGCCGCACTAATTTTATTCTTATCTTTTAATTTGACAGACGATTTTAGTAATCTAGAGGATTTACGGGCCCTTTTTAGGTCACAAACGGATTATGTAACACTATATTATGGCGTGCGAATATTTTAGAAAAGCGTATAAATTATTCGAGAAAATTCATTTGTATATCGATATCGCTGTATTTGTTTATTATTTGAAATAGTGACATTATAGTCCATACGATTATGGACCGTTGTTTTTACTGGTAAAACAAAAAATGCGCATTGAAAACCTTTAAAATAAGGCGTTTACGCGTTAGTAGAATACCTCTGAATACTTACTACTCGATTTTGAGCGAAGCCAAACTTATGCAAACTTGACTTACCAGTTGGACTTTTCAACTATTGGCCACACCAGAAATAGAATTATCGATCACCTTAAAATGCTTATTACTTAACAGTGCAGTCACGGCGGCGTTGCGGTAGGATTAACACTATACATTTTTTTAAAGACAACTCCCGCACTAGGAGTAAATCCCGTGTCGCGGGGGAGTTTAAAAACCTACCTGCAACGGACGCAATGAACACCCATATTCGAAACGACAATTCATGGTTCACACAAAGTGTTATCTCGTATGGGAATCGAACCCAAAACACTCGGCCCAGTGTCAAGCAGCGAGGCGGCCACTTAAACCACTACGCTAACAGTGCAGTCAAAATATTCATGTAATACTTGTGAATATTAATCGGTAGCCACATTTTTACAGGCACAAAACATAATACTAATACTTACCCACCCCGTCTAAAACGTAATAAAGTCTTTAGACACAATCACCACCCTTTTTGCCACGCACAAACTTAAAAATAGACTTTGAACAATATGAAAATCCTACCTGACGGAGTATATTAATAACAGGCTTGTATAACCATAAAGTGAGTCGCGAATCCTCCGCCGCTCATAACGGAGGGTAGTCGTAAAACACACACTATGACGTCAGCGACGCCATGGCACTTTTTTGTTAAACCACAACCGCGATATTAAAAGTATAAAACTGAACTTGCGTTGTTCATAAACATAACATAGCGCTGTAAAGGTGGATTTGCTTGGTAATTTAATAAGTTAGCTATAGTGGTATATTACTAGTATAATTTGGCTTACTTTGTCAAAAAGTAGAGTACTTTTAGAGCCTTTTTTCTTTATGGACCTTGTCATCGTCTATTTCACGATGGTGCGTCTATTTGCTAACAGACTATTTTACATACATACATATACTCACGCCTTTTTCCCGACGGGGTAGGCAGAGACAACGGAACGCCACTTGCTTCTATCTTTACAAACCTCACGCGCTTCCTCTACTTTCATTACTCTTTTCATACATGCTCGCCGGTTCCGGGTGCTTCGGACCTTACCGTTTTTCAGAACGTCACCAATTTGGTTGACGAATGTCCTACGAGGTCGGCCGCGACCGGCTTGCCCATACACGTTTGCCTTATATATTTGGTGAGTCATTCTGTCTTCACTCATTCGCTCCACGTGTCCAAACCATCTCAGCATTCCTTTTTCAATTCTCGTCACAACATCTTCTTTCAGGCCACATCGCTCTCGTATTACTGCATACGGAATTCTATCAATCAGTCTCACCCCACACATACTACGCAGTGATCGCATCTCCACTGCGTTAATTCTGCTTTCATGCTTTTTCTGCCATACCCAACACTCACTACCATACATCAGCGTCGGCACAAGTACACCATTATGAACCGCTAGTCGCGCCTCTTTCGGCACAGTCTGGCCGTTCATAAAGGCGTGCAGCGCTCCATTCACACAGTTTCCCGCATTCATTCTCCTTTCAATATCTCCTTCACATCTTCCATCTCTTGTAAACATGCTACCCAAATATACAAATTCTTCAACTTGTTCAACATGTTCATGTTCAATCGCAATACTACACTCAGTCACACTTTCCTCCTTTTCAAACACCATCACTTTCGTCTTTCTTACATTCAATTTCATACCCTTCGCTTTAAAGCTCTCGTTCATGCCGTCCATCATTTGTTGCAACTCATTCGCCGATGTCGCAAGAATGACTTGATCATCGGCGTACAAGAGGCACTTAGCACGCAATCCCACCATATCGATCCCGCATTCAATTTCTCTCATATCATTCATACAGCTATCCCTGTCTGACACCTTTGGACATATCAAACCATTCTGTATAGGCACCGTTAATCCTTACACAGGCTCTAGAACCCCTATACAGAGATTTTAGAGCTCTTAATATAAAATTGTTCACCCCATACATAGATAGCACCTTCCATAATTCCTTTCTTTCCACTCTATCATAGGCCTTTTCCAAGTCTATGAACGCGCAAAATACCTTCTGGTTTTTTGCCAGACATTTTTCGGTTACGCAGCGCAAGAAAAAGACTTGATCCGTACATCCCATTCCCTTCCGAAATCCCGCTTGCACATCCCATAACTTGTCATTCGTCACATTTATTACTCTGTCAATCAATATTCTGGCATACATTTTTCCTACAACACTAAGAAGGCTGATCCCGCGATAATTATGACACTCCTGCTGCGAACCTTTCCCTTTATAAATTGGGACGAGCACTGCATTCGTCCAGTCATCCGGCACCAGGCCCTGTACATAACACAGATTAAAAAGGCGATGCAGCAGGCTTACTATTAGTCCATCGCCAGCCTTCAACATTTCAGCCGTCACCTTATCACACCCAGCAGACTTGCCTGACCTCATACCTTTTATCGTTCTCATTATTTCATCCACTCCAATTTCATCACTCGGACCCATATTCTTATCAATCATCTCTTCTGGCTCTATTTCACTCACATCTTTCTCAAATAAGCTCTCAAAATAATCCTTCCAGCACTTTAGTATCATTCTTTCTTCATTCATGACTTCACCTCTTTCGTTCCTAATTATTCTCATCGATGCATTCATTTTTCCACACGCTTCTTTCACTAGTTTCCAAAATAGTTTTATATTGTTTCGGAAACTTGAACCGAATAGTTCCTCACACTTCTTCTTTTTCTCGTTCTTCTTCCTCTCTATACATATCTTAACTTTAGCTTTCACACACCTATATTTGTCCTTCATTTCTTTAACACTATCTTCATTCATACCACCACTAGCTCTATTGGTTGCTTCTATTGCTAGGATATCCAGCCATGCCTTTTTCTTTTCCTCAACCATACTTCGAGTTTCATCATCCCACCAGTCAGCCTTGACACATTTCTTACTTCTTCTTTTACTCAAGCCGCATACCTCTTCAGCACTTTTCACTACGTTGGTTTGAAATACCGACCATACATCACTCACACTTTCCTTATTTACATCACTCCAGATTTTGTCCAGCCGTTCACTCAATCGCTTTTCGTACATCTCTTTCACGCGCTGATCTTTCAGTCTTATCACTTTTATACGTTCTAATTCGCTGGCAGGCTCTTTGGCTCTGTGCAACAACATACTACCAACTCTTGTAATAACCAAAGAGTGATCTGTGGCAATATCTGGTCCACGGTATGCCCTAGTGTCCACTACTTTCTTTCTCATTCTTACATCGACTATCACAAAATCGATCATGCTCCTCAGCATAGCATGTCCTTCCTTCTTTCGCCACCTGTACATATGTATCAGCTTGTGCTGAAACCACGTATTCATCACAGACAAACCCATCTCCACACATACATCTAACAAGTATACGCCGTTGTCATTTACGCTCTTATCTCCAATTGTCCCAAGTACATTTTCATACCCATCGCGCTTCACACCAACCTTTGCATTAAAATCTCCAAGCATGACAATACGTTCGTTCCACTTACGCAATAACACATCCTCTCTCATTTGTTCCCAAAATTCTTCTCTTACCGTCTTACTGTAAGAAGAGTCCGGAGCGTATACGCCTATCAAAAATAGAGTCGTCAGACCTACTTTTATCCGGACCCACATAAGGCGCGGACTTACGCACTCATACCCTCGCATGCATTCTGCCATTCGCTCTGAAAGAATAATACCGACGCCTTTACTCCCATGTTCTTCATTGGAAACCCCTGACCATATTTCAGTGAACGGGCCGCGCGTCAGCATTTCTTTCCCCTTACGTTTAGTCTCATTCACACACTATACATCCAAATGCCTGTCACTCATTAACTCGTAGACTTCATCCAGTTTCTCATCCATTCCTCCTCTAACATTTAACGTCGCAAATCGACATTCCGATGCCCACTTTCCACCACGACGTGAACAATTTCGCATGTGGTTTTGGTGATTTCGGCGTGATGTATGGCGAATATCGTCGCCGCCTCAAGCTGTAAGGTTGCTCCCCCCAGAATACGAGGAGCAGCCTCGTCCTGTAGATACAGGGCGAGGAGGGGATTCTCCGGCTCCGCCAGTGCCCCCCTGGGGTACATATACAGTATTATTTCCCACAGCCATGATCAAGTCGGTAGTTGGACTGTATTATATCTTTGTACTTGACAGTCAAGTCCCTAACGGCGGGCGGACTTCCGGGTTTATATCGAGTTTTCCTTCTCTAATACTGGGGATGTCTATGTTTATTATATTTAGCTGGAATTTCAAGCGTCGAAATACCTTAGTCGCCTTTTACGACACCTCGGTAAGAATGAGGGAGGGCTATTCTAATCCGCCGGACACCACACGGCCAAAACTATTTTATGGAATTAGAATGGAATCAAATATATTGAAAGTAGCATATTTAGAAAGTTGCTGACCTTTTGGAGACATAAAGTACCTTGTTTCTTAAGATGCCGTTGAAATATCATGGTTGTTCATTTACCTGTAAAAGAGAAAAGCAATTTAGATCGTGATTTTATTCTACATCTTATCTACATTAATTAATAAATACATTATAAATATAAATATTGTACCAAGACAGCTTGAGGTGATTATTTTTGCAAGTGCTGCAACAACATGGAAATAGGCTTGTGTCCTAAAATGTAATTAGTGATTGATGCGTTCCTTTATCAGATGTTAAATAACCGATTTTCCTTCAAAAATCTATCAGCAACATTACTAATTACAGATTTTTAATAACGCTGTCAACTATCATGGCGGTTAAGCGGTTGTGTGATGTCACGAAGTGCACAAACAAACCGTGAATGAAGTCTGGTCTGGTGTACGCACTTTTATTTTGTTATTTTCGATTAGACTGGTAAAAAGTTTGACGTTTTAGTTGTATTTACTACCAAAACGTCAAAAACATCAGTGGCGGACGCACTGTTTGACGTAATGCTCTCTGATTGGTGTTCACTGTCACAAGAATAAATATTTTATTTTTAGTTTTAGAATACTAAACATAACATGAATCTAAACTTTTGATAAAAAATAATAAACTTTATGTACATCTACAATCAAACTGATTTATTCTTAGTGGACACAAGCCTATTGAAACAGACTTGTTACCATCAGGCAAAAAATATCAATTTATCTGCCACTATTCACATAGAAAACTATATGTAACTTTCAACAGCTTAGGTAGCAATAACAGAGCTATATCATACATTACGACAAATCACTACATGCTAAACGACATAGCTAGAATTAAATTACTTTGCGGACTAATATGCTAAAGGTTAAAACATTATTCCCGGATACATATTATCGAGACAAAATATAGTTAGCGCAATAAAAAAACACCACCCTATGTTTCGGCCCATAGATAACGTTTAATGGACGATTTTATTTTTTATTATGGCACCTACACCGAGGCTCGCGCCGTTCTGCCTAATGAGGTTGCCATGATAAATAACGATATGTTGCCATTATCAGAGGGCATGTCTGGTGATCTTTGGCGATTAATTTTAATGGACGATTATGGCAGCTAAAAGCGATAAAGATTTATGGTAAATATAAACATGATATTAGTTAGGCAGCGATAGCCTAGTGGAGATACCAACAGACTGCCATGCAGAGGGTATCGGGTTCGAATCCACGGCGCGCACCAATGACATTTCGGAGTTATGTGCGTATTGAATTGTTAATTATCGCTTGTCCCGTGCCTCGGAGAGCACGTTAAGCCGTCGCTCCCGGTTGTCATGAAGATCTTTGACAGTCGTTACAGGGCGTCAGTACCTTCTAACATAAACTGACACTAGTCTAAACCATGGAATATCGCTATCCCTTCGGGTTGCGGAGGTCAGACAGGCAGTCGCTCCGTGGAAAAGCTAATATTCAGCCAAATCCGGTTAGACTAGTAAGCGAACCCCAGATTGAAACTGGGATAACGCTAAGAGAATGGTAAACATGATATTAGTTAGTATTTGATTTGTTTGAAATCGTTTGTTGTATGTCTAGTTAGTGACGGGGTTAAACGTTACGTTTATGCTTCCAGATTTAATGATATGGAAAAGACGGAGATTGTATGTAATAGAAGACGAGCCTATAAATCTGTCAAACACACTGCTGCGGCGATTTTCTAGTAATCAAACCAAAAGAAATCAGGTTACTTTTGCTACGGGACCAACCCAAATTCTAATCAATTGTGGATGTTTTTTTATAATTAGTCTCCATTATTATGGACACCATTTATTTTGTTCTTCTAGTCGTGATGTACAAACAGCGGTGTTCCTAACTGATACGTAAATATTTTACTATTATAAAAAAGCAGGACATATGTACAGCTTTTGTTTTCACAGAACGTCTGCCTTCGTCATCATTGTTTTAGCGCTTTGGAGTAACTAGTAATCTTAGCAAAATTGACAGAATATTCTTTTCTAGAACATCAGCTTTATTTCCCCAAATGACGTTAGCATACTAGAAAATATAACTGAAGAACAATTCATTATTAATTTTTTAATAACAGAAAACACAAGTCATTGCTACCCAACCAATCTTAATAAAGGTGCTAAAAAACAGTGTCCACCGTATTATGGAGGGATCGTGGGGAGGATATGTACCGTGAAATATTGAGAGGGTCATCGTTCAGCGGTTCTCAAACTGTGTCGGGTAGGACGACGGATAAATCGAGCATGTATTAACCATAAAAACTGTGGAAAGACTTGTCCTGTTATGCTTTTGGGCTCTCCATATGTGTGAAGTAGTTTTCTAGATAATATTACGGTGGGTTGGTTGTTGACATTGTTGGGTAAGCATACTGATTTTTCTTTTTTACTTTATTTTGTGTAAGGTTTGTTTCGTTTAAAAAGTATAGTTTCGTTTCTTGCCTAGTAATAATTTTTAGGTTTTAATCTGGTAAAATGCTTTCGTTGTATGTATATTTGTCGAAGCTGATGTGTTTCTTGTTCGAGGTAGATGAAAATTATGCTTAGCAGTTATAACTATAGGGCTGGGTTAATACAGTAGACACAAGTAGATAAAAAACGAATCATTCATTTATGTTACAGAAATACAGAAGCTTCCATAATAAATTTCATCAGCTAAGTAAAGGCTCAATTTGTCACCTAATGCCGTATTTCACATTCTTTGAGTATATTACATGCATAAGTCTGTATATGGTTTCTTATAATCACAATTTGCTGAGGTGGCAGTTAAGTAAACAGATACACTGCACAATTCGATAAACATACTCGAAAACACTCACATCGGCTCCACATGATCGGTAGTAAAACAAACAAAGCTAACTCACCCAAATCCAATTAATCTCGTTTTAACTGAGGCTTACTACTCATTAACATATTTAATACATTTCTAAAAGCTACCTAAACCCTAAGAGAAAGTAATTTCCTCAACCTTTCCTGAATAATCGCAAAACAAAACGACAAAACTAATATTTAACCACATGACCCAATGTTAATTTAGGCAGGCTACCATTCTCGCCCGGACTAACAAACGTACCCACCGAATAAACTAGGTCCCATCCAACAAAACACTTTACATAGAAAACAAGTCATTTACAGGCAAATTGTTTAGAGTTGGATTCTCATTCGCGATAATGAAATATGTGTATGTATTTACATTTCTCTCTGAAACGAAACATAATACAGTGTACCATTATCTGGCCTTCAGTTATATAGATTCGCGATTATCTGGACTACCAACTTCTATCAGATAACTTTAAGAAAGTTGAAACGAAGGAATGCTACATGAAATAGTAGTAAACGTCGAAACTATACGGGATCACGATGAAGCACTCTAGGCCCCGGAAATATTTCTCAAATGGTTTGAAAACCGATTTTGTTGCCGATGCCTGAATATGTTGCAATGATACTGGAACGGCGTTTTCTTGAAGTTAAAGATGCTTATCAGCAGAAACGAGCGAAGCGAAAAGTTGCAAAACATTCACAATAATGCAATTTAATACACAATTGTCAATATTTCTGTATGTCCAGATCTTTTTTATCTAGAACTTAAGTGGCTTTTCAGTGTTTTGTAGTTTTCCTCAACGTGTCGCGATAGTAATTGCTTATATATTGTAGGGTAGATCGACCATACAATCTCTGTGCTAATATGTATAACTAACATCGCCCATTTGTATAGCTTAAACTTTACATAGGATATTTAAGAGATATTTACAACAGCCCGTTTGTTTTTTCTAAAGATCTTCATTAAAGCTGACATAGGATGGTTAACCTACGATGCAGGCAGGAAAAGAACATTCAACGGTTAAAACTATACATCCAAATTAAGTTAAATTTTCGCAGCATCATTTATCATGACTCTATCCAATATTTATCATCATCATCGTCCTAGCTTCTTCATCCCAGTTGCATCCTATCAACTGCATTTGTCTGCACAGTTGTCGTAGTGGTTTAAGCGGTCGCCTCGCCGTTTAACACTGCGCCGAGTGTTGTGGGCTCGATTCCCACACGAGACAACACTTTGTGTGATTCATAATTTGTTGTTTCGGGTCTGGGTGTTCATTGCGTCCGTTAGTTGTATGTCTGTAAAGTCCCCCACGACACAGGATTTATTCCTAGTGCGGGAATTGTCTTCTTACAAAAAGAAAATACTTTTGCCTCGAATCCCTGTTTAACCAGATTTGACAGGATATTCATTCTCTATCAAAAAGGTTTGGTTTAATTTAAACGATGTCATAATTATACTCAAACTACACTACACTACATATCTAAATCTAAGCTTTAAACATGTAATTATAAACGGTAAACTAGCGGACGCTTCGGGCGTAATTATAATTAAATCAAATTAAGTTCAGTACTAACAAAACACGAAAGTAATAACTTCCTTAATTATTTCGTACTTTACAAGTGTATTTAAGTAAGTACATAGTACACTTTGATGCAATTACATCTATTAATTAACGCTTGGACATCCCCGAACGTGTAGGTGAAATTTTAAAAGATTTTAGCACTGGCTATTTTCACGATTCCCATTTGTGCTTTCTTCTTATCATTACCCATTTTAACTTATTTATTAAAGAAAAATCAGCAGCGATAGCTGAGTGGAGAGACCGACGGACTGCCACGCAGAGGGTCTCGGGTTCGAATCCACGGCGCGCACCAATGACTTTTGGAAGTTATGTGCGGATTAAATTGTTAATTATCGCTTGCTAAACGGTGAAGGTAAACATCGTGAGGAAACCTGTATGTCTGAGAGTTCTCCGTAATGTGAAGTCTGCCAACCCGCTCTTGGCCTGCGTGGTGGACTATGGCCTTACATTCTCATAATGAGAAGAGGCACGTGCCCAGCAGTGGGACAGTATAAAGGGCTGATGATGATGATTAAAGAAAAGTTCCATGCTGCTTTATGAGTCTAAATAACCAGACTGGCCTAAGAAATGTGAAATCTTCACACTGCGGTATCTTTAAGTTACTGCAAATATTCTCAACGTGCAGCGCTAAATTAAAACACATAAAAGAAACAACTATAAACTTGACCCTCTTAAAGAAACTTAAATTTCGTACAAAACAAGCAAAACACTGTTTCTCTTTATTACTCATTCTTCAAGTTAGTTCTTTAAAACTGTGAGAAACTTGTCACTAGCAGAAGGTTGTTGTAATTAAATTTTAATCCCCGACGAACTATTGTTTGAGACAAAACCAACAAAGATGCGGGAACGAAAGTTGGGAACGGAACAGCTGTATGTTCAGTTCGACAGAGCTCTATGAAACTATGGAAGTAAGGAACGACGTATATTACTTAGGAAAAGCGGATCAAGAGATTATCGGTTCTTTCTGTCTGATATTTATACTTTTTTGGAAATCAGTTGTCGCGCTTGGAATAAAACCTGTATCGTGGAAGACTGAAAGTCATTCAAGCAACAAACAAAAAGAGCGCCCAAACTGAGAACAATTGTTTGTGGAATGCATTGATGCTGTTGTTAAAACAGCAAGGTGATCGAATTAAGGGCCTGGTCTCGAGATCGGTCTAAGCGGCGAGCGGCGCAGCAGGGGCGATGTCCATGGCGCGTTTACCCTGAAGCGGCCGCGCGCCGCGTCACTGTAAACGCGCCATGTACATCGAAAACGCTCGCCGCTGCCGCCCGCCGCTGTAGGCAGTGACCGGGCCGTACACAGTCAGTCGAACTGAAGCAGATTTTTTTATTATAGCTATAATAAAAGAGATATTGTTACTTTAAGATCTACCATAAGATTAGCTACCGAACGTCGATTGGTCTACCACATGCTCAAATCGTCAAAGCACTGGGCATAAACCAATCAGTGCGTAGGACGTCTATCGAATCAAGTTGTAACGTGTGGTTGGTAAACTCATAGTAGAGGCACTGATTACAAGCTAACTAAGATATAACCTTAGTAAGTAGACATATCTCTGTTCTCACGACATTAGAAACAGAATGCATCAAATCAAATTCCAGTTGCTACCTACCTAGAGGAAGAAGAAGGGAGAACGCATAGTATGGTGACTGGTAAAGCGAGGGTGAATTCCGATTCTCGTAATTAATTTACACCGAGGTTGAATTTTCACCGAACTGATTGCATTATAAATTTATTCACATTTTGGTATTCTGCTACACTTGACTTTAGTTTCGAATTCATTGCAGTCAATAAATAAAGTAATTTAATTGCCAGCAAACTTGTAACATTAAAATGAAGATCATTTTAATGTTACAAGTTTGCTGGCAATGTCAGTTAAAGTTTACAAAAAATCTAATGATTAAACAATCACCGTCCTTATTTCCATTTCATTTGACTATTTTATATTTTAACATATGTATTTAAAAGTATACGTATCGTTATTTTTAAAGTTATGAAGATTACAATGATGGCTGCAAGGTTTTCAATGTACCTACCACATGTTAACTGTAAGAGGATTTACTTGCTCAAAACATTCGTAATTAAACCAAGCTATTTTCTAGTTAGCAATCTCCAAAAAAATAATAATTAAAACCTTTAGTGGCATAAGTTATATATGACATGAAACTGTTGGTAACAATATATCCTTACCTACTAAAATAGACAAAGAACCTCATTTAAAATGAAAATGTTGCCACTACACAAATGAACTTCCCAAACACAAGAGTCTCTTATATGGCAATAAACAGATCGCAAACATTATTAAATAGGCCGCCCTCACGGTCACAATTTGGTGAAACAAAGCTTAATTAAAACGTTTTAATTAATATTTCGAGATAATATACGTATAAAGTCCTGGTAGGTATATTATTAATGCGTCATAATCGAGTATGAATATGGGAACAGGGCAGGTAAAAGAAGAAGAAAAGAAGAATCGAGTCACTATTTTGATTTCTAACAAATTACTGCGGTAATTTTACGTTAGTATTCAAATACGACGGCGAAGACGATTGGTTTTATTATAAGTATTTTATATTCTTGATCACAATACCCTAACAAAATAAACTAAGCCTTTATAGCAAATTTAACTGAACATTTTGACAGTTCACCATATTATGAATATAAAATATTTTGGCAGCCAAAATGGCAAAATAAATAGGATGGTGTTCTGCTATCAACAAGCTAGACATAATATTAGTTCTACTTTCTTCGAGGACCAGCTATTCATTTGTCTCAATCAATTTTTATAACTAGAGCTTATGATCAAAATTGCCCGCGCTTCTACAATAAGTCTTCATCCTAAGCGGCAGAGGCAGCGATCACGTAATCGATATACTTATCTCAAGTTAAGGAGTACAGAGCGTATATGTAAAACTTGTTCTACTACGGCAGTTATTTCACCATTCATCTTCGGAATTTGGTTCTGCGGATTTATTATCTGTGTTAAAACTAAGTACGGCACTTTGTTTCATCAGATTAGAAATTTATGCTGGGAAGTTGGAATTACGAACTGCTGTCATTGCATTATCATAAAATTCTCTTTCATAAAAAGCTGTTTTGAATTTCTATATTCTAAGATGTAAAGTTTATTTATTTTTTAATTTGCGGCGGCTATGTTCGTGTCGTAGAATAAGTTTGTGTTATAAGAGGTCGTTAGACAAGAAAAGTTATTTTTGTTATATAAATATATGAATAATTTTGTCGCCACAAGATCAGATATCTGAAAACTGATGATATTCAGTTTAGATGTGCGTATGACATAATTACAAAATTTCATCATCATCCTCCTAGCGTTATCCCAGTTTCAACCTGGGGTCCTCTTACTAGTCTTACCGGATATGTCTGAATATTAACTTTTTCAAATTACAAAAGATACTTACAGTTTTATCAGATATGTACTTCTTGTTTTGTAACAAGGTGGTATAAGTCTAAATATAGAAACAACCGCGATGTGTGCTTTTCGATTAGATTACACCACCCACGTACTTAAGCCAAATTAGTATATAGATAAAGTCCGATGTGTTCCATACTTATTTTGTACTTTTGTATTGTATGTTGATAAGATCTCTTATGTAGATATATACTGAAGCCCGCGACAACGCCACATGAATAAGAAAGCGTAGGTGTTGTGAACTTGTGTATTGGAAGCTACTAATTCAACACTTCGTATTACTACCAAATTAATATTATAATATACTAGGCGCTCTCTTTTCAAATCTTTTATTATTAAAAAAAAATCCTATAAAAATCTTCAATTTCAAACTAGACTGAGGTGTAATATGATGGCCAATTCACTATCCCTACCCTATTGTACAGACTTTCGCAGCCCTCTGCAGGACTTATACCTCTCCTAATATGCGTCACAATAGCATTGACTGACCCCGTGGTCCAGTGGATAGCGTATGCGACTGCTGATCGGAGGTCCCGGGTTCGATTCCCGGGTCGGGCAAAAATGTTACTAGGTTTTCCGAATTCTCAGTAGGAGCCCGGCGTCTGGTGAGGTGCCCGGTAACGGCAATAGGCTCGCCCCCTATTACGTGGGACCTAAAAATTCATGGCGAAATGTAGGCACAATGTTACACCTCTGCCTACCCCTACGGGGATACAGGCGTGAGTCTTTAAAAAAAATATGTAAAAAATAGCATTGTGTGTCAATAGAAAGATTTAGCCTACTTTAACACACTTGCTTGATGGGTTGGTAAAATAAGGCTTGATGCCGAATTTTTCGACCCCTCACAGGTACTATACCTATGCCCCGTGAATTTTTATTTGTCGTCCCCCTTTGACACCCACGAAATAAAATCATGTCTAATCTGTCACCACAAAACAGACAAAATGAACCGGCTCATTACTAAAAGATATTCTTGTACGGCCGTCGATACAAGAATAGCAGCGTATACATTGAACATTGACGAGTGAACGGCAAAACGTTTCTCGACACTTACAAATAATAAACAAATTTAAAACCTCTCAAATCTCTCTTCTCTCTCTCTCTCTCTCTCTCTCACACACACTTCACTTGAACTATGTCCACAATTCCCGCTCTTAAAATAGTCCATTTATATAAAAATAATAAGAGAAATTGAAACATCACTCAACAAAAAAATAACACTGCAAAAGTTTGAGCACCACCCTCCTACTTACTCACCGAAGGTTATTCCGTAGCCATTTTGCAATACATTGTTTGTTCAATGTATACTCCCCTGTTCTCCAGAGATGCGTTACTCTATTGTTGCACCCATCGCAATACAGATCAACCTTAACACAACAGCATTTAAGCACAATTTCGCACCTTTCAAAGATAAATGTTATCGCTGTTCCTTGTTTAGACATCTTGAGGAAATGTTGCGTTTTCGGCACTTACGAGTCAATGAACTTTGCATAGGGCTACCGAAACTCGACTGCAAAGTTCAGGTAAGTTTTGTATTTGATGAAAAAACTTTACTTGACAAATCGACGGCTTTCGTGGAAATCTGTAATGTAACTTATTTGTCTGTGGTTTTAATGGCGACAAATTGCTTACGAAAGTTCAAATTTGCCTCTACTGTAAGATAAAATACTTTACTTTAAATAATGCTTCCTTTAAAATGCAATCATTCGTTTAAACATTTTAAACTTAACAGATGCGATTAAGAGAATCTTTAAAAAGATAACAACAAGTATATTTGCTCTAACTGAAAGTTTGTCTCAAAGGCAGGTAAAGGTGATCAAATTGGTTCATTTACAGAAACTGTTAATCTTAATAATGAATTTCGAATAGGGTCCAATTAATTTTCAAAGTAATTCGCACTACACAGCAGAGGTTTAAATAAAGTCTAATTTAATCAAAAGCTACGTTTGTGTTCATATTTTCTCAAAGTAAAATTTATATACGTCTGACAAATTATATTAAGTTATCGGTTAAAGCAACTCCGAGGAATCAATTTAAACATTTCAGTTTTGGAACAAAGTTTGTAATGGCCGCCTTCTCTGTGATCCGTCTATTTACAAAATACTTAGTGCTAATCTACGTACAAAATACAATGAATAACTAAATTCGTGCGAAGTTAAACAAGGTAAACTTTAGAAACTCAATTACCAAGGACTCCGTTTCGTATTTTGGTTGAAATTTAATATTGAATTGGTAAGTGCAGTCTACGTTGCAATGACGGACCCCTGGGTGGGTTTGTAAAATATAGCGGCCAGCGGGCCACATGTAAATATATTTACCACTCCCTGAAGAGCTTTTGTGAGAAAACATTGGAGGGGGAGGTTTCGCGGCGAAGCGCCTAGCGCAGGGTGAAGTATTTTGTTGTCTGTCGGAATCGATGAATATAAAATGTTACGGTGCTGTAGATCTTATATAATGGTGTATAACGACAGCAAAAGTGATACTTTTTAAGAGCTTCAGAGCTGTAGTTTATGCTTATGTTTACTGTCACACTTCAAATTCGTGAGCTGTTTGACGGAAAAAGTGTGATTTTGTAAGTGAATTAATAGCAAAAAATGTTGTTATAAAGGTTAATAATGTGCGGCAATCAAAGACGACCAATACATGTGACCTAAAACCAAATGTTTATGTGGATTTATAGGTACAGTTAGAGTATCACTCTCGCTTATGTGCTCAAGTTGACGTACATCACTAAAGCACTGCCGTTTCTTCAAATTAGAAGTAACTGAACTGCCAACGTTAGAAACACAGACCGATCATCTTTTCATAACAACTGTCTCTTGAAAAAAATTATATTCCTCAAATCGAATGTAAGATTGTCTACCATTCATATTCGGTACCGTACATGCAAACCTCGTACATACTTTTCTTACCCATCATATCACAAAACCACTTTCAAATTCAAATTCAACCTGACCGACCGATCGCCATCCCGAACGAATTCAGAAGGTTTATGTAAAAATAACGATCGGAAAGGACATCGCTAAATAAATTGTACGTATTTCATTTGAATTCCCTTTTTCATAGCCGACAGCTACCAAATTTATAGCCTGAATAAGAACTAAAAATTTATCAACAAGATTAAATTTTCAAGAGCAATTCGCATAGATAACTAGCTAACCGTTGGTTTTGAATAGAACGTTTCATACCAAATTGTTTCATACAAAACCGTTTCATACAAACCCATTTCATACAATATTGTTTCACATTATACGTTGAGCTTGCGGTGGATACGCTTTCGTTGTTTGAGTTTTTTAATGTTTGATGTTGAGTGGTTGTAGATTGATTAATCGAATCATACGGTGGATGAACACTTTTCTATCTTTTTGTTGCATTATTCGTTGTTTCACAAATTCAAAAACGTGTTATTGCTTTCGTTGTGTTTAAATTTTATATACTTGTTGTAAACCCTGGCTTCGCCTGCCTCGATTTCTGTCTACGAGTAAGAGCTCGAGATCTTTGCCTTTTTCACTGGCTGCGTACGTACCCATTGCTCCACTAGACAAGAGAAATTACTATTTAATTGCCAGCATATCAAATGGTTAAGGATAAAATAATAACTCTCTTCATATTTTTGATTGTGTAATTGAGGATTTGTTTTACCTCGTGGTAACACAAATCCCCAATTACATCAATATCCAGGGTAATCCAAGGTTGCATAAACCATCTGTGATTATCTGTGCAATCTATAGCTGAAAATTGATTTTGAGTGAATTGCCCGTAGACGTCATCAATGTTGTAGAGTGGTATCTAGGTGTATATTTTTTATAGAAGACAGCTTATTTTCTCCTACAAGTTATAAAATAAAACTTTGGATCTAGTGCGATACCTACGACAATTATACCCACTGTACTTTACTTACAACTACGCGTAATACTGAATAAAATACCTAAGCTATCATCTAAATTAAGCTACATACACATGTTTTCCCTAAAAGACATTCAGGAAAAGCCCACAAAAATTACAAGAAACACAGGCCAGTCTAATTAACCTTTTCTTACAACACACCGTCTTTCCTTTACACGTGTGGGCTACAAGCGGTAATGTGGGGTAAATTGGTAATAGTTGACAACACAATAGGAGTAAATTCGATGAGACATCGATAGGGGTTGACCCGCCTATAAGCTACCTGCGTAATCGAACTGAGTGTTGTACAGGTGAAATGACGGTTGCTTCTGTATTCAACTTGGGTGGATTGGTTTTTTATTTCTTTATTTGTATTTGGTATTTCTTGATGTAAACATGATTGTAGCAGCTTTTGTTGACCTGAGAACTGTTAAAGAGGAATTGTTATAAATTACTAGATTCTGCTCGCGATTATGCCCGCGTGGATGTGGATTTACTTGACAAAAGGTTACTTAGGTGTTATTCTGATGCGGGATTATAATACTGCTATATTTTATAAAAGTCCGTTCAGTAGTTTTTGTGTGAAAGACAACAAACACCCATCCGCCCTAGCAAACTCTCGCGGCTATAGTTGTGTATCCCAATAAACATTTCAATAAAATTATACTGAAAATGTAAATTTACAAATTCGTTTATAGCTACAGTTTGAACTGGCTGCAATCCATTATGCAAATAAGGTGAATTTTCATTAACTCTACATTTACACTAAAAGCTTGTGAAACTAGACCTGGGAGTGTTTTATGTGAGATGCGGGGACATCGCACTTGCTGAGGCACTGCATGAAAGGACAAGCGATGTCCAGTAGCAATCTATGTTTACTGAGGACAGGCCTCTTCTCACTATTAGAAAGTCATAGTATACCTCGCTAGCTAAGAGCTGGTTGGTGGCAACTCAATCCGACTTTACTCGTCTCAAAATTTCAATAACATTATCTACCTGCATTTTACCGATATTATGCGTATACATAACCAGCATGAAAGGAAATGACACCTAAAGTAAAAAATAATAGGATTTTTATTCGAGAAAGTTGCCCGTGGAATACATTGGCACAACTCCAGTTCTCACATATCTTGTAAATGCATTTAAAACACACGGTTTAGAGATCCGCGTTCTACGAAAGTAGAACATTTATAAGATCGCACCTACCTCCATTAGCTTGCAAACGTTTCTTGGTAACGAGTAGCAGTATTTTTAGATATTTTATGCAATATAACTGCATTCTGATGGTAACTTTACAAAAAAATGTTCTTATATTTGCAATTTGCTTGCAACTTTGATTTGATTGGATCTGGGTCAAGAAGGGCATTAAAAATTCCGTTAAATTAATTTATTAAGTTCGCATACCAAATTTCAAAATACTTTACTCTATATTAATTTACTTAAACCTAGCATCAATATAAAACAACTCCGAAGTGCCACTAGCCATTGGTGATATAGTGATGATCAAAAGTACGATTCCTACCTTTTATACTACTGATTTAAACGAATTTGTAATTTAGTTTTTGCCTGAGGAGTAAACAACATTTCTAGCAATGTTTACAAAACCCCTTTTTCCAAGAAAATTTACACTCCCAACTCTTAAATTATTTAATCATATTTCAGAATTTATATATTCTTCTTCAGCCCAACTCGTCTTTGCCCATATTTTTCACCACAAACCACACATAGACTGAAGTTTTGACTGCAGTCGTCGTCGGTATGAATACATAATTTACGAGACAGCCTGTAAGAGGTGACGAAACCAGACTAATGAAATACTATGGTTTAAAATGCGGAAATGTACTAACAGTCTTTTTCAAGTAGTAAGACTTTTTATAGTTTTCATAAAGTTATTCAGAAATTGGACCGGAATTTAAGCATCGTTTTGTAAAATGTTAGGCAAAATAGTAATATAAGAAAATAAGTGGAACGAAACACACAAAGAACTTACTTCTTTCAAAGCTGGCTGGTTAACAACTTCGTACCTGATATACTTACCTAGTTTTATTCAACTTGACTGAATCTTTTTTTCATTGAATGTAAAGCATTTCAATTTTTCTTTAGACACTTATACACTACCTATATTACAAATACCAATAAAATACCAGATCATAAATCCAACTTAAGAAGTGAAAAATAATACAAAAGAAAATGATAAACGCAACACTCGAATGGAGTCAAAGAAAGTAAACTTTTCCTCCCTTCAACAATATTTCTTTCATTTTACGACCCTATGTTAAATCAAGCGGGATCGTCCATTCGGATATCAGAAATATACAATACAAGAAAACAATTTAAATAAATATTTCCCTAATGCAGTTTTCTTCACGGTCGCCCCTCGGTCAGAGCACACGTATTATTTAAACTGGGGGCATTTACAAACTCCCCTTTGTACGGTACAGTGGCCACAGGTACTGAACAAATACCCTGGGAACAATTTTCACGATAATTCTCGATACTCGTAATGGCCAGCTTGCAGGCAGTGGACTGGCAATTTCACTAACAACTTGAGGTAAAAGAAAATAAGGAGGTTTCTTTTCTGCATGTTGTGTTAAAACCTGCATCGTGGTTTCGCTTCACAAATTACGTTATTATATAATACTAGCTGACCCGGCAAACGTTGTTTTGCAAATTATTATTATTTTTTTTCTTGAAAAATAGATGTTGGCCGATTCTCATAGATACCGGATAAGCACAAAAAAATTCATCAAAATCGGTCAAGCCGTTTCGGAGGAGTATGGGAACGAAAACTGTGACACGAGAATTTTATATATTAGATTTCAAAAAAGGAATATCAAAACTCGAAATATTTTTTTTATTCAGTGAATAATCTGCTTCTGTGGCCTTGGCCTTCGTGAGGTTTGATTTTGAAAAATAATTTCTATAGTATCACTGAGTTTTTTACGGTAGCGGCAATAGACTCTCCCAAGGGGTAGGTTTAGGTTCCACGTGATAGGTCACGTGCAACCTAAAAATGCATACCTTGGCGAAATGTGGGTGAAATGTTATACCTTTACCTACCCCTTCAGAGATACTGGCGTGAGTCTATAAATAAATAAATATAAATGAATAATTTTAAATCGCTAATGATTTTCTAACACGCTCGTTACACAGTCCAAATTTTTAACATGATTGCAGAAGTACCGATTTTGTTGAACTTATCAAAAATAAAATAAATCAAACTTTTCAAGAAACTAAAAATAAACTTACAGTGGCCATCGATATTGGAGTTAGTGGTTTCGTAACTATAGCGAAATTTATCGAAGTTAATTTCTTTTCTTTCCTTGTTGAGTTCAGTTACGGCTGTGAGTTAACTTTGGTAAGTAGTAAGTTGTGTCCACGTTATTTGGCCCAGCTAAGCAACAAGTATCGGGTATCTAATATGATTTATGTCACCATTGGCCGGTTGCTGACCTAATATCAAAAGGTGACCGATGAAAACTGTCGACTTGGTGAGACAATAGAAATATGAATAGTCATAACGTATTAATAATTTAGGCGGCAAGTAGAATTGCCGTATAATGGATTCAGAGACTAAACTAAAAAATACATATTAATAGTTATATTTACATAGTTTAAAGAACAGTTACTCCAAGCTTACATAAATCTACATGTAAACATATAGTGACTTATGACAAAACCTATGGTACTGACCATATAGCCCAAGAGCCCACGACTGCCAGACTTTCGTTATTTTATAAAAGCTGAAAGTTTGCCTGTGCATGCCCCCTACAAAGGTAAGAAAGACCACCGATTATAGAGTTTGGGCTGTGGTTACTTTGGCAGTTATCAGGTAGTAAAGGTGGATAAAATGGTACCTAAAACTCGTTATAGTATAAAAGCTAAATTTCATATATGTTACTTGTAGACCTATAAAAAGATGTTAGCCTTACAGCCGGACAGTTTCAATGGTTTTAACATCTTGCCAGACACTTTGAAAGTCCGCTGTAGGAACGAGCGCGAGAGCTTAGCCGATTGCGATCTTATAAGATATCCAATAAAATAAAAATTATTACGTTTATAGCTATGTTAAATAAAGTAAAAATGTTATTTAAGTATTATAAATATCTAAAAAGTATTATTACATGTAAAAAAATATTTTAAGGTTCATAATTATTATCGTCGATATTTTCATTTATTTATTTCAGCCCTACTCTTCGACTCGATGGCATGATCGCCTTATGAATATTTAAAAAATAAATTTCTATAATTTGTTATAATAATTACATACCTGATTGAGTCTTGAGCGAATCACTAACATAACAGGTAGTTGATCCGGGACACACCATTTGAACAAGTATGTGTCGTCTTTCAACACCCAGCCGCTTTTGTCTGGTTGATAAGAGGTTGGATTTTTCGGATATGCGATATTCGAAATGGTTCGTAAATAATTTGCTCGCAGAAAACGCTGCAATTAAATTGTTAATTATCGCTTGCCCCATGCCTTGGAGAGCACGTTAAGCCGTCGGCCCCGGCTGTCATGAAGATCATCGACAGTCGTTATAGGGCGTCAGTAACATAACATAACTTCACGCCTTTTATCCCCGAAGGGGTTGGCAGAGGTGCATTACACACCCACACTTCGCCAGTTATGTTTCGGTCCCAATGTAATAGGGGGCGAGCCTATTGCCATCTACTGGGCACATCATTAAGCAATCATTAGTACCTTCTAAATAAACTGACTCTAGTCTAAACCATGGAATATCGCTATCCTTTCGGGTTGCGGTGGTCAGACAGGCAGTCGCTCTGTGGAAAAGCTAATATTCAGCCAAATCCGGTAAGACTTTTAAGCGGACCCCAAATTGAAACTGGGATAACGTTAGGAGGATGATGATGAAACGTTGCAATAGCTCGCTCTTGCAAGGTGGTACATTGCTAGCGTCAAAATGGATTCGAACCCGATATCCTCTGCATGGCAGTCTATTGGTATCTCCACTAGGCTATGGGCTGTTTACGTGTACGTGTTTTATTTAAATATTCATAAGACGGTCATGCCATCGATTCGAAGGGTAGGGCTGAAATGAATAAATAAAAATGTTGACGACATTAATTTTATGAACAGTAAAATATTTTTTCACATGTTGTACTTAATACTCTCTTTAGATTTTTATAATAATAATATTAAAATAACATTTTTACTTTATATAACATGGCTATGGACGTAATCATTTTTATTTTATTGGATATCTTATAAGATCGCAATCGGCTAAGCTCTCGCGCTCGTACCTACAGCGGACTATCAAAGTGTCTGGCAAGATGTTAAAACCATTGAAACTGTCCGGCTGTTAGGCTAACGTCTTTTTATAGGTTTACAAGTAACCTATATAAAATTTAGCTTTTATACTATAACGAGTTTTAGGTACCATTTTATCCACCTTTACTACCTGATAACTGCCAAAGTAACCAAAACCCAAACTCTATAATCAGTGGTCGTTCTTACCTTTGTAGGGGGCATGCACAGGCAAACTTTCAGCATTTATAAAATAACGAAGGTCTGGCAGTCGTGGGCTCTTGCTCTAATAGGTTTTGTCAAATCTGGGGATAGTAACTTTTTAAATCGACGGCTATAAATAGTTTATTCTTTAATGCCAAGACAAAAGCTTGTGATATCCTATAAGAGACACAACAAAATATTTTTCAATAAAATATCAATGCGTTCCGGCTATGGAGAAATGAATTTTATACTTTTGACCAAGCAACCCTTTAAACCGTATAATCAAATGCAAACAGACAGTTTTCCGTCTTTTTATTCAGAAAAGAAACAATTTGATGGAAAATAAATTGTCTTTTATTTTTGCCCTTTGTTGTATTAATTAGAGCGTGAAAAAAATAAACAAAGAAACTCTTCACTGCCCTGAATAATTTTACTATTCTTAATTAACCACTAGTAAGTATTATAAATGCGAATAACTGTGTTGTTTTCCATTTGTGACTTTTTCATATCGATTGTTGTTACTTACCGTTAATTTAGTACTGAGGCGTAGGATACTTTTGCTATCCTCCGACGACATGCCAAAATATCGGCATCTCAATAGGCAGATCTCTAAGTCTCTGACTCGCGATCTACGCCAATGCAACACAATGTGTGTTCGGGTGATAAAGCGGAATAAGGGTTCTAAAGTGTTCCAACGGGATCTGTCTATCGGGCAGAGTCAGCTGAAAAAGCTGACAACGGAGGATGGTAGAATTATCTCGTCCAAACCTCAGCTCCTGGAGGAGATAGAACGGCTCTATGGACAGCTATACACGACTACACGAACGCCTGTACACTACTCCAGCCTAGAGCTGGATTGACCCGACACTATACCGAAGATATCCCATACGTCAGCATGCACGAGATTAGTGTAGCCCTAGAACAACTAAAAAACAACAAGGCACCGGGTGATGACGGAATAACTACAGAGCTTCTGAAAGCTGGCGGCACACCTGCTGTGGCAATGCTTCGGAAGCGGAATTCCGTCATACTCGAGGGAAAAACGCCACAGGCATGGCACAGAATTGTGGAGGGGCTTTTCTTCAAGAAGGGCTACAAAACCCTATTGAAGAACTACAAACCCATCTCACTTCTGAGTCACGACTATAAGTTGTTTTCTAGGGTCACCACGAAACGTCTCGAGGGCATGCTAGACGACTTCCAGCCTACCGAACAAGCCGGATTCCGTAAAGGCTTAGTACCATAGACCACATACATACGCTGCGGGAGGTTATACAGAAGTCCGAGGAGTATAACCAGACTCTATGCTTGGCGTTTGTGGACTATAAGAAAGCCTTTGATTCGATCGAAACCTGGGCAGTGGCGCAGTCTCTCCATCGATGCCAAATTAACTATCGATATATCGAAGGGCTGAAGTGATTGTACGAAAACGCCACCATGTCAGTCCGCCTCCAGGACCAGAGCTCAAAACGTAATCAGCTACAGCGAGGGGTGAGGCAGGAAGGTGTTATATCTCCAAAACAGTCTCCACCGCTGCGCTGGAAGACGTTTTCAAGCTTCTGGACTGGGAGACTCGGCATCAATATCAACGGCGAGTACATCACTCACCTTCGATTTCACTGGGAGCGATTGCCGCAGGATAACATTAACAATCTCATCGATTCTATGAATAATCGGTGCCAGCAAGTTCTCAATAATACAGGAGGCCACACTTTGTATTAAATTATGCAATTTTTGTACAACCGTTTAATTTACTTTAAGTTTACTTGATTAGGCACCTTACTTTGTACTACGTACATACAGTACTTACTCGTAATTTTTATTGTTAAGATTAATAAAAAACATCAAAGTTGTTTAATATAAAAAAAGCATTAAAAATAATATAAATAAGGATTTAATGCGAAAACACATTGTAAAATTTAAATATGTATGTGTTGCTTAGACTTTTTTATGTGTGTACATAATTAAGTAAGAAGACAATATCTTGGTTGATACATCATCGCAGAGCCTAAACTACTAGAAGCTAGAAACATAATCCCCAAGTGAGGGTTGGAACGGCAAGTCACACTTTCTCCCGTAACTTCCACGGCTCGTGTCACCCATGTCACAACATCGGGTCAAATAGGTATAACGTATCAAAACCTTTATTTTTAAATAACAACTCGACCCATTTTACATTAATAAAGAAAGGAAGCTATGGTTAATTTAATATGCCACCCAAGAGGGCAAAAAAGAAAAAGATTTTTTTTTTAATTCCCTGATTTTGATGATCTTTGATGACCTAATATGAAAATGTGGGCAACGGCTAAATATATAGATAGATAGATCATTCTTTAGTGTGCAACTGTTGGTACAAATAAAAATTATATTTGCTAGAACCTCATAGATAAGATTAAGTGTCCGGCAGTCATGAAAACAGCCTAAAATGTTACAATCAAATGGCAGTTACCTATTACAAATTAGCATGATAATCTCGCTAGAGGTATTGTCTATTCGATAAAATATAATTTCGTACACTACTGTACCTAAATTTAATGTCAATGTTGGAGCCAGGGAAACATAATTACTTCAGTCCAAATATTGTTATAGCCGCACTAATTTTATTCTTATATTTTAATTTGACAGCCGATTTTAGTAATCTAAAGGATTTACAGGTCCTTTTTAGGTCACAAACGGATTATGTAACACTATATTATGGCGTGCGAATATTTTAGAAAAGCGTATAAATTATTCGAGAAAATTCATTTGTATATCGATATCGCTGTATTTGTTTATTATTTGAAATAGTGACATTATAGTCCATACGATTATGGACCGTTGTTTTTACTGGTAAAACAAAAAATGCGCATTGAAAACCTTTAAAATAAGGCGTTTACGCGTTAGTAGAATACCTCTGAATACTTACTACTCGATTTTGGGCGAAGCCAAACTTATCCAAACTTGACTTAGGTTCCTGTTGGACTTTTTAACTATTGGCCACACTAGAAGTAGAATCACCGACCACATTAAATGCTTATTACTTAAAAGTGCAGTCACGGCTTTGCGGTAGGTTTAACACTATACATATATGTACGTATGTATGTATGTTTTTTAAAAGACAACTCCCGCACTTGGAATGAATCCTGTGTCATGGGGGACTTTACAAACATACATAAAATGAACACAATGAACAACCAGACTCGAAACAACAACTTATGGTTCACACAAGGTGTTGTCTCGTGTGGGAATCGAACCCACAACACACGGCCCAGTATCTAGTGGCGAGGTGGCCGCTTAAATCACTACGCTAACGGTGCAGTAACAATATTAATATAATACTTATAAATAACCATAAAGTGAGTCGCGAATCCTCCGCCCTCATAACGGAGGGTAGTCGTAAATACACTCTATGACGTCACCGACACCATGACACTTTTTTGTTCAACCTAAACCGCGATATTAAAAGTATAAAACTGAACTTGTGTTGTTCATAAACTTAATACAGTGCTGTAAAGGTGGATTTGCTTGGTAATCTCGGTTAGGCTTAATTTAATAAGTTAGCTATAGTGGTATATTACTAGTATAAGTTGGCTTACTTTGTCAAAAAGTAGAGTACTTTTAGAGCCTTTTTTATCTATAGACCTTGTCATCGTCTATTTCACGATGGTGCGTCTATTTGCTAACAGACTATTTTATGGAATCAAATATATTGAACGTAGCATAGTTAGAAAGCTTCTGACCTTTTGGGGACATGAAGTACCTTGTTTCTTAAGATGCCGTTGAAATATCGTGGTTGTTCACTTACCTGTAAGAGAGAAAAGCAATTTAGATCGTGATTTTATTCTACATCTTATCCACATTATCTAATATGTCTAGAATTACCGTAGCCAGGCAGGAAGGTGTATCAGAAGTGCGCAGTGGAAGATGTAATACATCTACCTGACCACGATAGACAATGATCCAGACACAATGCACTGCGTTGCGCAGTGATGAACTGAAATCAATCAATATCAATACTGTGCTTCACTTACCCGCTATCCTGGCTGATGTCAGGCTTGAGCTAAATTAGACACATTCATACAAGTATATTGGCCAAAATAAATGAATGAAGTATCTTATACTTAGCTATTAAGCTTCAAACGCGACGTTTTCAGGACACGTTGGCACGTGGAAGTCGATACCAGATTCACAATTTTCATAAATATCAATCAATAGTTCACAATCAATTTACCGTTGCCAGCACTAGATCAGGCGGCGTTCAAAGCGGTTTACTTATTCGCGTAGCTACAATGATGTGCTTTTCAAAAGGCGAACAATTATTCTACGTACGAGTCGACAACGTGGTAATTTCTCAACGCGGGAAGAGACCGAAGTGACAGTTCAGTGTGACCATTGTCAGAAATTTTCAATAGACTAAACAAAACGTTACTCAATCGATCTAATCGATTTGACTTATAATAAAAACTAATTCTATTTCAAACATCCACCCGCCCCGGACCGGCCTACCGGTCCGCTAATCGGTTGGTAGACGTGACAATGTTGCAACCGCTCTCCTCAGAATCGAACCGTCCACCAAGACCTCAGCAAATCGGGGAACTCCATCAGCCCCAGTTACCAAATGAAGGATGCGCCCCCTGCGCCATCTGAGTGGCGGAAGGTTAGCCTCCTTGATCAAAACGAGGTCTCCAATCTTGGGTGGATCGGTCTTGTCGGTCCACTTAACGCGTTGCTGGAGTATGTGCAAATATTCCAAGTTCCAGCGTTTCCAAAAGCTCTGAGTGATCTGGCGTACCAATTCAAAACGCGAGAGACGACCAGGTCTCGTATCAATATAGGGGTACTCAGGCAAGGCGACAAGTGGGCGACCAATCAAAAAATGGCCCGGCGTAAGGGCCTCCAAATCATTCGGATCTGAGGAGATCGGGCACAATGGCCGAGAGTTCAAAACGGCCTCAATCTTACAAAACACAGTTGCGAGTTCCTCAAATGTAAGGACAGATTCACCGATTGTCCTGCGCAAGTGTGTTTTGGCCGATTTTACAGCGGCCTCAAATATACCACCCCAGTGTGGACAATTTGGTGGGGAAAACAACCAATTTATCCCACGTCGGGCAAGCCTATCACCTATATCAGCTTTGTTGGTTTCAAGGAAATTAACAACATCATTCAAATAATTATAGGTGCCCTTGAAGTTAGTGCCGCAGTCAGAACGGATCAAGGAAGGCAGCCCTCTACGGGATACAAATCTGTCAAATGTGGCTACAAACGCCTCGGTCGTAAGCGAGGAGACCAAATGTACGGCCTTTGTGGAAAGACAAACAAAAACACACAAGTAGGCCTTAACAGTCTTGCTGTTTCGAAGTGTCGACGTTTTCACCAAGAAGGGACCAGCGAAGTCCGTGCCAACACCGTCAAACGTCTTGCTCTCAGTTACGCGATCTGCCGGTAAGTCTCCCATCAAGGGCTGCATGGTAGAAGCCTTGAGCTTATAGCAAGGGATGCAGCGAAAGACTACACTCCGAATAATTCTTCGGGCAGACAAGATCCAAAACTCGCGTTGCAAAATGGCCAAGAGCGCATTACAACCAGCATGCGAATTTTTAAGGTGACAGTCAGTTACCAACAAGCGTACCAAATGACCGTCCTTAGGTAACAAAAGGGGGTGACGTGCTCCATAAGGGAGGTTGGCGTTCTTGAGACGCCCTCCAACGCGCAAGAGACCCGTATCGTCCAAAAAGGGGTTCAATTTAGAGACAGCTCCCGACAATTTCGATCTCCCTGATTTAAGGATAGCAATCTCCTTTTCAAAATGCGCCAATTGCACAGAACGAACCCAAAGGGTAAGGGACTCCTGTCGTTCCTGTGGTGAGATAAACGGTGTCAGTCGTTTCTGTTGTGGGTGCCTAAAGTTAAAAACAAAACGCTTTATCCAAGCAGTAACACCTAACAACTTGTCGAGGGAGCTGTAACGATTCAACAGGAAATCAGGGTCGAAGGCGCATTCTACCTTCTCAAGAGCGAGTGTTCGTAGACCCGGCAAATCAGAAGTATTCAAAACTGGCGTTCGAGGCCAATCAATTTCTGGTCGACTCAACCATTCTGGACCCCACCACAGCGAATGACCTATCAAACTAGGCGTCAAGTATCCGCGCGAGGCACAATCAGCGGGGTTGAGCTCACCTGGCACGTGTCTCCAAACAAGTTTGACTTCGGATTTCTGGATTTGGGAAACGCGATTAGCGACAAATACCTCCAAGGTGTGAACAGAAGCCTTCAACCAACAAAGTACAATTTGGCTGTCTGTCCAGGCGTAGGTCCCATTAATACAAATGCTTTTACCCAAAGTGTTAGACACGTGGTTCAATAAGTGTACAAGTAGAGCTGCTCCCGAGAGCTCCAATTTTGGAATGGTCAGAGATGTCCGAAGGGGTGCCACCTTGCTCTTTGCCATGATCAGGGAAACTCTCACCTGACCTGAGGCACTGACTGTGCGCAAGTACACCACAGCCGCGTGACCACGTTCCGAGGCATCACAAAACCCGTGAAGGGTGGCCTTGTACTTCCCGGGAGGAAGGATGGGACGAGGCAAGGAGATCTCGTTGACGGCAGGAAGTGAGGATACAAAAGAGGTCCATTCCTCAACAAGAGTGCCGTGTAGAGGTTCGTCCCAGGTCAATCCTGCTGTCCAAAGCTTCTGCAAGAAGCATTTTGCCCAAAATATAATTGGACAGATCCAACCGTTCGGATCAAAGGTTCTGGCGACAGTAGACAATACGAGACGTTTAGTCCAAGAACAAGGCAGTTTCAAGTCTACGTTATACGTAAAGATGTCTTGGACTGGTCTGTACTGAACGCCGAGAACAGCCATCATGGCGGGGTTGTCAACAATCTCAAACAAATGTGGATCTTGCTGATGATCCTCTGGCAAGCCTTCCAAAAGCGCTGGTGAGTTGGAAATCCATTTGCGCAACTCATAACCAGCGGAGGCCAAAATACCTATCAATTCGTTCCGCAGGAGGATCGCCTCGTCCGCTGTGGAGGCGCCCGAGCAAATGTCATCGACGTAAATATCGTCCTTCAAGATGGCGGAGGCTCGTGGGAAACGTAAGCCTTCGCGGTCTGCGAGCTCCCAAAGAGAACGTATTGCCAAGTAGGGGCTTGACCTTAACCCGTACGTATTCGTATTGAGCTCGTAGACGACCATGGGATCGCGAGGAGACTCTCTCCAAAGGATCAGCTGGAAGCGACGGTCATCAGGGTGGATAATCGTCTGCCTGAACATCATTTTTATGTCGGCCACAAAGACAACCTGATGTCGTCGGAAGCTGGTGATGACGTCACAAAGGTCCTTGACCAACTTGGGACCAGAATGCAAGCACTGGTTCAAGGATACGCCTGTTGAAGTCTGCGCAGAACCATCAAACACTGTGCGCAGCTTGCCAGTCGATGGCTTCAATACCGCATGATGCGGGAGAAAGTAATGCTCCACCGAACGCCAATCCAAATTTGACACAGACATGTGTCCCAACTGTTCATATTCCCTCATGAACTCAATGTACTTCTGTCTGAGCTCCGGATCACGACCCATGCGGCGCTCCATGGCCAACAACCTCTTTTCGGCTAAAGGTCGTGACTCACCAAGCGGAGGCCGAACAGACAGGAAGGGTAGCCTCGTAATAATCCGACCAGAACGGAGTCGACCAGTGTTGTTCTGGAAGAACAGCTCGCACTCCTCATGTTCTGGATTCAAACGGGCAACTTGAGGGGGCTCCTCTACCTCCCAAAACCTCTGAACTGCATCAGAGAGAGCAGAGCCTACAGCCAACAAATTATCAAGTTCGGGTGGAGGGGGGTCCCTAGGTACAGGTCCCATCAAAGCAAATCCAAATATGGTCGGGATGGCAGTCAAACCATTTGGCACCAAGACCCGTTTCCCACCAATCAAAATTCCACCGAGGACATCAGAGCCAATCAACAAGTCGATTTGTCCCGGTGTGTCAAATTTGGGGTCTGCCAGTTCCAATCCCGATGTCAAATTCACCACAGCAGCGGGTAGCTGTTTCTGTGGGTGCATACCCAAAATATTCTTCAACACAATAGCCGAGGTTTTAATCCTCGGGTGTGAAGATTCAACAGGGCCAAACAAAACCTTAACTTGCCCTTCAACATTAGAGGCTACGTCACTTATGCCCCGTATACAATTTGGAAATAAACCCATATTTAAATTAACCTGCCCTACTAAACAAGTGGAAACAATGCAACCTTGTGAACCTGTGTCCAATATAGCACGGACAACAACAGAGGTCCCCGTGGGTCCCCAGACCCTAACAGCAACCGTTGGTAGGATAACGGTTTCAATGGGGGAGGTTGGAGTTATAGGGCAGGGGTCAATGACCTATTGTTGCCTGGGCGGCGACCGTTGGCCAGGACCAGGCAGGTCAAAATGAGGGTGCGGCTTGAAGTCCTCAAAAGCGCGATGACTCGATCCGCGCGCCATCTGTGGGGGGTCATAATGACGCACCCGCCCAAAACGAGGTGGGCGCGAGTCAAGGCGGGGACGCTCCGCCAAAGGAGGGGAATACCTGGGGCAGCAGTCATGGTGCTGGTGACGTTGCGCGGCACATTCAGGTGCGCGAGAGAGAGGAGGCGTGCGCACGCTACGGTTGTCCAAGCGGGGTGAGTGGCGATCAATTGAGCGAGGCGACTCTCGGCTACGCGCCGGTGAGCCTCGGCTGCCACCTTCAAAACACCCGCCCGTGCGCGGCGTCGGCTGGTTGGACAAGCGGCCAACCTCTCTGGCATTCATACAGAGAATGTCCAAATGCTGTCCTCCACAGTGAGGACAGGGGCGAGAGTTTGGGCAGTCTCGCTGGTAGTGGGACCCCAAACAAGAGAAGCAAAGGCGGCGGGCATTCGCGATGCGCCTACGAGAGGCGACATGTAGGTCCAAGAATGCCCTACAACTGGCCGTTCTGTGCCCCGTGACCTTGCAGTAGGAGCACTCCACTGGGCTCTGCGTGACTGCAAAGCGAGGAGGGCGCCGGTCAACATTGGCTCGGGTGTGACCGCGAGCCTGCTCCTTGACCTTGGGCGGCTGCGTCTTAGCCGGCGTGTCACCACCGGAGTTGTCCAAGACCCGGCACTCATCCTCCAGGAACCTCTCCAGGTCAGCAAAGGGGGGCAGATGGGTCGCGCTATCCCCACCAAAGCGCTGCTCAAAACGCGACCTCAGGTCGGCAGGCAGCTTCTTCAGCACAATGTGCACCAATAGATAGGACCATTGGTCCACGGGCAGGTCAAGGCACTTAAGTGCGTTGATGGCCACCAAAAGTGGGTTCAAAAGTTGGGTGCGCAACCCAGAGAGCCGGGTGAGCGTCGGCAAATCCAAAATCTGCTCAATATGCGTGTCGGCGAGGCCACGCTTGTTATGGTACCTACGGGTAATTAGGTCCCGAGCCGTCTGGTACGCCTCGTCAGACACGGGCAGATGCTGGATGAGGCCCTTTGCCTCCCCATCCAGTACCGACATTAGATAGGCCAACTTTTGTGCCGGCCGAAGGTCAGCCCTATCATGGACTAGGCTGTCGAACAAATTAACGAAGCCCAGGTAGCTTCCTAGGCAGCCATCAAAATGGGGGAGGTCCAAAGTAGGGAGCCTACTCACCAGCCCCGGTGCTGACCTAGGAAGCTCCTGCTTCAGGCCGGGTTGCCCTTCCCTATCGGCAACTAGTTGTCTCGCACTATTGGAGACAGCATCATACAGGTCTAAGACCTGGGCATAGTCTTCGCTGACCTTGTTTCGCTGGTCAGCAGTGAAATCATTGATTGACACTTCAAGACAGCAAGTGCTGAAAGTGCGGAATTGCTGTTCCACACTTGCCAGGCGATCGTCAATCCGCTCGTACCTCTGAAGTAAGGCCTGCTGGCGATCAGGCCGGTTCACTAAAGCATTGGCCGAGGCAAACCAGCGCAAATCTGAAGCAATGGCACCAGCAGCCGCACGCAAGTCCTTGATAGCTGACATAATCAAAATTTCAAAAGAGCCCGGACAAGCGTTAAACAATATTAACAATCAAAACTTAATTTTTCTCAATTCTTTGAAACCAACAAAGTATCAGCCTGTTTACTGCAAGTGCAGGCAAGTGACAGGTATTTACTGCCCAACAAAATTAAAGGTTTCAGTATATTGAAACAAACACAAAAGTTATCAAAGTTATAACTTATAACAAATTAATAAAGTTGAAACTTCAATTTAATTAATTAATTATTTGCAACAGACAGACTAACTGTGTTATTTATGATATACAATAGGAAGTAAGCATAGAATATGTGTTACCTAACAATATTATCTATATTATAACAAAACAAAGTTTATTAATGTGACCCGCCCAAGTGGCAAGGTCAAGTTTGATTATTACAATGTTTATGAATATATGCAATGAACTAAATTTACTAAATTTATTGATACATACAGCTGTTATGTATCCAAACAAACTGGCTTATTAATGCAACAACAAATTTAAGTTAGATTTTCCAACAATACAAATCAACAATTACTGATTGAGGTTATGTGACAATGTGTTTCAAATTATCTAGGTCAACTTATACAATTAAATATTAGGTATTTTAGACAATAACTGACCTGACAAACACTACAATACTGTCTACAAGGTGAGATATATAGCTCATACAACACCAATCTGAGTTCAGATACAATCAACGGCTAAGCTAAACTTGTAAGTTTACAATATAGGCAGTTAACCACGCTCTTGCTACCAAAATTATGTCTAGAATTACCGTAGCCAGGCAGGAAGGTGTATCAGAAGTGCGCAGTGGAAGATGTAATACATCTACCTTACCACGATAGACAATGATCCAGACACAATGCACTGCGTTGCGCAGTGATGAACTGAAATCAATCAATATCAATACTGTGCTTCACTTACCCGCTATCCTGGCTGATGTCAGGCTTGAGCTAAATTAGACACATTCATACAAGTATATTGGCCAAAATAAATGAATGAAGTATCTTATACTTAGCTATTAAGCTTCAAACGCGACGTTTTCAGGACACGTTGGCACGTGGAAGTCGATACCAGATTCACAATTTTCATAAATATCAATCAATAGTTCACAATCAATTTACCGTTGCCAGCACTAGATCAGGCGGCGTTCAAAGCGGTTTACTTATTCGCGTAGCTACAATGATGTGCTTTTCAAAAGGCGAACAATTATTCTACGTACGAGTCGACAACGTGGTAATTTCTCAACGCGGGAAGAGACCGAAGTGACAGTTCAGTGTGACCATTGTCAGAAATTTTCAATAGACTAAACAAAACGTTACTCAATCGATCTAATCGATTTGACTTATAATAAAAACTAATTCTATTTCAAACATAATAAATACATTATAAATATAAATATTGTACCAAGAAAGCTTGAGGTGATTATTTTCGCAAGTGCTGCAACAACATGGAAATAGGCTTGTGTCCTAAAATGTAATTAGTGATTGATTCGTTCCTATATTAGATTTTAAACCGAAATAACCGAATTTTTCTTCAAAAATCGATCAGCAACATTTCTAATTACGGATGTTTAGAAACCTTTTTGAATTTAACCCGAAAACGCGGTAAACCATCATGGCGGTTGAGTGATGTCACGAAGTGCAAAACAAAACAAACCGTGAATGAAGTCTGATCTGGTGTACGCACTTTTATTTTGTTATATTCGATTTGACAGGTAAAAAGTTTGACGTTTTAGTTGTATTGACTACCAAAACGTCAACAAGATCAATTGCGGACGCACTGTTTGACTTAATGCTCTCTGATTGGTGTTCACTGTCACAAGAATTAATATATTATTTTTAGTTTTAGAAACATTAAAATAACATTAATCTTAAATTTTTATAATAAAAAATTGGTTGCCTGTAAAGTCGGTATACGGGCGAAAGTTTTACGTGACAACGACTTTGAGTGGTAAAATAATTTTAATGTGAATATTCATTCGTATAGTAGGAAGAAGGATGAAAGACGCGTGCCTTTCACTTTTTATGTCTGTCTCTCTCGCTCTTAGGCGGGACGCGTGCCTCTCACTCGCTCTCATTGTGAGCGCATAACGTGAGCGGAGCGTAACGCAGTTTCTTGAAGTGTCACCCGGCAAACCAATTTATAAGACGTTGTCACGTCAATAATAAACTTTATTGACATCCACAAATAACAATGAATCTATAGATACTACAATCAAACTGATTTATTCTTAGTGGACACAAGCCTATTGAAACAGACTATCAAGAAAAAAATATCAAGTTATCTGCCACTATTCATATAAAAAACTACATATAACTTTCAGCAGCTTAGGTAGCAATAACAGAGCTATTTCATACAGTATGACAAATCAGCACAACATGCTAAACGACATAGCTAGAATAAAATTACTTTTGCCGACAAATATGCTAAAGGTTAAAGCATTATTCCCTGATACATGGAATCGAGACCAAATATTGTTCGCCCAATAAAAAAACACCAACCTCATTGAATTATTACCTACAGAAACCAAGTACGCGCACGCAATACGCGCCGTTCATTTGGGTCAGGATCTGACCCAATCCGCGGCCGCGTTGTCTGTAGTCAGAGTCGCACGGTAGCGTAAGCATCTCCCGCAAAATAATAGAAATTATGACATATTGTACAGTGTTTTGTGCCACAATGCTTCAGAAAAAGATCATAAGGTTGCTGGAGTATCATTCCACCGGTCAGACATAAATTTTATTACGTAGATTGTCTAATAATACAAATACAGTGAATCATAATAAGTACGAGCGGAGTGTTGCCAGTTGGGTGTGAAATTGTCCCAGTTTAATTTACACATTCCTTACCAAAATTTATTCTATTAACAGTAATAATAAAAATAGGAATTAGGTAGTTACATATATAAACTTAACCTTTCAAACACCGCTGGCTGGTACATACCAATCGGTTACGACAAATTTGTCACGTCAAGCTCTAGCCGAGCTCGGCTAAGACGACATTGTCTCAAAGCACTCGATTTTTCCGTTTTTGTATTGAAAGGCTAGTATCTAAAGTCTAGTATTGTCTTGTAATGTAGATACGCGTAACTAACTTCGTTGTTTAACGAATGACGTTACCGACCGAATTATATTAGAATTTTTAAACTTTTCGCCTTTTTTTGGTCACCATAGCGCAACGGCGCACACATAGTACTCGCTGTTGATTTTTGATAATTTTTTCTCACAAATATACCTACATAAATACTTTTTATGTACTATAAAGAGCATTTAACTAGGAAATCACTCGGCACTTGTTAGTGCTCACGTTTGAGTAAGTTTCGTCAAGATTGATTTAGCCATCGTTAGTCAGTTGTAAAAACTTAAAAAGCAGACAGTGTGACTTTAGAATTTATAATACTTATACAATTACTTATTTCATGCAAAAATTATGAATTTGCCCTATTTGTAGGGGAAAGACGTTGTAACTGGCAACTCTATAATTGCGTCTGTGTGCGTGATGCAGCAAGTAAACACAGCACAGTTCCGCACACATAGCGAATTTTCGGCTTAACTTCTGAGCTCGCGTTGTTTGAATACTGACTTTCTGTAGGTAATAATTCAATGACCAACCTATGTTTTGGCCCATAGATAACGTTTAATGGACGATTTTATTTTTTATTATGGCACCTACACCGAGGCTCGCGCCGTTCTGCCTAATGAGGTTGCCATGATAAATAACGATATGTTGCTATTATCAGAGGGGATGGCTGGTGATCTTTGGCGATTAATTTTAATGAACGATTATGGCAGCTAAAAGCGATAAAGATTTATGGTTTATATAAACATAATATTAGGAAGTATTTGATTTGTTTGAATCGTTTGTTGTGTGTCTCGTTAGTGACGGGGTATAACTTTGCGTTTATGCTTCCAGATTTAATGATAAGGAAAAGACGAGATTGTATGTAATAGAAGATGAGCCTATAATAATCTGTCAAACACACTGCTGCGGAGATTTTATGGAAATCAAACCAAAAGAGACAGGTTACTTTTGCTACGGGATCAACACAAATTCTAGTCAATTGCGGATGTTTTTTATAATATAGTCTCCATTATTATAGACACCATTTATTTCTTCTTCTAGTCGTGATGAACAAACAGCGGTTTTCCTACCCTAAACGTAATTATTTACTATTACAAAATAGCAGGACATAATATACAGCTTTTGTTTTCACAATGTCTGCCTTCATCATCATCTTATTAGCGCTTTGGAGAACCTAGTACCTAATCTAAACAAAATTGAAAGGATATTCTTTTCTAGAACATCAGCTTTATTTCCCCAAATGGCGTTAGCATACTAGAAAATATAACCGAAGAACAATTCATTATTAAATTTATAATAACAGAAAACACAAGTCATTGCTACCCAACCAATCTTAATAAAGGTGCTGAAAAACAGTGTCCACCGTATTATGGAGGGATCGTGGGGAGGATATGTACCGTGAAATATTGAGAGGGTCATCGTTCAGCGGTTCTCAAACTGTGTCGGGTAGGACGACGGATAAATCGAGCTTGTATTAACCATAAAAACTGCTGAAAGACTTGTCCTGTTATGCTTTTGGGCTCTCCATATGTGTGAAGTAGTTTTCTAGATAATATTACGGTGGGTTGGTTGTTGACATTGTTGGGTAAGCATACTGATTTTTCTTTTTACTTTATTTTGTGTAAGGTTTGTTTCGTTTAAAAAGTATAGTTTAGTTTCTTGGCTAGTAATAATTTTTGGGTTGCTATCTGGAAAAATGCTTTCGTTATATGTATATTTGTTGAAGCTGTTGTGTTTCTTGTTCGGGGCAGATGAAAATTATGCTTAGCAGTTATAACTATAGGGCTGGGTTAATACAGTAGACACAAGCAAATAAAAAAAGAATAATTCATTTATGTTACAGAAATATAGAAGCTTCCATCATATATTTCATCAACTAGGTAAGTAAAGGCTCAATTTGTAAAGGTACACACCTAATGCTGTATATCACATTCTATCAGTATATTACACACATACGCCTGTATATGGTTCCTTATAATCGCAATTTGCTGAGGTGACAGTAAACAGATACACTGCACAATTTGGTAAACATACTCGAAAACACTCACATCGGCTCCACATTATCGGTAGTAAAGCAAACAAAGCTAACTCACCCAAATCCAATTCATCTCGTTTTACCTGAGGCCTACTACTCATTAACATATTTAATACATTTCTAAAACATACCTAAACCCTAAGAGAAAGTAATTTCCTCAACCTTTCCTGAATAGTCGCAAAACAAAACGACAAAACTAATATTTAACCACATGACCCAATGTTAATTTAGGCAGGCTACCATTCTCGCCCGGACCAACAAACGTACCCACCGAATAAACTAGGTCCCATCCAACAAAACACTTTACATAGAAAACAAGTCATTTACAGGCAAATTGTTTAGAGTTGGATTCTCATTCGCGATAATGAACTACTCCTATGTGTATGTATTTACATTACTCTCTGAAACGAAACATAATACAGTATACGATTATCTGGCCTTCAGTTATATAGATTCGTGATTATCTGGACTACCAACTTCTATCAGATAACTTTAAGGAAGTTGAAACGAAGGAATGCTACATGAAATAGTAGTAAACGCCGAAACTATACGGGGTCACGATGAAGCAATCTAGGCCCTGGAAATATTTCTCAAATGGTTTGAAAACCGATTTTGTTGCCGATGCCTGAAAATGTTGCAATGATACTGGAACGGCGTTTTTTTGAAGTTAAACATGCTTATCAGCAGAAACGAGCGAAGCGAAAAGTTGCAAAACATTCACAATAATAAATATATATTCACAATAATAAAAATACACAATGGTCAATATATCTGTATGTCCGGATATTTTTTACCTAGAACTTAAGTGACTTTTCAGTGTTTTGTAGTTTTCCTCAACGTGTCGCGATAGTAATTGCTTATAATAAACTGTAGGATAGATCGGCCACACAATCTCTGTCCTAATATGTATAACTAACATCGCCCATTTACATAGCTTAAACTCTACACAGGATATTGAAGAGATATTTACAACGGCCCGTACTTTTTCTAAAGATCTTCATAAAAGCTGACATAGGATGGTTAACCTACGAGGCAGGAAAAGAACATTCACAGGTTAACACTATACATCCAAATTACATAACATTTTACCAGCATCCATTATCATTACTCTATTCAATATTTATCCTAGCTTCATCCCAGTTGCATCCAATCAACTTTTGCCTCGAAGCCCTGTTTAACCAGATTTGACAAGATATTCATTCTCTATCAAATAATGTTTGGTACCTATAATTTAAACGATGCCATAATTATACTATCTTGCGGACGCTTCGGGCGTAATTATAATGTAATGAAATTAAGTTCAGAACTATCAGAAAACGAAAGTAATAACGTCCTTAATTATTTCGTACTTTACAAGTGTATTTAAGTAAGCACATATTACGCTTTTATGCAATTACGTATATTAATTAACGCTTGGATGTCCCCGAAGGTGTAGGTGAAATTTTAATAGGTTGATTTTAGCACTGGCTATTTTCACGATTCCTATTTGTGGCGAGGCTGCTATTACTTTGTAACCGCTGGATTTTCACGTAACGTCCCCTTATTCATTTTACTTATAATTACATTCAAAGATTTATCTTTTTATCAAACCAGTTCGGTAAGCGGACTATAATCTCTTCTTATATGAAACCAGGTGCAATTAGGCAGCGTTTAGCAAATTTATTTTTTGCATCATAAATTCATTCACTTACTGGGTAGATAATGATTATGTAACTTGACATTAGACCCATATATAACTTTATTTTATTCCCTTAAGTTTCTTGTATTTTTGTGTTAATATTTCATGTTTTTTATTTTTGCTTATTATTTGTGTGTTAAAAGTGTTGATGGCCCCATGTTAAATGAATAGTTATGTTTATTTATGTGAGTATATAGGTTCTATAATGCTATGTTTTTGATTCCTGTTTCTTGTTTTTTGTTTCCTTTTGGTCGTTATAATTATTAAACATCATGTGTGGAGGCTTGTCATAAGCAACATTTATAAAATATATATTTATTATATTTTTATTAGTCTGTAAGCCTTTTGTAATAATAAATAAATGGGTAATGATAATAAATAAATAAATTTATTATTATCATTTGCCATTTTAACTTATTTATTAAAGAAAACTTCCATGCTGTTTTATGAGTCTAAATAACCAGGTTAGCCAGAGAAATGTGAAATCTTCACGCTGCGGCATCTTTTACTCCTTCTGCTCATCTTTAACTGCAATTATTCTCAACGTGCAGCGCTAAATTAAAACACATAAAAGAAACAATTGTGCAGCAAAATATAAATAAATCTGCAAAAGTATGAAACTTGACACTCTTAAAGAAGCTTAAATTTCATACAAAACAAGCAAAACACTGTTTCTCTTTATTACTCATTCTTCAAGTTGGTTCTTTAAAACTGTGAGAAACTTGTCACTAGTAGAAGGTTGTTGTAATTAAATTTTAATCCCCGACGAACTATTGTTTGAGACAAAACCAACAAAGATGCGGGAACGAAAGTTGGGAACGGAACAGCTGTATGTTCAGTTCGACAGAGCTCTATGAAATTGTGGAAGTAAGGAACTCATATATTACTTAGGAAAAGCGGATCAAGAGATTATCTGTTATTTTCTGTCTGATATTGATACTTTTTTGGAAATCAGTTGTCGCGCTTGGAATAAAACCTGTATCGTGGGAGACTTAACAGTTTCCCTGTCCCGTGTATCATATATGATTCATAACAATTGATTTTCTATTGTGTCTCGCGCCGGACAGCGAATGGGTTAAAGTCATTCAAGCAACAAACAAAAAGAACGCTCAAACAGAACTATCGTTTGTGGAATGCATTGATGTACGGCCATTTTCAATATTCGATCCATACATGGATTTTGAGATTCGAGATACGTGTTTGACATATTTTGTATGGAGCTTATGTCAAAAACGAATCTAAAATCTACAGATCTATCTATAGATCGAATATTGAATTCTGTAGGTAGAAAGACTGCAGTTAAAACAGCGAGGTGATCGCATTAAACCCTCAGTCGATCTGAAGCAGATTGAGAGCTATTGCTACTATAAGATCTACCATAAGATTAGCTACCGAACGTCGATTGGTCTACCACATGCTCAAATCGTCAAATCACTGGGCATAAACCAATCAGTGCGTAGGACGTCTATCGAATCAAGTTGTAACGTGTGGTTGGTAAACTCATAGTAGAGGCACTGATTACAAGCTAACTAAGATATAACTTTAGTAAGTAGACATATCTCTGTTCCCATGACATTAGAAACAGAATGCATCAAATCAAATTCCAGTTGCTACCTACCAAGAGGCAGAAGTAGGGAGAAGGCATAGTATGGTGACTGGTAAAGCGAGGGTGAATTCCAATTCTCGTAATTAATTTACACTGAGATTGAATTTTCACCGAACTGATTGCATTATAAATTTACTCACATTTTGGTATTCTGCTACACTTGACTTTAGTTTCGAATTCATTGCAGTCAATATTCATTTTATTGTTACAAGTTTGCTGGAAATATCAGTTATAGTTCACAAGAAATCTAATGATTAAACAATCACCATCCTTATTTCCATTTCATTCCACTATTTTATATTTTAACATATATATGTATTTGAAAGTATACTTATCGTTATTTTTAATTTTATACATACACATACATACATAGACTCACGCCTGTTTCCCCGAAGGGGTAGGCAGAGGCATATTAAACGCCCACTTTTCGCCAGTGTTTTGATCCCACGTAATAGGTGGCGAGCCTATTGCCGCTTATTGGGACATTTTGTTTGCCAGAGCCTCGTCGGTTGATCGGCAGGTGCACCGCTTGCAGGTGAGGTTGGCTTGGGACCCTAAGTTCTTGGTGGGAACCCTATGCACCCTACCTATTTTTAACCTATTTTTAATTTTATGAAGATTACAATGATGGCTTCAAGGTTTTCAATGTACCTACCACATGTTAACTGTAAGAGGATTTACTTGCTCAGAACATTCGTAATTAAACTAAGCTATTTTCTAGTTAGCAATGTCCAAAAAAATAATAATTAAAACCTTTAGTGGCATAAGTTGTATATGACACAAATTGTGTTCTGGGTTTAATAAAACTGTTGGTAACAATAATTCCTTACCTACTAAAATAGACAAAGAACCTCATTTAAAATGAAAATGTTGCCACTACACAAATGAACTTCCCAAACACAAGAGTCTCTTATATGGCAATAAACAGATCGCAAACATTATTAAATAGGCCGCCCACACGGTCACAATTTGGTGAAACAAAGCTTAATTAAAACGTTTTAATGAATATTTCGCGATAATATACGTATAAAGTCCAGGTAGGTATATTATTACTGCGTCATAATCGAGTCACTATTTTGATTTCTAACAAATTACTGCGGTAATTATACGTTAGTATTCTGATACGACGGCGAAGACGGTTGGTTTTATTATTAGTATATGATATTCTTGATCACAATACCCTAACAAAATAAACTAAGTCTACTAACTTAGAAATTTAACTGAACATTTTGACAGTTTACCATATGAATACTATAAAATATTTGGCAGCCAGTATGGCAAAATAAATAGGATGGTGTTCTGATATCAACAAGCAACTACTTTCTTCGAGGACCAGCTATTCATTTATCTCGATCAATTTTTATAACTACAGCTTATGATCAAAATTGCCCGCGTTTCTACAATAAGTCTTCATCCGAAGCGGCAGAGGCAGCGATCACGTAATCGATATACTTATCTCAAGTTAAGGAGTACAGAGCGTATATGTAAAACTTGTTCTACTACGCCAGTTATTTCACCATTCATCTTCGGAATTTGGTTCTGCGGATTTATTATCTGTATTAAAACTAAGTACGGCACTTTGTTTCATCAGATTAGGAATTTATGCTGGGAAGTTTGAATTACGAACTGCAGTCATTGTATATCATAGAATAAGTTTCTTTTTTTAATTTGCAGTGGCTATGTTCGTTTCATAGAATAAGTTTGTGTTTAAAAAGGACATTTGGCGACATAGTTATTTTAGTAATATACATATATACATGAATAACATTGTCGCTACGAGATCAGATTTCCGAAACCAAATGATCTTCGGTTTAGATTTGCGTATCCTCCTAGCGTTATCCCAGTTTCAACCTGGGGTCCTCTAACTAGTCTAACCGGATATGGCTGAATGTTAACTTTTTCAAATGATAAAAGTTACTTATAGTTTTATCAGATATTTACTTCTTGTTATGTAACAAGGCGGTATAAGTCTAAATATAGAAACAACCGCGATGAGTGCTTGTCGATTAGATTACACCACCCACGTACTTAAGCCAAATTAGTATATAGATAAAGTCCGATATGTTCGATACTTATTTCGTACTCTTGTATTGTATTAACATTGATAAGATCACTTACGGAGATATATACTGAAGCCCGTGACAACGCCACATGAATAAGAAAGCGTAGGTGTTGTGAACTTGTGAATTGGAAGCTATAGGTCGGTTCATGAAAGATGACCACTGCGCAGAAATCATTTTTAGGTCCCCGTGGAGGTGCGGGGTGAGGCGCGGGTGGAATGCCAATGGCGTGGCTCCGTTCTTGACGCATTCCCTAAATGTGTCAAGAATGGAGCCACGCCATTGGTGCAAAAATGTACATATGCGCGACGGCCGCCATTTGTGGTCAACTTTCGTGAACCGATCTGTACTAATTGAATACTTCGTATCACTACCAAATATTATAATATACTAAGCGCTCCCTATTTTAATTTTTTTTTAATAAAATCTTCAATTTCAAACTAGACTGAGCTGTAATATGATGGCCAATTCACTATCCCTACCCTATGGTCCACCTAGCCGGGGGCCGCCCGACCTTACGCTATTATTACTCCGGCTAGGTGGTTCGACGACCTGAAAAAGGTGGCTGGAACAAACTGGATGCGGAAGGCTGAGGACCGTGAACTGTGGCGTGTGTTGGGAGAGGCCTATGTCCAGCAGTGGACTGCGATAGGCTGATTGAGACCCTATGGTACAGCCTTTCGCAACCCTCTGCAGGACTTAGGTCTCTCCTAATTCGCGTCACAATAGCATTGAGTGCCTCCTTGGTCCAGTGGATAGCGTATGCGACTGCTGATCGGAGGTCCCGGGTTCGATACCCTGGTCGGGTCATACAGGCGTGAGTCTATAAAAAAATACCATTGTGACTCAATAGAAAGATTTAGCCTACTATAACATGCCTGGCTTGATTTCGAATTTTTGACCCCTCACAGGTGAACATGCACCGTGAATTATTATTTGTCGCTCCCTTTGATACCCACTAAATAAAATCATGCTTAATCTGTCACCACAAAACAGACCAAATGAACCGGCTCATTACTAAAAGATTTTCTTGTACGGCCTTTGAAACAAGAATAGCAGCGTATACATTGAACATTGACGAGTGAACGGCAAAACGTGTCTCGACACTTACAAATAATAAACAAATTTAAAACCTCTCAAATCTATCTTCTCTCTCTCACTCACTTCACTTGAACTATGTCCACAATTCCCGATCTTAAAATAGTCCATTTATACAAAAATAATAAGAGAAATTGAAACATCTCTCAACAAAAAAATAACACTGCAAAAGTTTGAGCACCACCCTCCTACTTACTCACCGAAGGTTATTCCGTAGCCATTTTGCAATACATTGTTTGTTCAATTTATACTCCCCTGTTTTCCACAGATGCGTTACTCTATTGTTGCACCCATCGCAATACAGATCAACCTTAAAACAATAGCATTAAAGCACAATTTCGCACCTTTCAAAGATAAATGTTATTGCTGTTCCTTGTTTAGACATCTTGAGGAAATGTTGCGTTTTCGGCACTTACGAGTCAATGAACTTTGCATAGGGCTACCGACACTCGACTGCAAACTTCAGGTATCTTTTGTATTTGATGAAAAAACTTTACTTGACAAATCGACGGCTTTCGTGGAAATCTGTAATGTAACTTATTTGTCTGTGGTTTTAACCTCTTGTATGCCGGAATACCAGACACAATTAAAAAGCTATTGTGTCTCGCGTAGATCTGCGTTCCGGCATACAAGGGGTTCATGGCGACAAATTGCTTACGAAAGTTAAAATTTGCCTCTGCTGTAACATAAAATACTATACTTAAAATAATGCTTCCTTTAAAATGCAATTATTCGTTTAAACATTTAAAACTTAACAGATGCGATTAAGAGAATCTTTAAAAAGATAACATCAAGTCTATTTGCTTTAACTGAAAGTTCGTCTCAAAGGCAGGTAAAGGTGATCAAATTGGTTCATTTACAGAAACTGATAATCTAAATAATGAATTTCAAATAGTGTCCAATGAATTTTCAAAGTAATTCGCACTACACAACAGAGGTTTAAATAAAGCCTAATTTAATCAAAAGCTACGTTTGTTCATATTTTCTCAAAGTGAAATTTCTATAGGTACGTCTGACAAATTATATTAAGTTATCGGTTAAAGCGACTCCGAGGAATCAATTTAAACATTTCAGTTTTGGAACAAAGTTTGTAATGGCCGCCTTCTCTGTGATCCGTCTATTTACAAAATACTTAGTGCTAATCTACGTACAAAATACAATGAATAACTAAATTCGTGCGAAGTTAAACAAGGTAAACTTTAGAAACTCAATTACCAAGGACTCCGTTTCGTATTTTGGTTGAAATTTAATATTTAATTGGTAAGTGCAGTCTGCGTTGCAATGACGGACCCCTGGGTGGGTTTGTAAAATATAGCGGGTAGCGGGCCACATGTAAATATATTCACCACTCCCTGAAGAGCTTTTGTGAGAAAACATTGGAGGGGGGAAGTTTCGCGGAGAGGCGCCTAGCGCAGGGTAAAGTATTTTGTTGTCTGTCGGAATCGATGAATATAAAATGTTAAGGTGCTGTAGATCTTATATAATGGTGTATAACGACAGCAAACGTGATACTTTTTAGGAGCTTCAGAGCTGTAGTTTATGCTTATGTTTACTGTCACACTTCAAATTCGTGGGCTGTTTGACGAAAAAAGTGCGATTTTGTAAGTGAATTGTTAGCAAAAAATTTTGTTATAAAGGTTAATAATGTGCGGCAGTCAAAGACGACCAATACATGTGACCTAAAACCAAATGTTTATGTGGATTTATAGGTACAGTTAGGAGAGTATCACTCTCGCTTATGTGCTCAAGTTGACGTACACCACTAAAGCACCGCCGTTTCTTCAAATTAGAAGTTACTGAACTGCCAACCTAAGAAACACAGACCGATCATCTTTTCATAACAACTGTCTCTTGAAGTAAATTTTATTCTTCAAATCAAATGTAAGATTGTCTGCCAGTAATATTCGGTATCGTACATCGATATATACGTACTAAGTATCGTACATGCAAAGCTCGTACATTATTTTCTTACCCATCATATCACAAAACCACTTTCAAATTCAAATTCAACGTGACCGACCAATTGCCATGCCGAATTCAGAAGGTTTGTGTAAAAATAACGATCGGAAAGGACATCGCTAAATAAATTGTGCCTATTTTATTTGAATTCCCTTTTTCATGGCCGTCAGCTACCAAATTTATAGCCTGAATAAGAACTAAAAATTGTATCAACAAGATTAAATTTTCAAGAGCAATTCGCATAGGTAACTAGCTAACCGTTGGTTTTGAATAGAACGTTTCATACAAAACCATTTCATACAAACCCATTTCATACAATATTGTTTCACGTTATACGTTGAGCTTGCGGTGGATATGCTTTGGTAGTTTGAATTTTTTAATGTTTGATGTTGAGTGGATGTAGATTGATTAATCGAATCATACGGTGGATGAACACTTTTCTATCTGTTTTGTTGCATTATTCGTTGTTTCACAAATTCAAAACTGTGTTATTGCTTTCGTTGTGTTTAAATTTTATATACTTGTTTGAACCATGGCTTCGCCTGCCTCGATTTCCGTGTACGAGTAAAAGCTCGAGATCTTTGCCTTTTTCACTGGCTGCGAACGTACCTATTATAGAAATTACTATTTAATTGCCAGTATATCAAATGCTTCATAATAAAAAAAATACTTTCTTCATACTTTTCATTGTGTAATCGAGGATCTATGTTACCTCGTGGTAACACAAATCCTCAATTACATCAATATCCAGGGTAATCCAAGGTTGCATAAACCATCTGTGATTATCTGTGCAATCTATAGCTGAAAATTGATTTTGAGTGAATTGCCCGTACACGACATGAATGTTGTACAGTGGTATCTACGTGTATATTCCTTACAGCTTATTTTTTTTCTACAAATTATAAAATAAAACTTTGAATCTAGTGCGATACCGGAGATGTGCTCAAGATGACATAGTCAGATAAGATGACACACTATCAATATTGATATAAATATTCGCGCTAAGGGTGAAGTAGTAACGTATTATACTGTGCCTGTAGATGGCATTAGTACTCAAATTCTAATATGTCGGAAAGCAGACGCAGATTGGCAAGTAGTTAATGTTTTTGTGATTTTGATATGCAAATAATTTTGCTTTCGCTTTTGTTTGGTGGTGAAAATACATGTAAGGTAAGGATCTTTAAGTTGCTTTACTTTGCAATGTAAAATTGTATTAATATACGACACAAATATTGCTAAAACCGCATTCTAACTTCAAAGCTTTTGTCGATACAGTTTAAATAAAACTTGCACATCAATTGGGTAAGACGACACTCCAGACGTGGGTAGATATAAGATGACATACTATGTCCTTCACTAATAAAGATGGAGAAGAAGATGATCCAGCCTGCATTTATTGCAATGAACTATTCAGCCAATCTAGGCCGAAAGAACATTGGGTGAAGTGTCAACTGTGTTCGAACTGGTGCCCTACACTATGCGCAGATATACCAGCGAAAAAGAAAAAAATTGTTTGCGAACTGTGCTCTTAAAATTATTATTGTATAAGACGATATACATTTACAGTCTTATTAATAAACTAGGATTAGCGTCAGAACAACTTTACTCGAAGACTTAAGCCAAGATTAGGCAATTATGGTATTAATAAACTAGGAGTAAGGACGGAGTTAACTATTCATAATTTACTCCGGGAATAAAAGTTACTCCGCGGAGACCCATGGTTTAACGCTGGAGTAAGCAAGGAGTGAGCATCTATTTGTCACGGGGTACGGTAGACTAGATCGAAACTTTACCTGAATACTAAAACATAAAAAATAAAGATTTCGAGTCGACAACATATATCCGCAAAATTCGGATTGTCGAGTATTTTGTTAATTTCTAATGCTTCTGACAGTATTAGAAATTATTATAATAAAAAAGATAGAAAAGTCACTGTCACCGAATAACAGTCATGTTGAGTATCTACTATGTACTTTGTATACCATGTGTAAATACTTCTTGCAGTTAGATATATTTCTTATCGGTATAAACAGTTTGTTTAAAAGACAATGATTATTAAAGTATCCGTCTATTATGAGAGAATTGTGTTACTTCGAATTTACGCGAGCGAAGCCGCGGGCAAAAGCTTGTAGATTTATATTGTATTTCCAACTTTCATTGAGATTTATATACCTACATAACCCAAATATATTTTCACATTTGTTTGGTGTTCGTTACAGTACTTACTAGTATCTGATTTTGTAATTTTATTATTGTGGGTTAAAATTAATAGAGATTATTTCATTGAAGGTTGCCAACCAACACAAACGCTTGCCCTTGCAAAGGGTCTTCTACCCTTTGCAAGGGCAAGCGTTTGTACGGCAGAAATTTACCTCTTGGAAGTAAGAACGCATGCGTTATGATAATTGAGTGCGCTGTGCGTATATCTGTCAGTACTGACACATCATACAATATAATGTCATATTGTGCACAGTAATTACATTATTCGCTTATATAAACTAATAATTATATAAGTACTACGCTTAAACGGCTGAAACAGTTTTCTCTACTAATATTATAAACGCGAAAGTGTTAATAGATATTATTTATTAGATAATATTATATTGGACATGTATTGGAACATGGCTTTGACATTTGACTGTATGCAAGGCGATGTTATTATTTAGATATGATACTATGTATATAGTGTCATGAATACCTACTGACCGAGCTACTTTGTACCCAATAGTTTCTGAAGTCTTTAGAATAATCAAGAGTGTCTTCCCACAACTTGAGACTAAAAGTAGATTTGTGTTACCCCGAATTTAACGCGTGCGAAGCCACGGGCAAAAGCTAGTTGTCAAATAAAAGTGTTTAATAAAAAGTTTTTATTCGACCAGGTCATTTTGTTCATTCTTTTTACTTTTAATATCAGTGGGTTGCCATAACGTATACCTTAATCTCAGGGTAAGAATAGTATTGTTACTCCGAACTTACTTGGTATTTATTAATACCGTTATTAACACGTAGCTATTCCATAACTAATCCCGAATTAACTACCCCCGGTGTTACTTTGGAGTAAAAGAAGAATAAGCATTTTTTATTAATAAGACCGTTAAAGTCTAAGATGGCATACCTACTATGTCATTTTAAACCATAGATATTTCGTCTTACACACGTCGACCTAAGTGCAATTTCTTGTTATTTTTTCTGATGTTTATTGTTCTAAAACTAAAATAATTTCGTTGATTTTGATACATTTAATAAAATACGCAATATGCTGATCTCACGTGACATCATTTATTTCCAATGCAAAGAAAAAGTACCTATGTCATCTAAAGCACAATTCCCTTACGACAATTATACCCACTGTACTAATAACAACGCGTAATACCGAATAAAATACCTAAGCTATCATCTAAATTAAGCTACATACACATGTTTTCCTAAAAGACATTCAGGAAAATCCCACAAAAATTACAAGAAACACAGGCCAGTCTAATTAACCTTTTCTTACAACACACCGTCTTCCCTACACACGTGTGGGTAACAAGCGGTAATGTGGGGTAAAACGGTAATAGTTGGCAACACAATAGGAGTAAATTCGATGAGACATCGATAGGGGTTGACCCGCCTACAAGCTACCTGCGTAATCGAACTGAGTGTTGTACAGGTGAAATGACGGTTGCTTCTGTATTCAACTTGGGTGGATTGGTTTTTTATTTTTATTTCTTTATTTGTATTTGGTAACTCTTGATGTAAACAGGATTGTAGCAGCTTTTGTTGACCTGAGAACTGTTAAAGAAGATTTTTTTACAAATTACTAGATTCTGCTCGCGATTATGCCCGCGTGGATGTGGATTTACTTGACAAAAGGTTACTTAGGTGTTATTCTGATGCGGGATTATAATACTGCTATATTTTATAAAAGTCCGTTCAGTAGTTTTTGTGTGAAAGACAACAAACATCCATCCACCCTAGCAAACTCTCGCGGCTATAGTTGTGTATCCCAATAAACATTTCAATTATACTGAAAATGTAAATTTACAAATTCGTTTATAGCTACAGTTTGAACTAGCTGCAATCCATTATGCAAATTAGCTGAATCGTCATTAACTCTACATTTACACTAAAAGCTGGTGAAACTAGACCTGGGAGTGTTTTATGTGAGATGTGTGGACATCGTACTTGCTTAGGCACTGCATGAAAGGACAAGCAATTTCCAGTAGCAATCTATGATTGTAAAGATTTAAACGCAGTTTTAAAAAGGACTTGCATCACTAGGCTTGTATATGCTATGTCGCACGGCTGAGGACAGGCCTTTTCTCACTATGAGAAAGTCATAGTATACCTTGCTAGCTAAAAGCTGGTTGGCTGGCAACACAATCCGACTTTACTCGTCTCAAATTTTCAATAATATTATCTATAGTCGTATTTTTTATTAGACGAAGTCAGCTGACGTTTACTGTGTTGTCAGTTTATGATGAAATAAAAATAGTGTTGTGACAAAGTGAATGATTAAAAAAACTCTTGAATGAATGAAATTGCATCGATTGTCTAGTAAATAGTTAGTGTGCCGAACGGCCGATATCGGGTACGGTGTTCGAGTTTTCGAAGACTACGTTCCTATAGCATTTACCTATACTGACCGAGTGTTTTAAACATTAAGGAAAACATTGCGAGGAAACTTGTAAGATCTATTTTCAATACATTATGTAGTTGAAACTATACAGGGTGTCACAAGACCCATCACCAAGCCGAAGTTTACTCGTTGTGGACATCATGCCAAGTCATACTAACCAAAAATAATACCTGGGAAACGATTTTTTTTAAGTTTTCACATTTTTTAAACCGCAATTTAAAGCGCGCGCGTGCAATGCTCGAAATATCTACCTATCCATGGGGTTATAGGGCATCTAGCGAACATCTTGGCGGGGTAAATGCATCGATTTTGTACTTAATGAGAAAAATTCCATACTAACTTTGAGCCTCAATATCTCCTGAACCAGTAATTTCCCAGGTATGGTGCCGAAGTAAAAAATGTTCGTAGTGATTGGTACAACATGGGATTTCAGTTTTCGTTAAGGGTCTTTTTACACCCTGTAGATGTATAAAATATAACAATTTATACTACTTACATAACTACTAGTAACTTATATCAGAGCACTTTTATTGTAATATAAAAAATAATATTATTTTATAGTTTGAAATGATTAACTATTCACACTCAATGTTCGTTCATCTGATTGAACGAGAACTAAACGCATCACTATTACTTTAAATATGACAACATTATTTTACAAAGTGACATTAGCTAATGTCAGTTGGCTTCGTCTAATTAAAAATACGACAATTATTTATAAAAATATTTTACGGATATTAAGCCTATACATACCCAGCATGAAAGGAAATTACACCTAAAACAAAAAATAATTGGATTTTCATTCGAGAAAGTTTTCCGTGGAATACATTGGCACAACTCCAATTCTCACATATCTTGTAAATGCACTTAAAACACGGTTTAGAGTTCCGCGTTCTACGAAAGTAGAACCTTTATAAGATCGCACCTACCTCCATTAGCTTGCAAACGTTTCTTGGTAACGAGTAGCAGTATTTTTAGATATACATACATACATACATATCGTCACGCCTTTTATCCCCGAAGGGGTAGGCAGAGGTGTATTTCTACACCCACTTTTCGCCAGATATACTTTAGTCCAACGTAATAAGGGGCGAGCCTATTGCCGTACCGGGTACATTTCCAGACTCCGTGCTGCTACTGAGAATTTCGTGACAGAAAAACCCAATAACACTGCCCGACCCAGGAATCGAACCCGGAACCTCCCGATCCCACGCGCACATTTATGCTGCGAGACCAACGAGGCAGTCGTATAGGGTTTGATGTCGAGTTTTCCGTCTCTACGCAAAGATGGTATTTGCATCGTGTTATCCCTTAGTCGCCTCTTACGACACCCACGGGAAGATAGGGGGTGGTGATACTTGTATTCTATGCCGTCAACCACACGGCTTCCCATTTTTAGATATTTTGTGCAATATAACTGCATTCTGATGGTAACTTTACAAAAAAATTTTCTTATATTTGCAATTTGCTTGCAACTTCGATTTGATTGGATCTGGGTCAAGAAGGGCATTAAAAATTCTGTTAAATTAAATTATTAAGTTCGCATACCAAATTTCAAAATACTTTACTCTATAATAATTTACTTAAACCTAGCATCAATATAAAACATTTCCGAAGCGGCACTAGCCATTGGTGACATAGTGATGATCAAAAGTACGATTCCTACCTTTTATACTACTGATTTAAACAAATTTGTAATTAAGCTTTTGCATCAGAAGTAAACAAGTGACCAAACATTTCTAGCAATGTTTACAAAACCCCTTTTTCCAAGAAAATTTACACTCCCAACTCTTAAATTATTCAATCATATTTCAGAATTTATATATTCTTCTTCAGCCCAACTCGTCTTTGCCCATATTTTTCACCACAAACCACACATAGACTGAAGTTTTGACTGCAGCCGTCGTCGGTATGAATACATAATTTACGAGATATCCTGTAAAAGGTGACGAAACCAGACTAATGAATTACTATGGTTTAAAATACGGAAATGTACTAACAGTCTTTTTCAAGTAGTAAGACTTTTTATAGTTTTCATAAAGTTGTTCAGATTTGACCGGAATTTAAGCATCGTTTTGTGAAATGTTAGGCAAAATTGAAGTATAAGAAAATAAGTGGAACAGTGAGTTCTTACAAGCTGGCTGGTTAACAACTTCGTACCTCCAGAAAGATTAAAAGACATAGTTTTATTCAACTTGACTGAATCTTTCTTTCATTTAATGTAAAGCGTTTCAATTTTACTTTAGACACTTCATACACTACCTATATTACAAATACCAATAAAATACCCAGATCATAAATCCAACTTAAGGACTGAAAAAGAATACAAAAGAAAATGACAAACGTAACACTCGAATGGAGTCAAAGAAAGTGAACTTTTCCTCCCTTCAACAATATTTCTTTCATTTTACGACCCTGTGTTAAGTCAAGCGGGATCGTCCATTCGGACATCAGAAATATACAATACAAAAAACAATTTAAATAAATATTTCCCTAATGCAGTTTTCTTCACGGTCGCCCCTCGGTCAGAGCACACGTATTATTTAAACTGGGGGCCTTTGCAAGCTCCCCTTTGTACGCTACGATGGCCACAGGTACTGAACAAATACCCTGGGAACAATTTTCACGATAATTCTCAATACTTGTAACGGCCAGCTTACAAGGAGTGGACTGGCAATTTAACTAACAACTAGAGGTCTTTTCTGTATTTTCTGTTAATATCTGCATAGTAGTTTTACAAATAAGAAAATGGAACATAGAATCTCGGAAGAGTATTTTTTTATTCAGTGAATAATCTTATATCGTTAACTCTAGTTAAGCTCGCGGTTACACCCGCGTTATCAAGGGTTACTGCTCCGCACTGCTGCTCATAGTGTGCTGTTATATAGCCAAAGCCTTCCTTGTTAAATGGGCTATCCAACACAAAAATATTTATCCCCATCGGACCAGTAGTCCAGTAGTCAGTTTGTGAGACTACGGCGTTCAACAAAAAAAAACTTCCGTTTTATAATTTTAACATACATAACTTCACGCCTTTATCCCCCAAGGGGTGGGCAGAGGTGTATTACACACCCACACTTCGCCAGTTATGTTTCGGTCCCAATGTAATAGGGGGCGGGCCTATTGCCATCTACCGGGCACATTGTTAAGCGAGCGATAGATAATTAACATTTTAATACACACATAACTTCGAAAAGTCAGAGGTGTGTGTGCACTGGGTAACTTGGGATCGAACCCGAGACCATCATCTCGGCAGTCCGTTACTTACACCACTGGGCTATTACCACTTTATAATATTAGTAGAGTACTACTGATATTCTAACACGCTCAGAACAAATCTTTAACCTGTCTTGTAGAAATACCGACTTTGTTGCATTTATCAAAATAAAAATATAAGTTTTATCAAGACATACGTACATACATACATAGACTCACGCCTGTTTCCCGGAGGGGTAGGCAGAGACTACGGAACGCCATTTGCAACGATCCAGACATATCTCTCTTGCTTCATTCACTCCCATCAGATTCCTCATGGATGCTCTTCTGTTCAGGGTACTTCTCACCTGTGCTGTTTTTAGGATGTCTCCAATCTGATCAGAGAACGTCCGCCTAGGTCTTCCCCTTCGTCCTGTCCCTTCCACACTTGCCTTATATATCTGCTTGGTCAGTCTTTCGTCATCCATCCTCTCCACGTTCCCAAACCATCTTAACATACCTTTCTCGATGCTTGTCACTACATCTTCTTTTACCCCACAACACTCTCTTATCACACAATTCTTTACTCTGTCAGAGAGACACCACACATACTTCTCAGTGCTCTCATTTCTACAGCATTTATTCTACTTTCATGACTTTTCTGCCATACCCAACTATCACTACCATACATAAGAGTAGGTACTAACACCCCTCTATGCACAGCCAAACGTGCCTTTTTGGACACGTTTTGGCTATTCATAAACGCCTTTAGAGCTCCATTCACTCTATTACCTGCATTAACTCTTCTTTCAATATCTTCTACATTCTTACCATCTCTTGTAAACAGCGTACCTAAATATACAAACTCATTTACTTGTTCCACTCGCTGTCCATCGATCATAACATTACAAGCCGTAACGCATTCCTCCTTTTCAAAAACCATAACTTTCGTTTTACTTACATTCACTTTCATTCCTTTCCTCTCTAACGCACCATGCATGATTGTTACCATCTCCTGCAACTCCTCCACTGAAGATGCAAGTATAACCTGATCATCAGCATAAAGGAGGCATTTGACAAGTAACTCATTCATCCTTAATCCACAATCACTATGTTTCAAGTCTTGCAAACAACTGTCCATGAAGAGGTTGAACAGCCACGGCGACACATCCCTGTCTAACACCTGTGTTGATGGTAAACCAGTCAGTGTATGCCCCGTTTATCCTCACACAAGCTCTAGAATCCTCATAAAGGGATTTCAGAGCTCGAATTAGGCTGCTGTTTACCCCATACATCGACAGTACCGACCACATTTCATTCCTCACCACTTTATCGTAAGCCTTTTCCAAATCCACGAATGCGCAGTAGACCTTTCGACCTTTGGCCAAAAATTTCTCGGCTATGCATCGCAAGGAAAAGACTTGATCCGTACACCCCATACCCTTTCTGAATCCCGCTTGTACATCCCATATTTTCTTGTCGGTTACTTTCATAACTCTTTCAATCAGTACCTTCGCATACAATTTGCCAACAATGCTCAGAAGGCCTCTATAGTTTTTGCAGTCTTGTTGCGAGCCTTTTCCTTTATAAAGAGGCACAACTACTGCTGTGGCCCAGTCATCAGGTACTCGGCCGGTGCTCCAGCACATGTTGAATAAACGCTGCAGCTGACTAACTATGATGCCCTGTCCAGCCTTCAGCATTTCGACTGTAATCCTGTCATACCCTGCAGCCTTACCTAATTTCATACTAGCCAGTGCCTTCAAAATTTCATCCACGCCAATATCACTTTCATCATTGCTATCATTACCATTCATTTCACCTGTTGATGTCTCTGTCGTCGTTTTTTCAAATAATCCTTCAAAATACTCTTTCCATCTCTTCAGCACACACGATTCACCATTCAGTATCTTTCCATTCTTGTCTCTGATTGCTGTGTATTCTGAGGATTGAGTTTTTCCTCGAACTGCACGAACGGACTTCCAGAAAAACTTAATGTTTCTCCGAAAGTCGTCAGATAATCTTCTATTAAACTCATCTTTCTTTTCCTCTTTTTTCCTTTTAACCATTTCTTTCACTATTCTTTTAGACCTAACAAACTCCTTTCTTGCTTCATCTATATCATCACTCGTTGCCTTTCCCATTCTTTCATTTGCTCTGGCAGCCAACCAATCTAACCTCGCTTTCTTCTTCTCTGATACTGCTGATTGTACATCCTTGTCCCACCATGTATTCTTAACCTTTCGTAGTTTCCTTCTCTTGATCACACCACATACTTCAGACGCTGCACATACTACCTCTTTTTTAAAGGAATGCCATAACTCTTCCATATCATTTATGACATCGAACCTCTCAAATCTTACTATCAATCTTCGTTTATACTCATCTTTCACATCTTTCTCTTGCAGATTTTCTACTTTTATTCTTTCCAAGACCCTCTCTTGATTATTTTCTCGGTGTCGCCATCCTCTAAAGAGCCCACTTATCCGGCTTAACACCAAAAAGTGGTCTGTATGGATGCCGATCCCTCGAAAAACTCTCGTATCCAACACATTCTTTCTCAGTCGTTCATCTACTATTACAAAATCAATCATACTTCTTCTAACATTTTTCGCCTCACGTGTATACAAATGTATCCTTTTGTGATCAAACATGGTGTTTGTCACACAAAGGCTCCACTCCAAACAAACCTCAAGAAGTTCTTTCCCATTTTCGTTCACACTCTTATCACCGAATCCACCTAAAACCCTTTCAAATCCATCTCGCTTTACTCCCACCCATCCATTGAAATCACCTAACAAAATCAATCTCTCGTTATCCTTACATGTCCTCAGAATCTCTCTTAAACTCTCCCAAAACTCCTGCCTTTCGACTTTTTCTTGTTGTGACATACTCGTTACTATATTGACCGGGGCGTAAACCCCTACAATAAGAAGACGAGTAAGTCCTACTTTCATTCTCATCCATAGTAGCCTTGCATTTACACATTCAAATTCTTTTACGCACTCATTTATTCGCGCAGACAATATTAAGCCAACTCCCTTGCAGGCTCTGGTGGTACTATCTACTCCGGACCAATATGAAATGAAATGAATGAAATGAAAAATGATTTATTGCTGCCACAACCAGACAAATTACATAATAAAAGAAAGGCACACAAAAATAAAAAAATAATAATAATAATAAAAAAACATCTACATAATAATAACATTAGCAACAACTAAGGCCAGGTCGTGGCAGTAATGGGACCCCGTTCAGCATAACACCAGATCTGCTGGCACTGATATTCTACGGGGCCCTGAGTGACTCACGAAGGCGCAAGACAGAGGATAGCTAAACTAGACAAATACAATTATGTATCGATATAGGCAGGTAAGTACTAAAAAAGTGTACACAGTAACAATAAACAACATCACGCATAGCAGCCTGCAGCGCGGGTGCGGGCGGCGCGGGCAGCATGTGGGGCGGAGTCTACGTCGCATCATCCGGCGACAAAAAGAGACAACCGACAGACTGCTCACCGCACGCGCGGCGCGCACACGCACTGCGCTTTACAGTCACACGATCGTAGTGCAATAACAAAAGATTACGTTAATTATAATAACGAGTTTGTAACATTATTACTGTAAACAACGCAGTACCTACATTATTGCCTTAGAGTAAGCGTTACCCACGAGTAAGTCGATCCAATCTCATTTCCTTGCACAATTGGTCGGTACAAAAAGCTTATTAAGTAAGGAAATCTACACCTGACATAGCACGATGGCCGCAATCCATGGGTAAGTGTCTATAAGAGCTAACAATAATTACATAGATTGCAACACAAACATAACGAGAAAATATATATCGTGTCAGTTACCAAACTTTACATATACATAAATTTATTGTCCACATAACAATCATGACATACTAAGCATATACATATTTACAGCAATCGATACCAAAATACATCTATATTTTTTATATACTTTCAGTTCACCCATCCCGCCTGATTTGTGATGGGAAAGACAATCAACGCTCTTAGTGAAGAAAAAGTCGGTCAGCACAGCCACAAACACCACGGGCACCCGGCTACCAGTCTTCAGTACACATCAGCCACGTAATATGTACTAGAAGTATTTTGTATGTGTTTTTTTTGTTCAGTACCATATAAGTATATGCGACGAGTTTAAATTGATTATACCTAGCTTCCGCTGTGCGTCAATAAGATATCTCCGCAGATGAATTTTAAAAGTGCCAATTATTTTAAGAGATCTTATAGGCGGGGGCAGATTATTCCATATTTTGGAAGCCGCATAACGGAAGCTACCTCTAAATGCTGCTGTTTTATGAGGCAATATGGAAAGCTGTTGCGAACACTGCCTGCTAGCACAGTCGCGTCTGCTCGTAACCCAACTAATTTTATTAAAAAGATAGACTGGCTGCTGGCAATGAACGACACCAAACATAAGGGATGCCAAGTGTAACTTACGCCGTGATTTCATTTTAAGTATGAACTTATCATTTAAAAAAGGCGTTACATGACTTCTACGTCCTATTGCGAAACAGTAACGAGCGGTGGCGTTCTGGACTCTCTGGATCAAACGATCCGTGCGAGCCAGCAGACGTGGTCCATACACAGTGTCCGCGTAATTTAATTTGGAGAGAACTAACGATTCGACCAATCGTACTCGCAAATATTCGGATAAATATGGTACTATTTTGTAAAGAATACGCAACCTGTAAAAACAGTTACGTACTACTTCAGCGACATGTTTCTCGTATCTTAGATTCGAGTCAATATTCAGACCTAGGTTGCGGGCTTCACTCACTCTCTCAACTACCTCCCCCATGAGCGTAATGCTAAAGACCGGTAATGAACGGAGTTGGTTTTGTGTACCAAAAATCATATATTTTGTCTTTTTTGGATTCAGCACCAAAGAGTTATTCTCAGCCCACTCCACAATTCTATCGAGATCCTGCTTTAAACTCTTTATAGCCATAGCATACTGATTAGGCTTAAAAGACACATACACCTGAATGTCATCAGCGTAGATGTGATACTGCGAATTAATTATGCAGTTAGTTATGTCAGCACAATACATGATAAAGAGTAAAGGTCCCAGGATTGATCCCTGTGGAACACCCCTCACGAGCGGACTGTAATCTGAGACTACCATTTCACCATCAGACTGACGACGCACCTCCACCGTCTGCCCACGGTGTGACAGATAACTATGGAACCAATTGACCGTTCTGTTGTCACAGCCATAGTAATTTAATTTTGAAAGAAGCAAGGAAATATTTATACTTTCAAAAGCACGCGAAAAGTCTAGTAGAACTAGTAACGTGCACATACTCCGATCCTGTGCAGAAAGAATGTTATCTGTCACGTCAAGCAACGCGGTAGCGGTCCCACGGCCCTTCCTAAAGCCCGACTGAAGCGTCGGTAATATTTTATTTTCCTCCAAGTATTGAGACAGTTGCCCACTTACCACTTTCTCAATTACCTTGGACAAACAGGGGAGAATGCTGATAGGCCTTAGGTCTTTAACGTCATCAGGGTTATGATTTTTCGGCAGTGGCCTGACTACAGCCAATTTCCAGGTGTCAGGGAAAGTTGCCGTCAGTATAGATGAATTTATTATATGAGTAATTGCTGATAACGAATAAGGCTGAGATAGCATCAACATCTCTAAGCTAATACCGTCACAACCCTCTGCGTTAGATTTGAGTGCCGAGAGATATTTAGAAATAACTACAGGGCTTACCGGTAATATGGAAAAGACGGCATCACTATGTTTATTAAATTCAAAGAAGGTCATAGCCGAGATTTTTACTACTGGGTTACCTGGCACATTTAAAAAATGGCTATTAATTAAATTCGGGTCTGAAAGGTGAGAGGGAAGGTCAATACCTTTTTTATTTGGCAGTAAAGTGGTTTTAATATTTTTCCATATTTTTTTTGGATCATTAATTTTACTATTGATATTAAATTTAAAATATGCTACTTTTTCATTGTATAAAGACGACGATACAAGTGATTTCAGCTGCTTATAATATGCTTTTTTGTTTTCTGATTTACAGTTGCGATATGCATTTAACGCGTTATCCCTCAATTTCATCATCAATTTTATAGTGTCTGTAATCCAGGGATATGATGGTTCTCTGATAAGAGTTGTCTTAACTGGCGCGTATGCATCAAATACTCCAAGTAGGTAGGCATTAAAAGTGTCAACCATCTCGTTAACCGTGTCAAGATGCAAAATCTTGCTCCAAGCCACGCGGGATAGGCTATCCCGTAAACATTGTAGATTGACATGTTTCAGCGGTCTGTATTTTACTTTATACGGTTTAAACCGCTCCCTCCGTATAATAAATTCGCACAAAATTAAAGAGTGTCCACATATATTTCCTAATGATTCGGTTGTAATTTTTTTAGCTCGTAGATTTGTGCAAATAAGGTCAATTAGGGATTCACTTGACTCTGTGAAATGTGTTGGAACAGTAACAATTTGCGATAGGCTAAGGCTGCTCAGAAACTCCTCAATCGCCTTAGCTCTAGAGTCCGTCCCAGTGAGCATATTGACGTTGAAGTCCCCTAATAAAATGCAATAGTCAGAGTTGGTAAGTGACGCCAGTGTGTCGGTCATAGCATCAAGGAAAAGATTTAAATCGAGCCACGGCGGCCGGTACGCAGTCCCAATCGTTACCCTTTGTCCGTTGAGCGTGACAGTAAGCCACATCTGTTCTATTGACTCGAACCTAGGATCGACCGCTATAGTGAGTATGTGCACGTTGAGACCACGCCTGATATAAAATCCGACCCCTCCACCTCGGCCCGAGCGAACGCTGGTAGGTATATGACGGAGATAGTAACCGGGCACCGTAGGAGCTCTCCCGTCCTCGCCCGGACGCAACCACGTCTCGTTGATGGCTATTAAATTTAATTGGTATCGTTGCATCATAGCGATAAAATCATCATGGTTGGTGCCTAATGAACCTATATTTATAAAACCTATTTTAAAATATTTCTCACCCATTATGTAACAATGTATATTTAAACATTTCCGCACACGAATCAGTGAAATATATTAGGTTGACTTTGTATAATATACTAACGAAGAAATAAACTTGTTCTAGTGTGACCAGTGACGTAAAAATATAATAAAATTGTATGTACACACATATATATGATATATTATCAAAGTTATTATGGAATCTGAAATGACACTTTGACCTCGGTGATAGCACAGTTGTGAGATACTTTACAAACATAACCGTATTAATACAAAAAGAAATGGCCCATGGCAACCGAAACAGTTTAGAGATTTTACACATTACATGAATCTTGATGTTAGTTAAACTATTATAGGGTCGGACCGAAAACACTCTCAAAGTCCGTGTCTTCCCGAATGCAATACGCTTTGTCTCCCTGGCTCTTACGCACATAAGTACGTCCCCGTCGGCACCAGACATAGTTCCATCCAAGGTCACGGGCTACACCCCGCGCCCTACGAAACAAGTCCCGGTTCTTTTTCGTAAGGCGCTCGTTGATGTAGAAGCGCCGTGCAGGACCGGGAATACCCAAGTCGTTGGACGTTGCACCTCGGCGCACACGCGCGCTTGACAACAGCTCATCACGCAAATTGCGACAAGCCAGACGCACAGTGAGGGGGCGGGGCCTACGCTCCGGGCCGGCGGCGTCCGTCGAAACGATGTGGCGTGGACCAACGCGCAAGCAATATCGCGTTGTTCTAATTTAACGCCAAGTTTTGCGGCTATCTGTAAAGCCGTGTGAACCGCATTCTCACCGTTGACCTCGGGTAGGTTCGAAATCTCGACATCAAACGCCAATAAATCCTGGCCCCGGTCATTGATTTCGCGTTTGAGTTGAGCAACTACGCCATGCAATTCTGACTGGTCCCTTACTCGCACCTGTTTTTCTATAGCGATAACTCGCTCATCCAGTTTTTCTAGGTGACACTCACAAGCCCTGACTGATGCTCGTATCTCTGCCATCTTTTCCCGAAAGGCCAACAGTTCCTTATTAATGCTGCGCATATTGTCTCGAAATATATGCATCTCGGTCGTGATCTCCTCATTCAGGCTATGTGCAGTTACTGACGTCCCGGCCGTGAATACGCTGTCAGACAGCTGTAGGTCGCCGCAATCAGCTAAGGTGGATAGCTCCGAAGCGCCGACCGTCCGATCTGGGGGACTCCGACCCACAGTCTGACAAGAACCGCTGCCCCTTACCGGAGTCTCGGCTTTGTTGTCCGTTGGCCTGTTTTTTTTACACTCCGGGCATTGCCATGACTGAGCTACCGAGCCGGAGGATGGTAAAGCCACACAGCGACGATGATACACGGCGCTACACCTGTGACATCTCGCGGCGTCCGCCGGAGATATGAATCGACCGCAACCACCGCACTTCGACATATTGTTGTAGTAAAGTTGAGCTGAATGAAATCGTAGGTGATACACCAGTGGCGCGCTAGATGGCGCTGCAACGGTCGAATTGATAAAAGTGTGTTTACGGTAGTAAATGATGACACTTAGCGCTTTGGAGTATAAGCACTAGGTGGTCTAAGGGTGCGCACACACTAGAAATAAGTCACAGACAATTAAAAGTTTTATATTTTTAAATTCACCTTATTTTCACCAAAGTACGGGTAGATATCACTGTTCCAAAAGTCAATATATTTACTGTTATTGTTTCTGTCCTTACACAACACATAAACACCTTCGCACAATTTATGTTGTAGCAACTTAGTTTATAAGTCTTTCTACAATAAAATAATCACTAATTTGAACTGTTTTTGATTTTATTTACGTAAACAACAACAACGGTCAATCCACTGATTTGACACTCGTGACGTCCCTCAACAACAACGACTCAACAATACGCCGTGTAGCTGCCATGCTTTGTAGTGTCACATCCTTTCTTTTTCGTTTCATTCACACACAGAACATCAATCTTTCTATCATCCATCATCTGGCATACTTCATCCAATTTTCCGTCCATTCCACCGCCAACATTCAATGTTGCAAATCGGCTTTCCGTAGGCCGCTTTTCGCCCTCGCGGGAAACGAGACGTGACAGGTTGCGAACCGTGTCGCCGCCATTTGAAGAATAATTAATGTTTGTCCTCATAGCGTTCCCACGAGTAATAGGGATTTAAAAGGTCCATCCCCGCAGAGCCCTGTACGGGGGTAAGATGGAATCCTAGCTGTGCCCTGTGACCACCAACACAGGCACCCTCCGTTTGAGACCAGCTTGCCCTCTGGCCACGAATACGGTTTTGTGTCGGGTATGCTCCCTGAAAGTTGGTTTAATTTCGGAGTTTTCCTTCTCCTAGACAGGTTGCCAACCAAGGCTAACGAGGCCCATCTCCCCGAACGTTTGGTTTAATTTCGGAGTTTTCCTTCTCCTAGACAGGTTGCCAACCAAGGCTAACGAAGCCCATCTTTTATCAAGAAACTAAAAATAAACTTATAAGTACCAGCATTGATATTGGTGTTAGTAGCTTCGTAACTATAGCAAAATTCCTCTAAGTTAATTTCTTTTCTTTCCTTGTGTAGGGAGTTCAGTTACGTCTGTGAGTTAACTTTGGTAAGTAGTAAGTTGTGTCCACGTTATTTGGCCGAGTTAAGCAACAAGTATCGGGTCTCTAATATGATTTATGTGACCATCCGCCGGTTGCTGATCTGATATCAAAAGGTGACCGATGAAAACTGTCAACTTGGTGAGACAACTTGAAGAAATATATGGTATAATTAATTTAAGCGGCAAAAATAATTTCCTTATAATGGACTCAGCGACCAAACTAAATAATACGTATTGATAGATACTTACTTACTCCTGGCTTAGTTAAATCATCAATCAATATATATATCGGAATGGTCATGAGTACGAGACGTCAACTGACTACGAAACGGAAGTGTGAAGATGGCGCGCTTCGACAGAGTCTAGTGTGACGTTCGCTACAGTCGAAGAGGGGGGTGACGGTTGACGTTCAATGGAGCGACGCAACTATCACTTCTCTTGGAGACTTCGGGCGGGCAACAAGTACCTAGAAACTGTCACTCGTTTCGTGTTCAGTAATCCACAATAATTATAGTCAGTTTTGTTAATTTGATTTGATGTGAACGTGCTTGATTGTTGGCCGGTGTTGATACCGGCCAAAAATCAAGCAACCCGCCGACATCAGAAGAGGCATAATGGACCAGCGCGACCACAAGGCGTGAGCGAAGGCGACTGCTAACGCTGCTATGTTGATGAATCAGCTGAGCTTTCAACTGCAACCGTGGTGAGCGTATTTTGTCTGTCTTTTTTTTATTGGTACTGCCAATTTTGTTTAGTGGCGGTAGTTGAAAAACATTACGCGTTTAACCTTGGAAATGTCATAATCGTTGTGGTGATATCGCCATCACATCGTACCGAGTGTTGTGGGTTCGATTCCTACACGAGACACTGAGTTGTGGAACCGTTTGATTTTTACGGTGTCGTAGTTCCCATGGCATGATCTCATGAATAATCTTCTTTTTAATAGCTTAAAGAAGAAAGACAAAAAAATGTGGGTAGTAACGATTTAATTGCGACCTTTGCCGTAAATCAGTACAAATTGGATTCAAACCAACTGAAGGCAGTTGTCCGTGAGTACACGGTAGGCAGACGACTCTGGTGTTTGATTGGTTGTGTGATTCGATGTCAGAGGTTGATTTGTAGCCGAAAATCAGTACAGATCGGTATCAACCAACTGTGAAGGCAGTTGTCAGTGAGTACGCGGTAGGCAGACAACTCTCGTGTTGGGGTTTCGTGGGAAACCATAAAGTCCAGGAGGGACTTGGCGATCCTTGTGAGGATGCGCAGTTAAATAGGTTTCGTAGGAAACTATAAAGTCCAGGAGGGACTTGGCGATCCTTGTGAGGATGCGCAGATAAATGGGTTTCGTAGGAAACCATAAAGTTCAGGAGGGACTTGGCGATCCTTGTGAGGATGCGCATATAAATGTGTTGGGTCTTGAGTACGGGACGTCAACTGACTACGAAATGGAAGTGTGAAAATGGCGCGCTTCGACAGAGTCTAGTGTGACGTTCGCTACAGACGAAGAGGGGGGTGACGGTTGACGTTCAATGGAGCGACGCAACTATCACTTCTCTTGGAGACTTCGGGCGGGCAACAAGTACCTATAAACTGTCTTTCGTTTCGTGTTCAGTAATCCAAAATAATTATAGTCAGTCAGTTTTGTTAATTTGATTTGGTGTGAACGTATAACAAACTGTGAAGTGTTGATACCGGCCAAAAATCAAGCAACCCACCGACATAAAATCCTTACGTTACTGACTGACTGATAGACAAGCTACAGCCATAATGTGTATATAACTGTTATATGTAATATACTAAAATACTATTAGCATGTATGTTCTTTGAGGACCGTAGGTGTGTACTAAGAAGGCATTTCCCGAAATTCCCACGGAATGGGACAAAAACTTGCGGGCGTAGCTGCGGGCATCCTCTAGTCTACATGTAGGTAAATTGATCCTCCTATGACAAATAATAAACAACTTTTTGAACGACAAGACAAAGGCTTCTTACATCCTGTAAGACAGGGATTCCCAAAGTGGTCGAACCGGTTTCCTAGGGGTCGACATAAACGAAAACTGATTTTGGGGGTCGACGAGGTCTAAAAATCGACCCCTATTAAATTAACACAAGTTTTCACAAGAGTCTAGACCAGGGATTCCCAAAGTGGTCGAACCGATATCGACCCCTAGGGGTCCACTACCACTTTGGGAATCACTGCAGTGTAAGAGAACTAACAAAATATTGTTCAATAAACCATCAATGCCTTACAACTACGGAGAAATAATTTTAAAACTTCTGACCAAGCAACCCTTTAAATCGTATAATCAAATGCAAGCAGTTTTCCGTCTCTTTATTCAGAAAAGAAACAATTTGATGAAAAATAAATTGTGCCTTTTATTTTTGCCTTTTGTCATGTTAATTAGAGCGTGAGACTGTCATTAAAAATGAACAAAGAAACTCTTCACTGCCCTGAATAATTTTACCATTCTTACCCACTAGTGAGTATTATAAATAGGAATAATTGTTTTCATTTTTGACTTCTCCATATCGATTATTGTGACTTACCGTACATTAAGTACTGAATAATTTATATCAATGACAGCCACGAGTAGTAGTTTTCCACGTCTACGAAAAACCGACTTTAATTTTTATATAAGTAGCACAATTTATCTTCGTTTTACAGTTGTTACACTTTAACCGAAATATGTACAATTACGTTATTGTTCTGAGTAACAGTAAATATCTTTCACTAAATGTTATTACCGTAAAATCATAATATATCTAAAACATAAATATATTTAGGAATGTATAACTTTGTTTTTGAGTTCTCTGGTTACCGTAAAGCAGACTCTGCTTAGATAGGCATCCGATGACCATGCGCGTTGTCTAAAGCAATTATTAGTATTTAAATTAAATATGTGAGAGTCGGACTCGCCTATCAAGCACTTAACATACCCAATATCTAACCTAACCATCCACCGCTATGAGTGCATAGCGGTGGATGGTTAAAAGAACGATAGTGGTGGTGCTAGTAGTGACTAGAACCACCACTATCGTTCTTTTCGCCACCAAAAATAACTTTAACTTTTTATAGACTCACGCCTGTATCCCCGAAGGGATAGGCAGAGGTGTAATATTATACCCATATTTCGCCATGTTATAAATTATAGGTCCTACGTAATAAGGGGCGAGCCTTTAATTGCCGCTACCGAGCACATTGCCAGACTCCGTGCTGCTACTGAGAATTCGGAAAAACTCAGTAACACTTTTGCCCAACCCGGGAAACGAACCCCAATCAGCAAATGTGTCGTAAAAACCAAATAGAAAGTGAGAATGTTATTTTCTATTCGTTCTGTAATGTTCTTCAGTAACAATAGTAATGTTTACAAACTTTACAACGAATTATATGTACCTAATAGCTGTGCTAGTAGGATACACATTGTATTAGTTGACTACTATGTATGTATTGTATTTGTTGTATTGTGTATATTATTTCTAGCTGTTTGTATTTTATTTATTGTATTGTGCGTTGTATTTGGTGTGTCAATAAAATATGATTTACTTACTTTACTTACTTACTTTCTATCACCTACGCATTTAACACAAAGAGACATGTCCAAATAATCATTATCAAATCACGACCACTTCGTCAAAACTGAACTACTAAAGAGACGATACGGACAATAATCCACATTGAAACATTACCATTTATTCGACCAAATATATTTATTGCCGTATCTATTCACAGACATACAAATCACAGAAAATTTATTGTGTATTACTTATGTTCAGTGGAGTGTGTATTTCTTTGAGGAATACCTTAAACCTGAACTTGTGAATAGATTCAAAAGAAAATGGCAAATGTGTAGAAAACGTTAGTCTGTACTTTTATCTGCCTGTGTTACTTTACATAGAATATAATGTTTTCGTGTTCTATAGACCTAAAGTTTGCGTTGTTTGTTTTTTAAGTCTATTTAACGTCTCTATTATATTCAAACGTTTTAAAAACCGATGTGAAAGGCATAGAAACTAAGGACCGCACTATTTCGGGGTTTATACTATTCAACTTGAACCAATTCTAGTGTCGATTTTTTTATGCCACTCAAAGACCTTTGACGTAAGCCCTACGATTCTCGCCGTAAGATAAGAACTGGTAGCAACGGCTTTTCGTGACCTCCTAAATGCATAGTGCTTTGATGTGCATGCTACAACAAGTAGTCACCCATCCAAGTGGTGACCTCTGCAAACGTTGCTTAACTTTGCCGATCTATTTCGAACTTCAAGACAAGTCACGCTACCAACCTCACCGGGATCAAACCAAATCACTAGAATTGATAGAATGTCAAAAAGTCACATTGACCATTACACTATAGGTACATATGTGACTGCACGATTGGCGTAGTGGTGTAAGCGGTCGCCTCGCCGCTTGGTACTGCGCCGCGTATCGTGGGTTCGATTCCCACATGAGACAACACTTTGTGTGATATCTACAAATTGTTGTCTCGAGTCTAGGTGTTCATTGTGTCCGTTGATTGAATGTTTGTAAAGTCCCCCGCGACACAGGAATATCTTCCTAGTGCGGGAGTTGTCATAAAAAAAAAATATGTTCAATATTAACAATCATTTCTGAACAAAATTACGTTTATTTATATTTCGATGCATTTAACCTGAACGGATATAATTACTTTTTATATCGCATTATTATCTCACCAATATTTGGGATTTTAATGGTAGTCGGCGTTTTCAGTAGTCGCATAGGTAACGTCCATTAACGTCGGAATTCAACCAGTAATAAATATGTAGTTAAAGTTGATTGAATCAGGCGTTACTTGGCGGAACTCCATTGTATACAGTAGGTACTCTTCCATTAGTATACAGTAATATAGCAGTATATATCTGTAGCAGTACAGTCTTGTATAGACCCATGCCTGTATCCCCGAAGGGGTAGGCAGGTGTCATATTACATCCATATTTCGCCATGTTATGCGTAATTGGGAGCGATCCTATTGCCGTTACCTAGCACATTGTCAAACAAGTGAGAATTGAAAAAACGAGAATCGAACCCGGTACCGCCTGAGCAGTAGATGCATACGCTAACCACGGAAGCAGTCTACATGCAGTTAAATAGTTTTCAAAAAAACATTTCACCCGCTTCTAAAATAAAATCCGTATTCAGTTCATTGCATACTTAATGCTGACTTTAGAACAATAAAAGATAATAGTACAATTACTAGAAAATGATAACATACTACAGGCAGTTTTTCCTCAGCATTAACAAAAAGAAATGCAAAATTATCTGAACAAGCTTATTTAACAAAGATACACCACTAACTACGGAATTCAATATTCGATCTATAGATAGCTCTGTAGATTTTACATTCGTTTTTGACATAAGCTCCATACAAAATACGTCAAACACGAATCTCGAATCTCAAAATCCATGTATGGTTCGAATATTAAAAATGGCCGTAAGTGGTGTGTAACCTCATCCTGCAATCTTTTAACCACTTTCATTTCACCATGCTTGATGGCAGAACCGACCGTCTTTTAAAAAAAATTAGACGATGTTCACGTCCGTACGGAGGTTACAATAGTGCTATCAACCGAACAAAGCTAACTGCAAAGAATAGAGCTACCACGAATACCGCAGACAGAATAGCAGTGGAATCCAACCCACTGGATCCACGGCAAAATTAAAAGAAAAATATTTACTTACCCCTTTTCCACATACGAGGACAGTAGCGGATTTTTTTGTCAAGAAAAGGATACGCACGGTGCTTTATGAAACCTAGTTTTATGGTTGAAAAGGTTCGCAATGTTGTAAGTATTTTGCTGTCTGTTTTATAACAAAATAAAAAAGTTACAAGTTATCTCGACGGAGGTTTAAGCTAAAGGAAGTTACGTCTCATTTCATTGATTTTATTTAGGCCTAACGCAATTACTGTCGTGTCTACATCTACCTTAGTACCTTTTCTTTGCAATAAAATTCTGTCCTACTACTAAACTTATTTAATACCCTACAAACCTTACAAGTAAGAGCTACTTACAGTCAATCAGCTTTGACACTGGGTAGTAGATAAGCCGTCCGTGTGGTGACGGATTAAGAATACGGATTGTCACCACCCCGTATCATCCCATGGGTGTCTTAAGAGCCGACAGAGGGAGCATGTTATGCAGACAACAGCACTGTAAGAGAAGGAAAACTTGATACAAACCCTATACCAACCCGTTTGGCCAGCGTGGTATAGTAGGCCAATTCCTCCTTTCAAAGGAGAGGCCTAGTCCAGCAGTGGACTGTTAAAGGCTGATGATGATGAGTAGATAAGCCGAAAAATCCGGCTTGCGTTATGTTCCACAGAGAACCTGATGTTTATTTTATTCGGTCAAGCACTGGCGTGCTCTCGATGTACTTTGGTACGTTTATCCAGGACATCGAAATAAATTGAAATGTAAAGATAAAACAAATTTAATTTTAGCACATTCCCTGTAAAATGGCATGCGATTGGACAGTCTCTAGTCTGATGTGTACATACTAGAAGTATTAAAATGTCAAGTCATTCAAATTTCACACATATTGTTTATGTCATAAAGTTTATAATTGAACAATATTGAAAGCGCGGTGGATACTCCACAGTTACATGACTTCTACGAGCGTAAAGTTGTGCTAACTTCAAATACAGGTGTAGGTACCTGTATCCCCAACTAACAGCGCTTAGCACACTTGGCTAGATAGTCCATTACACTTTAATCGACTTAGTCTTGGACTCAGCCCTCTAGGTGTGAGCTGTTTATTCCTTTATACGAGTATAATAGATAGACGAAGGAGTAGAGCCTATTCAAAATAACTAAAGCTCGACTGAACTGGTAAGCAAAAGACACTAAAGAAAACTCTATTGAAATGTCTTTAAAATCCCTTGCGTATTCTTTTACCTCGTCTTTATTGTGACCGAAATAAATACCATGAAGTCTATACATTCCTGATTTAACCGATATATAATATTGTATCCAATATTGCGAATGCGTACATAACAACTCTTAAGTTTGTTTTTCGTCGATTTAGGATCGATGTTACATATTCTATGTTCACTATCACTACTTTACCCATTCACATTAACTCAAAGTTCAAGAATAAACTACATAAGAGAACCTATCATCCTATCAGGATCCACACAAACTCCTTCAAATTACATTTCTTTCAGCGAGCATTAATCTCGACTTATACATCTACCATACATACATCTATGCTAGCCTAGTACCTTTATGCTGGCAATCCTTTTCCGTAGGTTATTATCTCGAGTCAGTTCGTTACGCCTGTGACGTCAGCCATGCCGGTCACCACTTACAAAATAGTTTATCCTCCTAACTTATATGTTCCTAGTACAATCCGACTTATCTTGGCTCGTAAAAGAGTATTTCTTGAAGATAAAAATGGCCGGCAGGTAATCGAAACTGCATTTATTGCTGTTTGCCTTTAAAACGTTTGCTGTGTGGTTGACGGCATAGAATACAAGTGTCACCACCCCCTACCTTCCCGTGGGTGTCGTAAGAGGCGACTAAGGGATAACACGATGTAAATACCATCTTTGCGTAGAGACGGAAAACTCGACATCAAACCCTATAGGACTGCCTCGTTGGTCTCGCGGCATAAATGTGCGCGTGGGATCGGGAGGCCCCGGGTTCGATTCCTGGGTCGGGCAGTGTTATTGGGTTTTTCTGTCACGAAATTCTCAGTAGCAGCACGGAGTCTGGAAATGTGCCCGGTACGGCAATAGGCTCGCCCCTTATTACGTGGGACTAAAGTATATCTGGCGAAAAGTGGGTGTAGCAATACACCTCTGCCTACCCCTTCGGGGATAAAAGGCGTGACGATATGTATGTATGTATGTATGTATGCCTCTAAAACGATTGACCATCACAATAAATTCCCGTGCAAAAGACCACTATAAGATACGTCCAGAATTCTTTGTAGTACAGGCTTCCAACATTTTCACTTCTGGCATAAAATAAAGAGGTATTTGGTATAGAAAAACAATAAAATCAAATATATGAGATTGTTTTACGATCATTTATGTTAAGGTATGTACATAGTGTCAGCACCTAGATATTACAACATCTTCACATTATAAAATAAAAACTATCATCATTTTTAAAAAGTTATGAAGCTTCGCTGCTAAATATTAACTTTTTATTTTTATCACGATCATCACATTTCATCTACATAATTATGCTAATGTATTGTACTGAATTATCTATCACGCACAAAAAAATCACAACCTTATTTCAAAAGATAGGTATGCAAAGTGACTCATAATAGGAGGTACTTCAATTAACGTCAATTGTAAGGATTAATCCTTACAATTGACGTTAATTGAATTTAAAAGCGACTGAGTCTAAACTAAGTCGCTACTGAGAAGTTCAAACTTAATATTCAATCGCTAAAGTATTATTGAATTTACTACCCTAGGTTATCCCACTTACATTTACAAACGTTTTGTTTCCACTTTACTTGAGACCAATTATTTAGTCATAAATTATTGTATAACAACTTCGGTTCGAACCCGCAAATCCACAAAGAACGGACGTGATGAAATTCGCAAAAGAACGGTCAGGAAAAGATGTTTATAAAAATCTGCCGCTAACTGTTGCGTCAAAATAGCACACCGTTCTACTTTCTTAAACTTTTTCCATTCAGGTTTAAATCAACGTCCGAAATACAAACAAAATTAAAAAATAAAGGCACAGACAAGCGTATCGTCTCGGCGTATTTTTTAAAAATACAAAATGAAGTCGCCGCTTTTGCTAGAATAAAACGGTACAAAACCGCAAATGTGATTAGATTTCTGCGGTTAAGTCCGACGGCTGTATTCGATGTTATTTTATCTCTTAAGAAGAATGAGGGCGATAGACTGGCTGCGGCTTAACAAATATTTTTAATGAAATATTGTATTTCCTTAAACAATTGGTTGCATAATTTTATAATTACTTATTTACTTTGTTTTTAGGGATATAAATTAAGCATTAGGAAAATTACACTTTGTAGAAAACTACCTCTTCTCAGAGAATCAAACAAACCGTTGTGACCAAATATGATACTGTCATACAGTATCTACCTTGTGCGTGGGTTGGTACATGGAATAAGATAATAATCTGGTATTAAGTTATACTGCAAGAATGGCCCATTTTCAACTGTGATCGCCTCGCCATAGCCAAAGCGCTGAGAAGTAGTACATACATACATAGACTCACGCCGGTTTCGAAGGGGTAGGCAGAGGCATATTAAACGCCCGCTTTTCGCCAGTGTTTTGATCCCACGTAATAGGTGGCGAGCCTATTGCCGCTTATTGGGAAATTTTGTTTGCCAGAGCCTCGTCCGTTGATCGGCAGATGCACCACTTGCAGGTGAGGTTGGCTTGGGACCCTAAGTTCTTGGTGGGAACCCTATGCATCCTATGCACCAGAAGTAGTAGTTTTCCCAAACAGAGAAAATTATTATACGATCTATGTTTATTGGTGAAATACCTACTACGAATTTGTCATTAATTAAAATTCCATTATTTATTTTATTATTCCTAAGTAATTCTCGGTTTTACAAAAAGAAATCAGTATCTTTTTTAGGGGACTCAAAGTCCAGGCAACTTTTTGTCACTTTACAATCAATGGCTATACCGTTAACAAGAATGGGATTTAACAGAAAAAAATTAAATCATTATTTCGTGACAACACTTATGACGAGTGTGTCATTAAAACATTTTTCTTTTAGTCGTCAATGTTATAACTAATAACACTGCAAACAATTAGCAAAATTACGTAGTAGCAACCAGGCACGGCACTTTTTTTGTGGTTTGAACTCCTCAAATGAGAACAAAGGTTGTTTTAAAACAAACATTTATAGAGAGCGTCGAACAAGAAAAGATAAATACGAAAATGCCCATTTATCTGACAAAAGGGAAGTTTGAAAAGTGAGTGTTTTCAACAACGGTAAATGTTTGATATTTTTAATGAGAATACGGGTGGCGTGGCTACGTTGTCTATGATACATTCAACAATTAAATTGCTTTTGAGACACAGGCTTTTAGTATAGTTTATTTACTTTTGTGCACATAGAGTAGAAATTGACAATTATTTTTAACTAAACGTCGCCAGCGGCCATTGTTATGTTATGTAAACGTACTAACTAAATGCTTTTACTATTTTGCTAGATAAAAGGAGCTAGGGAATATAAAAACAAACGTTTCAGTCTTACATGAACGAGCTTTGACATAAAAGCGCATGCGATTATATTTACAAACAGCTTGTTATGTTAGAACTTTATACCTACTTCCTTTTTTTTTCAGAAATCGGAAGGAGTCACTTTACTTCTTTGAGTATCACAAGGAGCCGCTTTACATATTTGAGCTACTATAATCTTTACCATTGGCACTTATTGCTTATTTATTTCCTTACTAGTGGGAGTTTCGAGAAATCCTGTCTTAGTGTGTAGTCCACCCTTATGCTCCCCAAGAAACATACATGCCAAATTTCAGCTTCTTGTACACAGTAGTTTTGGCTGTTACTTATCTGTCAGTCAGTAACGCAAGAATGTTATACATACAGAGTTATAAAAGAAAAAATGCGTTAAAAAAATCACGTTTTGTTTTTTTAGTCCAGTAGCGCGCTGATAGCCGTATACGTCAAATTAGTATAAATGTTATAAGGTTCTCATTTATAACCAGGCACACATTAATTACCCAACTATTGTTGTACAAACATTTGTATACGTAACATTGCTTGCCATAAAAGTAGATATTCAAATACACAATACAAGAGAGATTTGGATAGGAAACCTAACATTAGTTATATCCATGACTGGGTAGAATGGTCGTAACGGAATTGAATGTCAATGCGAACGGATATCTACGGACATATCAGTGTACCCGCTTCTATTCTCAGGAACAAAATTTCCTTCGAATGTAACTAATGGTTTTCCACTGACGACGATTATGTTTCGTGGTTAGATCTACCTATTCTGAGTAGAGGAGTTGTATTATTGCTTTAGATTTTGCTATACATACGGTCGTTTCTGGATTTCGGTTGATTCTGAATTTAAAGTTTAGCATACACGATATGCAAACGACTGATTAGTTCGTCCTCCGCTCGGGTATCACTGCTTAACAGATTCCCTATCCCGTGTATCATATATGATTCATAACAATTGATTTTCTATTGTGCCTAGCGCCGGACAGCGAATGGGTTGATATATGAATTGAAATTGCGTCGCTGACTGACAACCAACGCACAGCTGAAACTATTGCGCTCAAGAAGCCGAAATGTATGTTTCCTGGTAGCGGTGCACTAATAAGGAATGTGCCGAAATTCTCACAGGATCAGGCAGAATCAGTGAAATTAAAGTAAACGTGCGGTCGTAGCTGCGGGCATTCTCTAGTGGTCGATATTTGTTAGAACTGTGGGCGATTTTTTATCTTTAACATTTTAACTATTTTTAACAACAATTCTAAGTACGGTCCTAAGCATTGATTGCTCTTAATTTAGCCGAATTCTACAGGCAAATAGCTAGGTACCGTGCCGTGCGCAACCTAATACAAGCTGTACACTGGAATTATTCTCTACGTAGGTGTATACACTATATATTTTAAGTCAATGTTTTCTCGAAAAGTATGTACTCAACCCGTGATACAGAAGCTACCTATAATATTTATTTTAAAAAATATACAAAAATAAATTCTGTAAAAAATCTTCTTTTAAATTATATTCATAGGACTAAAATGTATGGTGAACGAAGGGAAACTACTTTTTAGGTAAGAGATAAAGTGCATTGACCTTAAGCATCGACCGCCACGTTGTTATGCTATGAAAAAATATTTTTTGCGAAAAATAAATCCGAAAAAAGTTTATTTTACAAATTTTGTAAAATAAATATTATTGTTCGCTTCTATATCATGGACTGAGTACATACCTACTCTTCGGGAAAACACTGACTTAAAATACATGGTGTATACTGTCTATAGGATTTACCAATAAAATAAAGATACTCATACATTATTTCTAAATTCAGAGTAGCATCACATCGAATATATAAATCCTAGTGCTCATCTTGCATCTGAACAGAATAATAAATTAAGTCAATCAGTCATAAATAAAAGTCTCGAAGGAATACATAAGAGATCTGCCTGCGATATGTTGCCAGATCACAGACAGACCGTCTGATAAATTAGACATAAATCTGTTTATGTTATTTGGATTAGTGATCGATTCAGCAAAATTATAGGCATGTATTCGATGTTTATTTCTTGTTCTGTTTTACTATACTCGTAATATAAATATCAAAGAACAGTTTTATTAATGAAGTCTTGCACTGCTTCTATTGTATACAAAGCTTTATGTTTCGTGTGCATAGGGTTCCCACCAAGAACTTAGGGTCCCAAGCCAACCTCAGCTGCAAGTGGTGCACCTGCCGATCAGCGGACGACGCTCTGGCAAACAAAATATCCCGATAAGCGGCAATAGGCTCGCCACCTATTACGTGGGATCAAAACACTGGCGAAAAGTGGGCGTTTAATATGCCTCTGCCTACCCCTTCGGGGAAACAGGCGTGAGTCTATGTATGTATGTTTTATTTCTCTCTTTACAAGCGTTTCTAGTAATGAAGATCTAGTCAAGCCAAACAATAATCTTCTCTTCTATCCGATCATTTAGTACTTTTTATTTTTTAAGAACTTCCAGAACATTTCACCGGCTTCGAAAATAAAATCCGTATTCCTATTCAGTTCATTGCAGACTTAATGCTAACTTTACATGAATTTGAGATAATAGTACAATAACCAATGATGAAAATAATATCTTAATACTGGCGGCTTTGCCTCAGCATTTAAAAATAAATAATCGGAACAAGCTTATTTAACAAAGAAAGACCACTAAGTGGTGTGTAGCTTCATCCTGCAATCTTTTAACCACTTTCATTCCACCCTGTTTGATTGCAGAACCGACCGTCTTTCTAATAAAACTAGACAATGTTCACGTTCGTACGAATGTTATAATAGTGCTACCAACCGAACAAAGATAACTGCAAAGAATAGAGCTACCACTAATACCGCAGACAAAATAGCAGTGGAATCCAACCCACTGGATCCACGGCGAAATTAAAAGAAAAATATTTACTTATCCATTTTCCACATACGAGGACAGTAGCGGATTTTTTTTGTCAAGAAATGGATTCGCACGGTGCTTTATGAAACCTAGTTTTATGGTTGAAAAGGTTCGCGATGTTATATTTAGGAGGATGTAAGGCGAGTAAGTATTTTGCTGTCTTTTTTATAACAAAATAAAAAAGTTACAGGTTATCTCGACAGAGGTTTAAGCAAAAGAAAGTTACGTCGCATTTCATTGATTTCGTTTAGGCCTTACGCAATTACTGCCATGTCTACGTCTACCTTGTACCGTTTCTTTGCCATAAAATTCTGTCGTTCTACTAAACTTATTTAATACCCTACAAGCCTTACAAGTAAGAGCTACTTACAGTCAATCAGCTTTGATACTGGGTAGTAGATAAGCCGTAAAATCCGGCTTGCGTTATGTTCCACAGAGAATCTGATGTTTATTTTATTCGGTCAAGCAGTGGCGTGCTCTCAATGTACGTTTATCCAAAACATCGAAATAAATTCAAACGTTAAAGAAAACAAATTTCATTTAAGCACATTCCCTGTGAAATGGCGTGCGATTGGACAGTCTCTAGTCTGATGTGTACATAATAGAAGTATTATTCATTCAAATTTCACACATATTGTTTATGTGATAAAGTTTATAATTGAACAATATTGAAAACGCGATGGATACTACACAGTTAAATTACTTCTACGAACGTAAAGTTGTGCTAACTTCAAATACAGGTGTAGGTACCTGTATCCCCAACTAACAGTGCTTAGCACACTTGGCTAGATAGTCCATTACACTTTAATTGACTTAGTATTGGACTCCGCCCTCTAGAAGCCAGCTGTTTATTGCTTTATACGAGTATAGTAGATAGACGAAGGAGTAGGGCCTATTCATAATAACGAATGCTCTATGAGAGAATGATATCGAAAGCTCGACTGAACTGGTAAGCAAAAGACACTAAAGAAAACTTTATTGAAATATCTTTCAAATTCCTTGTGTATTCTTTTATCTCGTCTTTAGTGTGACCGAAATAAAGACCATCAAGCCTATACATTCCTGATCTAACTGATACAATATTGCAAATGCGAACATAACAACTCTTAAGGTTGTTTTTCGTCGATTTAGGATCGAAGCCACATTTTCTATGTTCAATTGTCCACTATCACTACTTTACCCATTCACATTAACTCAAAGTTCAAGAATAAACTAGGTACTAAAGAGAAGCTTCTATCATCCTTACAAGATCCACACAAACTCCTTCAAATTACATTTCTTTCAGCGAGCATTAATCTCGACTTATACATCTACCATACATCTATGCTAGCCTAGTACATTTATACTGGCAATCCTTTTCCGTAAGCAGGTTATTATCTCGAGTCAGTTACGCCTGTGACGTCCGCTATGCCGGTCACCACTTAAAGTTTATCCTCCGAACTTATATGCTCATAGTACATTCCGATTTTTCTTGGCTCGTAAAAGAGGATTTCTTGAAGATAAACATGGCCGGCGGCAGGTAATCGAAACTGCATTTATTGCTGTTTGTCTCTAGAACTCTAGAACGATTGACCATCACAATAAATTCCCGTGCAAAAGACCACTATAAGATACGTCCAGAATTCTTTGTAGTTACAGGCTTCCAACATTTTCACTTCAAATAAAGAGGTATTTAGTAGACAAGAACAAGAAAATCAAATATATTAGATTGGTTTACGATCATTTATGTTAAGGTATGTACACAGTATCAGCAACTAGATATTACAACATGTTCTCATTATAAAAACCAATCTATTATCATTTTTTAAGATATGAAGCGTCGCTGCTAAATATTGACTTTTTATTTTTATCACGATCATCACACATTTCATCTACACAATAATTATACTAATGTATTGTTTTGAATTTTAATTAATTTTAATTGATTTTTTTTATGCCTGATTAAAATTCCACTATTTATTTTATTATTCCTAAGTAATTCTCGTTTTTACAATAAGAAATCAGTATCTTTTTTTTTCAGGGGACTCAAAGTCCAGGCAACTTTTTGTCACTTTACAATCAATGGCTATACCGTTAACAAGAATGGGATTTAACAGAAAATAATGAAATCACAGGCTTCGAAAATAAAATCCGTATTCCTATTCAGTTCATTGCAGACTGCTAACATTACATGAATCTGAGATAATAGTACAATAACTAATTACGAAAATTATATCTTAATACTGGCGGCTTTGCCTCAGCATTTAAAAAGAGAGAGACCACTAAGTGGTGTGTAGCTTCATCCTGCAATCTTTTAACCACTTTCATTTCACCATGCTTGATTGCAGAACCGACCGTCTTTTAAAAAAAAATAGACAATGTTCACGTTCGTACGGAGGTTACAATAGTGCTACCAACCGAACAAAGCTAACTGCAAAGAACAGAGCTACCACTAATACCGCAGACAGAATAGCAGTGGAATCCAACCCACTGGATCCACGGCAAAATTAGAAGAAAACTATTTACTTATCCCTTTTCCACATACGCGGACAGTAGAGGATTTTTTGTCAAGAAAAGGATACGTACGGTGCTTTATGAAACCTAGTTTTATGGTTGAAAAGGTTCGCAATGTTATATTTAGGTGAATGTAAGGCAAGTAAGTATTTTGCTGTCTTTTTTATAACAAAATAAAAAAAGTTACAGGTTATCTCGACAGAGGTTTAAGCAAAAGAAAGTTACGTCTCATTTCATTGATTTTGTTTAGGCCTAACGCAATTACTGTGAAGTCTACGTCTACCTAGTACCTTTTCTTTGCCATAAAATTCTGTCGTTCTACTAAACTCATTTAATACCCTACAAACCTTACATGTAAGAGCTACTTACAGTCAATCAGGTTTGATACTGGGTAGCAGATAAGCCGAAAAATCCGGCTTGCGTTATGTTCCACAGAGAATCTGATGTTTATTTTATTCGGTCAAGCACTGGCGTGCTCTCAGTGTGCTTTGGTACGTTTATCCAGGATATCGATTCAAATTGAAATGTAAAGAGAAAATAAATTGAATTTGAGCACATTCCCTGTAAAATGGCGTGCGATTGGACAGTCTCTCTCTCTCTATTAAAATGTTAAGTCATTCAAATTTCACACATATTGTTTATATTATAAAGTTTATAATTGAACAATATTGAAAGCGCGATGGATACTCCACAGTTATATGAGTTCTACGAACGTAAAGTTCTACCTACCGTAAGTAGTAGGTACCTGTATCCCCAACTAACAGCGCTTAGCACAGTTGGCTAGATAGTCCATTACATTTTAATTGACTTAGTCTTGGACTTAGTCTTGGACTCCGCTCTCTAGGTGCCAGCTGTTTATTGCTTTATACGAGTATAATAGATAGGCGAAGGACTAGAGCCTATTCAAAAAAGAATGCTCTATGAGAGAATGATGTCGAAAGATCGACTGAACTGGTAAGCAAGAGACACTAAAGAAAACTCTATTGAAATATCTTTCTAATCCCTTGTGTATACTTTTACCTCGTCTTTAGTGTGACCGAAATAAATACCAACAAGCCTATACATTCCTGATCTAACTGATACAATATTGCAAATGCGTACATAACAACTCTTAAGTTCGTTTTTCGTCGATTTAGGATCGATGCTACATTTTCTATGTTCACTATCACTACTTTACCCATTCACATTAACTCAAAGTTCAAGAATAAACTACATAAGAGAATCTTCTATCATCCTATCAGGATCCACACAAACGCCTTCAAATTACATTTCTTTCAGCGAGCATTAATCTCGACTTATACATCTGCCATACATACATCTATGCTAGCCTAGTACCTTTATGCTGGCAATCCTTTTCCGTAGGTTATTATCTCGAGTCAGTTCGTTACGCCTGTGACGTCAGCCATGCCGGTCACCACTTACAAAATAGTTTATCCTCCTAACTTATATGTTCCTAGTACAATCCGACTTATCTTGGCTCGTAAAAGAGTATTTCAAGAGAATTATATATTTTTATTAATATTTTTTAAAAGAGTATTTATAGAGGTAGGTAATCGAAACTGCATTTATTGCTGTTTGCCTCTAAAACGTTTGCTGTGTGGTTGACGGCATAGAATACAAGTGTCACCACCCCCTACCTTCCCGTGGGTGTCGTAAGAGGCGACTAAGGGATAACACGATGTAAATACCATATTTGCGTAGAGACGGAAAACTCGACATCAAACCCTATACGACTGCCTCGTTGGTCTCGCGGCATAAATGTGCGCGTGGGATCGGGAGGTCCCGGGTTCGATTCCTGGGTCAGGCAGTGTTATTGGGTTTTTCTGTCACGAAATTCTCAGTAGCAGCACGGAGTCTGGAAATGTGCCCGGTACGGCAATAGGCTCGCCCCTTACTACGTGGGACTAAAGTATATCTGGCGAAAAGTGGGTGTAGAAATACACCTCTGCCTACCCCTTCGGGGATAAAAGGCGTGACGATATGTATGTATGTATGTATGTCTCTAAAACGATTGACCATCACAATAAATTCCCGTGCAAAAGACCATTATAAGATACGTCCAATTCTTTTTAGTACAGGCTTCCAACATTTTCACTTCTGGCATAAAATAAAGAGGTATTTGGTATAGAAGAACAATAAAATCAAATATATAATATTGTTTTACGATCATTTATGTTAAGGTATGTACATAGTATTAGCACCTAGATATTACAACATCTTCACATTATAAAAAACAATCAATTATCATTTTTTTTAAAGTTATGAAGCTTCGCTGCTAAATATTAACTTTTTATTTTTATCACGATCATCACATTTCATCTACATACTTATACTAATGTATTGTACTGAATTATCTATCACGCATAAAAAAATCACAACCTTATTTCAAAAGATAGGTATGCAAAGTGACTCATAATAGGAGGTACTTCAATTAACGTCAATTGTAAGGACTAATCCTTACAATTGACGTTAATTGAATTTAAAAGCGACTGAGTCTAAACTAAGTCGCTACTGAGAAGTTCAAACTGAATATTCAATAGCTAAAGTATTATTGAATTTACTACCCTAGGTTATCCCACTTACATTTACAAACGTTTTGTTTCCACTTTACTTGAGACCAATTATTTAGTCATAAATTATTGTATAACAACTTCGGTTCGAACCCGCAAATCCACAAAGAACGGACGCGATGAAATTCGCAAAAGAAAGGTCAGGAAAAGATGTTTATAAAAATCTGCCGCCAACTGTTGCGTCAAAATAGCACACCGTTCTACTTTCTTAAACTTTTTCCATTCAGGTTTAAATCAACGTCCGAAATACAAACAAAATTAAAAAATAAAGGCACAGACAAGCGTATCGTCTCGGCGTATTTTTTAAGAATACAAAATGAAGTCGCCGCTTTTGCTAGAATAAAACGGTACAAAACCGCAAATGTGATTAGATTTATAGTTCTCATATCTGTGTCTGCGGTTAAGTCCGACGGCTGTATTCGATGTTATTTTATCTCTTAAGAAGAATGAGGGCGATAGACTGGCTGCGGCTCAACAAATATTTTTAATGAAATATTGTATTTCCTTAAACAATTGGTTGCATAATTTTATAACTACTTATTTACTTTGTTTTTAGGGATATAAATTAATGATTAGGAAAATTACACTTTAAACGTAAACCATGGAATATCGCTATCCCTTCGGGTTGCGGAGGTCAGACAGGCAGTCGCTCCGTGGAAAAGCTAATATTCAGTCAAATCCGGTTAGACTAGAAAGCGGACCCCAGATTGAAACTGGGATAACGCTAAGAGAAAGAAGAAGGAAAATTACACTTTGTAGAAAATTACCTCTTCTCAGAGAATCAAACAAACCGTTGTGACCAAATATGATACTGTCATACAGTATCTACCTTGTGCGTGGGTTGGTACATGGAATAAGATAATAATCTGGTATTAAGTTATACTGCAAGAATGGCCCATTTTCAACTGTGATCGCCTCGCCATAGCCAAAGCGCTGAGAAGTAGTACATACATACATAGACTCACGCCGGTTTCGAAGGGGTAGGCAGAGGCATATTAAACGCCCGCTTTTCGCCAGTGTTTTGATCCCACGTAATAGGTGGCGAGCCTATTGCCGCTTATTGGGGCATTTTTTTTGCCAGAGCCTCGTCCGTTGATAGGCAGATGCACCACTTGCAGGTGAGGTTGGCTTGGGACCCTAAGTTCTTGGTGGGAACCCTATGCACCATATGCACCAGAAGTAGTAGTTTTCTCAAACGGAGAAAATTATTATACGATCTATGTTTATTGGTGAAATACCTACTACGAATTTGTCATTAATTAAAATTCCATTATTTATTTTATTATTCCTAAGTAATTCTCGGTTTTACAAATAGAAATCAGTATCTTTTTTTTTAGGGGACTCAAAGTCCAGGCAACTTTTTGTCACTTTACAATCAATGGCTATACCGTTAACAAGAATGGGATTTAACAGAAAAAAGTTAAATCATTATTTCGTGACAACACTTATGACGAGTGCGTCATTAAAACATTTTTCTTTCAGTCGTCAATGTTATAGCGAATAACACTGCAAACAATTAGCAAAATTACGTAGTAGCAACCAGGCACGGCACATTTTTTGTGGTTTGAACTCCTCAAATGAGAACAAAGGTTGTTTTAAAACAAACATTTATAGAGAGCGTCCAACAAGAAAAGATAAATACGAAAATGCCCATTTATCAGACAAAAGGGAAGTTTGAAAAATGAGTGTTTTCAACAACGGTAAATGTTTGATATTTTTAATGAGAATACGGGTAACGTGGTCTGTGAGACTTTCAACAATTAAATTGCTTTTGAGACACAGGCTTTTAGTATAGTTTATTTACTTTTGTGCGCATAAAGTAGAAATTGACAAGTATTTTTAACTAAACGTCGCCAGCGGCCATTGTTATGTTATGTAAACGTACTAACTAAATGCTTTTACTATTTTGCTAGATAAAAGGAGCTAGGGAATATAAAAACAAACGTTTCAGTCTTACATGAACGAGCTTTCACATAAAAGCGAATGCGATTAGATTTATCTTCACGAACAGCTTGTTATGTTAGCACTTTATACCTACTTCCTTTTTTTCAGAAATCGGAAGGAGTCACTTTACTTCTTTAAGTATCACAAGCAGCCGCTTTACATATTTGAGCTACTATTATCTTTAACATTGGCACCTATTGCTTATTAATTTACTTACTAGTGGGAGTTTCGAGAAATGCTGTCTTAGTGTGTAGTCCACCCTTATGCTCCCCAAGAAACATACATGCCAAATTTCAGCTTCTTGTACACAGTAGTTTTGGCTGTTACTTATCTGTCAGTCAGTAACGCAAGAATGTTATACATACAGAGTTATAAAAACAATGCGTAAAAAAAATCACGTTTTGTTTTCTTAGTCCAGTAGCGCGCTGATACCCGTATAGGTACGTCAAGTTAGTATAAATGTTATAAGGTTCCCATTTATAACCAGGCACACATTAATTACCCAACTATTGTTGTACAAACATTTGTATACATAACATTGCTTGCCATAAAACTAGATATTCAAATACACAATACAAGAGGGATTTGGATTGGAAACCTAACATTAGTTACCTCCATGACTGCGCAGAATGGTCGTAACGGAATTGAATGTCAATGCGAACGGATACCCACGGACATATCAGTGTATCCGCTTCTATTCTCAGGAACAAAATTTCCTTCGAATGAAACTAATGGTTTTCCACTTACGACGATTATGTTTCGTGGTTACGTGGCTACCTATTCTGAGTAGAGGAGTCGTATTATTGCTTTAGATTTAGCTAATATAAACTATGACGGTCGTTTCTGGATTTAGGTTGATTCTGAATCTAAAGTTTAGCATACACGACATGCAAACCTCCACTCGGTCATCACTGCACAATATATGAATTGAAATTGCGTCGTTTGAAACCAACGCACAGCTGAAACTATTGCGCTCAAGAACCAGAAATGTATGTTTCCTGATATATTTAGTGTGGACTAATAAAGAATGTGCCGAAATTCTCACAGGATCGGGCAGAATCAGTGAAATTAAAGTAAAAGTGCGGTCGTAGCTGTGGGCATCCTCTAGTGGTCGATATTTGTTAGAACAGTGGACGATTTTTATCTTTAACATTTTAAATATTTTTAACAACAATTCTAACTACGGCTCTGAGCATTGATTGCTGTTAATTTGTCCGAATTCTACAGGCAAATAGCTAGGTACCGTGCCGAGCGCAACGTAATTCAAGCTGTACACTGGAATTATTCTCTACGTTGGTGTATACACCATGTATTTTAAGTCAGTGTTTTCTCGAAAAGTAGTAGTGTAGGTACTCAACCCGTGATATAAAAAGCTACCTATACCTATAATATTTATTTTAAAAAATATACAAAAATAAATTCTATAAAAAATCTTCTTTAAAATTATATTCATAGGACTAAAATGTGTCATGAACGAAGGGAAACTACTTTTCAGTTTTTAGATAAAGTACATTGACCTTACGCATCGACCGCCACGTTGTTAGGCTATGAAAAAAATATTTTTGCCGAATAAAAAAATCCGAAAAAAGCTTCTTCTACAAATTTTATAAAATAAATGTTATAGGTAGCTTCTATATCATGGGTTGAGTACATACTCTTCGGGAAAACACTGACTTAAAATACATGATGGATATCGTGTATAGGATTTACCAATACAATAAACATACTCATACATTATTTCTATATTCAGAGTTGCATCACATCGAATATATAAATCCTAGCGCTCATCTTGCATCTGAACAGAATAGTAAATTAAGTCAGTCAGTCAAAAAATAAAAGTCTCGAAGGAAAACATAACAGATCTGCCTGCGATATGTTGCCAGATCACAGACAGACCGTCAGATAAATTAGACATAAATCTGTTTATGTTATTTGGATTTGTGATCGATTCAGCAAAATTATAGGCATGTATTCGATGTTTCTTTCTTGTTCTGTTTTATTATACTCGTAATATAAATATCAAAGAACAGTTTTATTAATGAAGTCTTGCACTGCTATTCTATTGTATACAAAGCTTTATGTTTTGTGTGCATAGGATTCCCACCAAGAACTTAGGGTCCCAAGCCAACCTCACCTGCAAGTGGTGCACCTGCCGATCAGCGGACGACGCTCTGGCAAACAAAATATCCCGATAAGCGGCAATAGGCTCGCCACCTACTACGTGGGATCAAACCACTGGCGAAAAGTGTGCGTTTAATATGCCTCTGCCTACCCCTTCGAGGACACAGGCGTGAGTCTACGTATGTATGTTTTATTTCTCTCTTTACAAGCGTTTCTAGTAATGAAGATCTAGTCAGACCAAACAATAATCTTCTCTTCTAACCGATCATTAAGTACTTTTTATTTTTTAAGAACTTCCAGAACATTTCACCGGCTTCGAAAATAAAATCCGTATGCCTATTCAGTTCATTGCAGACTTAATGTTAACTTTACATCATCATAGAAATTAATTTAGCGGGTCTTAATCGCGTTAACTTAACTTATTTAAGGTTTGCTACCTATTACAAATAGGTAGCAAATAAGGTAACAAATAGGTATTTATACCTTAAATAAGTTAAGTTAACGCGATTAAGACCTGCTAAATTACTTTCTATGATGTATACAAATCGCGAAGGTTTAAAATCAACTTTACATCAATTAGAGATAATAGTACAATAACTAATTACGAAATTATATCTTAATACTTGCGGCTTTGCCTCAGCATTTAAAAATAAATAATCTGAACAAGCTTATTTAACAAAGAGAGACCACTAAGTGGTGTGTAGCTTCATCCTGCAATCTTTTAACCACTTTCATTCCACCATGTTTGATTGCAGAACCGACCGTCTTTTTATTAAAACTAGACAATGTTCACGTTCGTACGAATGTTATAATAGTTCTACCAACCGAACTAAGCTAACTGCAAAGAATAGAGCTACCACGAATACCGCAGACAGAATAGCAGTGGAATCCAACCCACTGGATCCACGGCAAATTTAAAAGAAAAATATTTACTTACCCCTTTTCCGCATACAAGGACAGTAGCGGCTTTTTTGTCAAGAAAAGGATATGCACGGTGCTTTATGAAACCTAGTTTTATGGTTGAAAAAGGTTCACGATTTTATATTTAGGTGCGATGTAAGGCAAGAAATACTTTGCTGTATTTTTTATAACAAAATAAAAAAGTAACAGGTTATCTCGACGAAGGTTTAAGCAAAAGATAGTTACGTCTCATTTCATTGATTTTGTTTAGGCCTAACGCAATTACTGTCAAGTCTACGTCTACCTTGTACCTTTTCTTTGCCATAAAATTCTGTCGTTCTACTAAACTTATTTAATACCCTACAAACCTTACATGTAAGAGCTACTTACAGCCAATCAGCTTTGATACTGGGTAGTAGATAAGCCGAAAAATCCGGCTTGCGTTATGTTCCACAGAGAATCTGATGTTTATTTTATTCGGTCAAGCACTGGCGTGCTCTCAGTGTGCTTTGGTACGTTTATCCAGGATATCGATTCAAATTGAAATGTTAAGAGAAAACAAATTGAATTTGAGCACATTCCCTGTAAAATATCTCTCTCTCTATTAAAATGTTAAGTCATTCAAATTTCACACATATTGTTTATGTTATAAAGTTTATAATTGAACAATATTGAAAGCGCGATGGATACTCCACAGTTATATGAGTTCTTCGAACGTAAAGTTGTGCTAACTTCCAATACAGGTACCGTAAGTAGTAGGTACCTGTACCCCCAACTAACAGCGCTTAGCACATACTACTTAGGTAGTCCATTACACTTTAATTGACTTAGTCTTGGACTCCGCTCTCTAGGTGCGAGCTGTTTATTGCTTTATACGAGTATAATAGATAGGCGAAGGAATAGAGCCTATTCAAAATAACGAATGCTCTATGAGAGAATGATGTCGAAAGATCGACTGAACTGGTAAGCAAGAGACACTAAAGAAAACTCTATTAACTTTCAAATCCCTTGTGTATTCTTTTACCTCGTCTTTAGTGTGACCAAAATAAATACCATCAAGCCTATACATTCCTATTCTTACTGATACCATATTGGGAATGCGTACATAACAGCTCTTAAGTACGTTTTTCGTCGATTTAGGATCGATGCTACATTTTCTATGTCCACTATCACTACTTTACCCATTCACATTAACTCAAAGCTCAAAAGTAAACTACTATAGAAAAGCTTCTATCATCCTATCAAGATCCACACAAAAATTCATCAAATTACATTTCTTTCAGTGAGCATTAATCTCGACTTTAATATCTACCATACATCTATGATATCCTGGTACCTTTATACTGGCAATCTTTTCCGTAAGTAGGTTATTATCTCGAGTCGGTTCGTTACGCCTGTGACGTCAGCTATGCCTGTCACCACTTACATAATAGTTTATCCTCCTAACTTATATGCTCCTAGTACAATCCGATTTATCTTGGCTCGTAAAAGAGGATTGCTTGAAGTTAAAGATGGCCAGCAGCAGGTAATCGAAACTCCATTTATTGCTGTTTGTCTCTAGAACGATTGACCATCACAATAAATTCCCGTGCAAAAGACCAGTATAAGATACCTACTGCTTCAGAATTCTTTACTGCACAGGCTGCCGACATTTTCACTTCTGGCTTAAAATAAAGAGGTGTTTGATATGGAAGAAAAAGAAACTCTTATATTTAAGATTATTTTACGATCATTCTCTCTTACTTATAAACGTTACTCAATATTTTGAACAACTGCTGAGAGGCTGATTAGCAAAAAACTTACCTCGGTATAAACCCTGTTTAGCGTAAGTCAAACAGTTTGACTTACGCTAAACAGGGTTTATACCTATTACATATATACATATATATCATTTGTCTAGGGTCCCGGTGTAGTTTGACTCAAACTACACCGGGACCCTAGACAAATGATTGGTATCGTCAAAGAGCTCAGATATTTACATAGAGGCGCATTTCATATGGACGCTTTGAAGACAAACTTTCTGCGAGTCAAATTGCCGCTTGGTTCCGCGGCAGTCCAGTGCACCCTAACTACGAGAGTGAGAGAGACGGAGAACGACACCAGCGCCGCCAACGGCGCCAACTACGAACTAAACTGGAGACAGTCCCCACTTGGAATCGGCACACGAACTCTTTAAGAACAACGCTTCTATGTAAATCTGTATTCATTGGTATCGCTTCGAGAGTTTCGAGACCAATAATTTGTCTATAACCTTGTTTAAACCAAGGTTTAAACGTTGCTGAGAGGCACAATGGCGGGTTTTACTTGAATCAGCTGTGCGATCAATGACATCTTATACCTACATTGCCAAATTAATTTATTTGCATTTTTTTCAATTTTAATGTTGTTTACTTATAATTTAATTATATATAGATTTCGAAGATCTAGCAGATTTCCAAAATTATATAGAAGATTTAACTAGTATTGTTATTTATCTACACTAATATTATAAAGAGGAAAATATTGTATTTTTGTTTGTTTGTTTGTTTGTAATGAATAAACTCAAGAACTACTGGACCGATTTTAAAAATTCTTTCACCGTTAGAAAGCCACATTATCGGCGAGTAACATAGGCTATATTTTATTTTAGAAAAAATAGGGGTCCGTAAGATATTTGGGTTTTTTGGGTACGCGAAGTAGTTCCCTCAGGACGCGAGTGAAACCGCGGGAAACGGCTAGTTTCCGATATTTTTAGAACAACATCATTCTAAGAGAGCTGGTAAACAATTTTTGGTAACATACCCAATTGAGGCATTACAAGAAATTCTGGGATTGTCCTTAAATGAACCTAAATAAGATAGTCGAGGTCTAGTTGAAGTGTAGCGGCCCCCTACAAATACTTGAATCTTTGTACAGGCAAAAAGAAACGTTTTTGAGGCATTCTAAAGTATACATTTTTATAAGGAGAGCTTATATTAGCTGTATCTCCTGCTCAAGGTTACTGCGAATTGCGATGCGGTTGGCTCTCGCGAAACCACGACCGACAGCACTCATGCGGTCTCTCAATAATATTTTTGGAGTAAATAAATAATTCCATCGTGAGTAATAACAATAACCGAGAAAGAACATTTATAAGATCTTTTTATGAAAAACAAAAGGACACCTTTAATGAGTATAATACCCTTAAGCAAATAGATTGAATCTCAAAGAAAGTGCAATAATAGAAAAAAATACAAAATTTCTCAATATTTCTCGTAGTGTTTCAAAAAAATATCCAAAAGTCTTCACCAGCTCTTGGACTTTTTAACATACTCTTGTTATTTGTCATAACAACGATATTCTGTCATAGTCTCAGAATATCGTTGCCTTGGAGGTATCATATGGTTTCTATGTATCTATGACTCATAGATACAAAATAGCCAAGCGAGTTCGTTCAATTGCGTTATTTAGTCGACTATTTTGGCTATAATCTGTTGCCCTTGCATGTGATCGTTCTTTATCTGTTACTCAGCTAAACAACAGCTAATCAACGTTTGTAAAGAAAGTTTGAGCATTGATTAAATGCTTGACAGTTACTCGGCTGAGAGGTGGCTAAACATTACTAAACGATGCCACTCAACAAGATTTATTTATGTAAGACGGATTATGTGCAGGTATGTACATAGTGCCAACACCTCAAATTATATATTATTAGAAGCAGTAAAACGTTATGAAAAAAACTATTATCGTTGCCAAGAGAGTTATACAGCTTTGCTGCTTAATATTTATAATGTCTGAACAAATTAATAAGTTATAAATACTTTTTATTATAATCACAATCATCACATTTTATCTATATGAACCTATCAGGCATAAATACCACAACTCCATTTCAAAAGATAGGTATGCAAAGTAACTCATAATAGGAGGTAATTCAATTAACGTCATTTGGAAGGATTAGACTAAGTCGCTACTGAGAAGTTTAAACTGAATATTCAATAGTTAAAGTATTATTGAATTTACTACCCGACGTTATCCCACTTAAGTTTACAAGCGTTGTGTTTCCACTTTAGTTTAGAAGAATTAGCCATAAATAATTGTATAAAAACGTCGGTACAAACCCGACAATCCACAAAGAACGGACGTGATGAAATTCGCAAAAGAAAGGGTCAGGAAAAGATGTTTATAAAAAGCTGCCGCCAACTGTTGGGTCAAAATAACACACCGTTCTACTTCCTTAAAAATATTGAAATATTGTTGTGACAAGTTAAATCGATTATATCAATTTAGTTGCGTGTTACTTTGTCTATTTAAAATTTCTGACTATGGTCACACTATGAACTGTCATTCATTCACTTTGGTTCATTGTCGGTTCCCCGCCCACGCCGTATCTTGTAATCTCGCGTGCTTCGTGATATTAAAAAATTTGGAACCCGAGAGAATGCCGCTTCCTTATTTTTATAATATACAATATTTGTGAAATATTGAACATTTGCGAAAATTGTGTGAATCCGGTATCGACGTCCACGTGCCATCGTGTCTTGAAGACGTCGCGTTTGCAGCCTAACGGCCTGTTCACGAGATTAGTCTAAGCGGCGCGCGGCGCGGCGCGCGGCGCGGCAGAGCGTCGTGCACGCCACGACCCCACAGTAGCGGCAAACACAGCGGCAGCGGTGGACGTATTTGGATAGACGTAACGCACCCAATATTATGGCCTTGTCCAAAATATCTCTTCTGTGCTTGGAAAGCAGTTCATTTCTTAAACAGGACATTCTTTATAATATGAGAGAAGGAGTGCACGAACTAAATAAATCACGACGTTTAAAGGGTGAATTTCGTAATATATATGAAGACTATAGGAAATATCCAGATAAATTTTATGAATATACAAGAATAAGTGTGCAAACGTTCGATTACATTTTGAAACACATAAATGTACATTTAAAACATCATCTTACATCCAAAAGGGTTATCAGCAATGCAGAAAAGCTTTTTCTCACTATGAGGTAAGTGTAAATAAAATGCAATTAGGTAGATATAGAACGCAAATAATATTTATTTACTTTTTTCATATAGATTCTCGTTTTATTATGATTAATGTAAGCACTTAAATAGAATATGATCAAACATATAATTCTATTATATATTTATTTAGAATAATCAGTCTCTATTAAGGAGTAGTAGTACTCTACGTGTGCGTCAGGATGGCTGGACCATGAGAGATTTTGGAAGTTTGAGCAATACCAAACTTTTGTAACTATTTTATACCATTTGGTACCAGACATAAAAAAATTAGTACCTCGCTAAAGAGGGAAAACTATTACGAGGAAAGTGGCCAGCCATTCTGACTTCAGAATGGCTGGACCAAACCGGTTTCACCTAGTTGTAGGCGTTATAGCTAGTTCATCTTTTCGTTTAAATTTAGTACCTCATTGGTACCTGAACATATGTTTTTCTTATATTTTTTCGATAAGCCATAAATAAGTTGCACCTAAAAGAAGAATTCGCACTTGCCCGGTTTTTCTACCCGACTGCGGCGAAGCCCAAAAGGAGTGTTATTTAAGCCAGTAGTGAAAAAATATTGTGAAATTGCATGGAAAATCGAAATACAATCAAAATAGTAACAATTTTATTTTCCCATACGAACTGTTCCTACCTATCAAACATTTTATGCGTGCTTTCAGAAGGTAGTAACTAGTAGGTAGGTAGTAGGTAGGTAGTAGGTAGGTAGTAGGTAGGTAGTAGGTAGGTAGTAGGTAGGTAGTAGGTAGGTAGTAGGTAGGTAGTAGGTAGGTAGTAGGTAGGTAGTAGGTAGGTAGTAGGTAGGTAGTAGGTAGGTAGTAGGTAGGTAGTAGGTAGGTAGTAGGTAGGTAGTAGGTAGGTAGTAGGTAGGTAGTAGGTAGGTAGTAGGTAGGTAGTAGGTAGGTAGTAGGTAGGTAGTAGGTAGGTAGTAGGTAGGTAGTAGGTAGGTAGTAGGTAGGTAGTAGGTAGGTAGTAGGTAGGTAGTAGGTAGGTAGTAGGTAGGTAGTAGGTAGGTAGTAGGTAGGTAGTAGGTAGGTAGTAGGTAGGTAGTAGGTAGGTAGTAGGTAGGTAGTAGGTAGGTAGTAGGTAGGTAGTAGGTAGGTAGTAGGTAGGTAGTAGGTAGGTAGTAGGTAGGTAGTAGGTAGTAGGTAGGTAGTAGGTAGTAGGTAGGTAGTAGGTAGGTAGTAGGTAGGTAGTAGGTAGGTAGTAGGTAGGTAGTAGGTAGGTAGTAGGTAGGTAGTAGGTAGGTAGTAGGTAGGTAGTAGGTAGGTAGTAGGTAGGTAGTAGGTAGGTAGTAGGTAGGTAGTAGGTAGGTAGTAGGTAGGTAGTAGGTAGGTAGTAGGTAGGTAGTAGGTAGGTAGTAGGTAGGTAGTAGGTAGGTAGTAGGTAGGTAGTAGGTAGGTAGTAGGTAGGTAGTAGGTAGGTAGTAGGTAGGTAGTAGGTAGGTAGTAGGTAGGTAGTAGGTAGGTAGTAGGTAGGTAGTAGGTAGGTAGTAGGTAGGTAGTAGGTAGGTAGTAGGTAGGTAGTAGGTAGGTAGTAGGTAGGTAGTAGGTAGGTAGTAAAGTAGTTTTAAAATAAATTTATTGGAGCTATCTTATAACGATGACCAAGTTCGAACTAAAATTATTATCATAATTATGAAAACAGGTACAAATATGTTACGTATACCCACTTTTAATAATGTTCGACTGTGTTATACTATAGAAATCAAATTTAACTAGAGTTGAACGACAAATGCAAAAATAAATGCTGGTATTGAGTAGTTTAAAATGAATCAATAATTATGTTGAGTAATACTGCATAATCAGTTAGATAACAGAAGTTTTGCGGAAGTAAGGATACCATTGTATTAATTAACTAATGAACAGTAAATACAGGACTATTTTTAAATCATTAACTAAATCACAGAATGTTTCTACCTATGAATATGAGCATATTCAGGAAACATCTCTGAAATCCCAAAAAAAACTGCTTTTTCTTACATTTTGGTCGAGTAAGTATTGAACTTGTATAATATGTAATAGGATAGCTGTTTTCTAGGGTTCCGTACCCAGAGGGTAAAACCAGGGCCCTATTACTAAGAATTTTCACAGATGATGTATTTCTGTTGCCGCTATAACAACAAATACGAAAAAACAGAAATCATAATAAATATTTAAGGGGGCTCCCATGCAACAAACGTTATTTGTTTTTGCTACTTTAAGTATCTACCTGTTATCGGCAACAGGTAGATACTTGAAATATTCACAGAATATTTAGTTATATTCACTTTAAAAATACAGGCAGCGATAGCCTAGTGGATATACCAACAGACTGCCATGCAGAGGGTATCGGGTTCGAATCCACGGTGTGCACCAATGACTTTTCGGAGTTATGTGCGTATTGAATTGTTAATTGTCTCCGTGGTCCAGTGGATAGTGTATGCGACTGCAGATCGGAGGTCCCGGGTTCGATTCCCGGGTCAGGCAAAATTGTTACTGAGTTTTTCCAAATTCTCAGTAGCAGCACGAAGTAATGTGCCGTGTAAGTGATGTGCCCGGTAACGGCAATAGGCTCGCCCCCTATTACGTGGGACCTAAAAATTCATGGCGAAATGTGGGTGTAATGTTACACTTCCGTCTGCTCCTTCGGGGATACAGACGTGAGGAGATGAATGATGATGAATTGTTAATTATCGCTTGTCCCGTACCTTGGAAAACATGTTAAGCTGTCGGTCCCGTTTGTCATGAAGATCTTTGACAGTCATTACAGGGCGTCAGTACCTTCTAAATAAACTGACACTAGTCTAACCTATGGAATATCGCTGTCCCTTCGGGTTGCGAAGGTCTGACAGGCAGTCGCTCTGTGGAAAAGCTAATATTCAGCCAAATCCGGTTAGACTAGGAAGCGGACCCTAGATTGAAACTGGGATAACGCTAAGAGAATGATGATCGCTTTAAAAATAAGCAATTAAATTAAAATAAAATAAGTATTTAACTGCCTACTGCCTGCCTACTACCTGCCAACTTCTACTTACTACCTACCACCTACATAGTCATAAAGTTTTCTTAAATGTAATTTCAATTTCTGAACGCACACATAAAATGTTTGATAGGTAGGCACAGTTTGTATGGGAAAATAAAATTGTTACTATTTTGATTGTATTTCGATTTTCCATGCAATTTCACAATATTTTTTCACTACTGGCTTAAATAACACTCCTTTTGGGCTTCGCCACAGTCGGGTAGAAAAACCGGGCAAGTGCGAATTCTTCTTGTAGGTGTAACTTATTTATGGCTTACCGAAAAAATATAAGAAAAACATATGTTCAGGTACCAATGAGGTACTAAATTTTAACGAAAAGATGAACTAGCTATAACGCCTACAACTAGGTGAAACCGGTTTGGTCCAGCCATTCTGAAGTCAGAATGGCTGGCCACTTTCCTCGTAATAGTTTTCCCTCTTTAGCGAGGTACTAATTTTTTTATGTCTGGTACCAAATAGTATAAAATAGGTACAAAAGTTTGGTATTGCTCAAACCTCCAAAATCTCTCATGGTCCAGCCATCCTGACGCACACGTACTCTACCTAGTAGGTACGGACGTAATCATAGTTGCTAGGTGCCATTTATTTATTTATTTAGTATAGTAGGGGTGAGAACGATGCCCGTCTTCACACTATTAGCCTTCTCTCATTCCATAGTTTTCGGCCATCATTGATTATGCATCAAGCGTATTAGTGATATATCATAGGTACAATTATTATTTTATTTTCTCAGTGTAATTCTCAAATAAACTTATTATTACGCGGCGGGAGTGTAAAGGCCTGCCACGCTGAAGGTTGCGGGTTCAATTCCCACTCAAGTCAAACATTTTTGTGCGTGAACAAGGATGTTTGTCTTGGTCTGGTGTTTCTATGTATAATATGTATGTATTTACAAAAAAAAGTATATAGGTTTGTTTATCCATTGTCTAATACCCATACTACTTACCAATAGTTACGTACTTATTGTGATTCCTGAGGAAGGTTTAGGTATCTAAAGCACGCGGGCGAAGCATAGTTTATAAATAAATGGCACCTTTACACTTATTAATCAACATTTCACTGGGTTAAAATAAATGTGACTTTATCTAATCATTGCTAATGTTAGTAGTTGGAGGCGGTTGTGTGTAGTAAGCATGTGGTGTGTAGATATCTCCGTACGTATTTAAAGCCAATTCATCCATCAGAACTTGGTTTATCTTATTCCGCACTCTCATTTTCTGCATGGAACTTAATTTTTGCATTTCGGGCAAAATACTCATGAGATAATAATAATCCTCTGATCTTTCCGTATCTGGGATATTTTGTGTCTTTTTGACTTCTTCTTCCAAGATCTTCAGCTTTTTCTTTTCAATTTCTAAATATTCAGCCCGAATATCAATTACTTTTCTTTTTCGGGAGGAATCAGGTTTCGCCGAATGCGGGGTTGCTGGTTGAGGCTGAGGCGATAGTGATACCTCACGTGGCCATTGAGGTTCGAAAGGTGACGGCGGTGACAGCGTAACCTGACCTAAGTCTGATTGTGAAGCATTGTCCAAATCCTGACATTCGTTTTCATTGAGATTCGACTCATTTTCTGGTGGCATAAACTCTTCTTTTAAAAATGACATTAACCTAAAATATTTCCACTGCGAAAAACAGTCTTCGTCGTCGGGGGCAGGATCCCCAGAGCGTTCAATTGGACTCTTCTTTAACTCTTTTCTATAAAAATCCTTCAGATTTTTCCACTTTTTCTTCAATTGATCAACTGAAATAAAAGTTATTTATATTAACACTAACGACCCATCCCGGATTCATATAGGTAGGATATATTATCAACTTTCATAAGAGTATGATATTCAATAGCAACAGCGCGGTGCGGAGATGATCGCATCGAGCGCCAAATAAAATTGTCGGTGTTTGAATTCTTTCTTGCGCTCAATACCTACTTATTTATTTAGCGGTAGGTACTTATGTACTACGTATACGTATGTACTACCTCTATTCTAAGATATATAACTAAAAAAGATAGGTATATACTTATGTACCTAGGTACCTATCTTCTAAGATAGTTATTCTACTTAAAGGCTGTAAAAACAAAGAAAGCTGACCGCCACCATGTGGGATATGTAACTAGGAAGAGAGACAGGTTGTAAAGAGCCTTTGTCATCTATTATAAATAACTTAACGTATTAATCCTATTGCTTAAAATGTTATGTTTATTATTTTTTGCTACATAATTTTTAAAATTGTTACTGTAGTAATTGTTTCGCGGGCTTTTATATATATATATATTTTCTTATGATAAACTTTATGTAGTAGGTGCAATGTATTTAACTATCTCGTAAGGTTAAGCCAGCGTTTGCAATGTAAGCGCTGCACAATAACTTCGTGGTTTCGGCATTTCTATAAGAAAGCGCGAGAAACGCTGCCGGGCGTGCGGCGGCCCTCTCTGTCGTTTGTACCGATAGCGGTACACGAAATGGTAGGTATTTATCGCGCGAATTTGAGCCAGTGACGGGGGCTGACATTAGGTACTAATGCCGCCTGCACGTAGGTAGGTAGATACAGCTACCTATGGCGTGTGGTCGCCTCGCCGTTTAGACGCCGTTTTGTCTCGGTAATAGCTATTACCTCGATTCGAGCGTGTGTTACAGCTGTAACACACGCTCGGATTTGGTTCAAACAGACCACGGATTTGGTTCGCATCCGAACCAAATCTGACCGTCTGCAGACTAGTCCTGCGAACATAATTATTATTGATAGAGTCCGCCTTGGTCCACTAGTTTGCACATCGGATATGGATTCACCTGAAGGCTTACGTGAAGCAACTCCAGCAACTGTTCGGTCCGATCGTCTGTAGCGAGAACGGATTTGGTCCGCCGGACCAAATGTAACTCGGCCGTCTCCCCGAGTTACCTATATGGCTACAGTCGCGCCGCACGCCAGCAAGCGGTAGGGCTTTATAATATACTTACCTACCTAATGATTTGTTACAGATACCTTGCACACGGGACATCGTTTATGTTGCTGTCGCATTCATATCGCCTTGGTCGAAGCACAATCGGAGCAATTATTTATCAAACACTTAATGCTATATGGGTGGCTTTAAGTGTTATTCATATGCCGCATCCGACGCGAGAAGATTTAAAAAGAAAATCTGATGATTTTTTCATGAAATGGCAATTTCCTAATTGTATGGGGTCGATAGATGGAAATATTTCCGAATAATGAAACCACCACACAGTGGTAGTGAATACTACAACTACAAAAAGTATTTTTCGTTAGTACTCCAGGCCATTTCGGATGCGGACTATAAATTTACCGCTATTGAGATTGGTGGCAAAGGACGTCAAAGCGACGGTGGGACTTTTCATTTTTCTTTGTTGAACAAATTGTTGACCAACGATAGATTGAATGTACCTCCAGCTCAAAGTTTGCCTGGTACGGGTATAATATTACCGCACGTTTTGGTGGGAGACGAAGCTTATCCACTAAAACCTTATTTAATGCGCCCTTATCCGTCCGGAAATTTGGACAGAGAGAAAAAAATATTCAATAAAAGATTATCACGAGCCAGAGTTACTATAGAGTGTGCCTTTGGTATTCTAACAAACAAATGGCGTATTTTTATGAAAGCTATTGAGACCAATACAAAACATGCAAAGTTGATAATAAAAGCTGCATGTCTGTTGCACAATATTGTACGGGAAAGAGATGGTGACAGTGACAAGGATTTCAGAACCTATATTCGTAATTCATTCAGTGGAAGGAACACAATAACAAGATCGAGGCGCAATAATCGAGCGTCATAACGTGCAATCGCCATACGAGATCATTACAGAAATTATTTCGTTAATAACCCAATACGCATGTAGGTGATATAGGTCACTATTTAAATAAATATATTATGATTAATATGCGATTAATTAACGAAAACTGAAATCCTATATTGTATCAATAATTACGAACATTTTTTACTGCGGCACCATACATGGGAAATTACTGGTTAAGGAGATATTGAAGCTCAAAGTCCCGATATATTTTTTCTAATTAGGTATTGCAAAATCGTGTTTAGAATGATAAATGTAAACTTTCTGAAGAATTCACTACAACTCGTCGCTATAATTATAATTTAAATAAAGAACACTGCTACAAAAACCGTCACCGTCCGTTCGTCACCGCGGCACGATCGCAGCATTCGCAGCTGTTGTGTAGGTACTATAGGCACAGTATAATGTATTGTGTACTGCGCTCAGGGCGCGTAGGTATAACTCGAGTTTTGTGCATTTGTATGGAGTTAGAATACTGTTAGATATTATTACCGTGGTAATGTTGACCTGTATAGATACCTACTTACAATATTTCAACTTCGTACAAACGGTCTGTAGGTACGGTGTTATCTATACTTATTGTTATTTATCTTCACACAAAACGGTTGGATCGCAAGTCATACCCACGCTCCTAATCGCGCCCGTTCGAATCACACTAGGTACCGACACGGTAATGCCACAGTACATAGTAGGTAGGTAGTTTTGAACTTCGTATAAACGGTCGGGACGTGGTCAGAACAGACGTGATAGATACCTACACGATTCGGGCGCGGTACCTAGTGCATATCGAGCTCAAGGCGCTCTGATACACACTCAGTACTGAGCCCGAGTCGTGTAGGTACCTATTACACCTGTTCCGTCTACGTCCCGAGTGTCCCGACCGTTTATACGAAGTTTAAATACCTCCTATGTAGATAACATTATTACCGTGTCGAAACCTAGTGTGACCGGTGATGAACTTAAGGCGCTTAGGTATGACTCGCGAGCCAACCGTTTTGTGTGAAGATAAATAACATTAGGTAAGTATAGATAACATAAGGTACCGTGATATAACAGGGGTGGTAAAATATGGTCATGAATATCTACATTATGTAAACCATATTCTTACTTATGTACCTATAATATCATAGTAGCTGTGTCTACACTACACTATGTTCCTAATCTACCGATTTAAATAAAAAACTTACCATCATTCTCGGGAAAACATTCTTTTATTTCATCCCACAACCTTTTTATTACGTTTCTGTATTTATGGTGTGGATGTCTCGCCATCCATATGGGAGGCCGTTTTAAAATTTCTCCTATAAATAATTCTGTATTCATTGTAAAATTCGGTATTTAAATTTCTTAGCCGCCTAGTTCGTCCCTCGCGCGCCGCTGTCTGTGCCGCTCTGCGTCGTGGCGTCGGACTCGGTCGCAGTACATTTGTTCCCGCCGCTCGACGCACCGCGCGCCGCGCCGCTCGCCGCGCAGCCAATCGCGCCAAAAAAAAACGCGCGCGTTATCGCTGTGCGCGGCGGCTCGTGGCGTGCTTCGAACGTTTTCATACATTTGTTCTTACCGCTCGCCGCCCCGCGCTAAGCCGCCGCTCAAAGCGGCAAGGTCGTGAACAGGCCCTAAGGGCCTGTTCACGAGATCGGTCTAAGCGGCGCGCGTCGCGGCGGGCGGCGCGGCAGAGCGTCGTGCACGCCAGGACCCTACAGCAGCGGTAAACGCAGCGGCAAATGTGGACGTATTTGGGCCGACGGAGTTACCCATAAATATGGCGATAACCAAAATATATTTGTGTAACTATACGGTATACTTACCTACAAAATTGTCGACATTGAATCTTCATTTCTTACAAGTATTTTATATCAAAGGAATAATGCATATTCGCAATTAATGAGGCGTTGAATAGGTACACAACGTAGATTACGTTAAGTAGGTAGGTAAATCACCTTTTAACTTTCATAGTAGCTGCACAGATAAGACAATACCAGTAGTAGCTGTGTCTGTACCTAAATAGGTACATATGTACATTACACAATGTTTTAATGTTTGCGATTTATATTAAAACCTACCATTACATTCTGTAAAACATTGTTTCATTACATCTCGCAACGTTTTATTAAAATTTTTGTATTTATACAGCGGCTGTGTTGCTATCCATACACGCGACCGTTTTAAAATTTCGACTTTAAATGTCTCCGTATTCATTACCGCCACAAGATATTTAACAAATAGTTTAACCGCCTAGTTCGTCCCTCGCGTAACGCTGTCTGTGCCGCTCGGAGTCGTGGCGTCGGACTCGGTCGCAGTACATTTGTTCCCGCCGCTCGCCGCACCGCGCGCCGCGCCGCTCGCCGCGCAGACGGCCCTGTCACGACCTTGCCGCTCTGAGCGGCGGCTTAGCACGGGGCGGCGAGCGGCAAGAACAAATGTATGAAGACGTTCGAAGCACGCCACGAGCCGCCGCGCACAGCGACAACGCGCGCGTTTTTTTTTGGCGCGACTGGCTGCGCGGCGTGCGTTTACAGCGTTACGCGAGGGACGAACTAGGCGGTTAAACTATTTGTTAAATATTTTGTGGCGGTAATAAATACGGAGACATTTAAAGTCGAAATTTTAAAACGGTCGCGTATATGGATAGCAACACATCCGCTGTATAAATACAAAAATGTTAATAAAACGTTGCGAGATGTAATGAAACAATGTTTTACAGAATGTACTTAATGGTAGGTTTTAATATAAATCGCAAACATTAAAACATTGTGTAATGTACATATTATGTACCTATTTAGGTACAGACACAGCTACTATGAAAGTTAAAAGGCGATTTACCTACCTACTTAACGTAATCTACGTTGTGTAGGTACCTATTCAACGCCTCATTAATTGCGAATATGCATTATTCCTTTGATATTAAATACTTGTAAGAAATGAAGATCCAATGTCGACAATTTTGTAGGTATACCGTATAGTTACACAAAGATATTTTGGTTATCGCCATAGGTATTTATGGGTAACTCCGTCGGCCCAAATACGTCCACATTTGCCGCTGCGTTTGCCGCTGCTGTAGGGTCGTGGCGTGCACGACGCTCTGCCGCGCCGCCCGCCGCGACGCGCGCCGCTTAGACCGATCTCGTGAACAGGCCCGACAGTCGCGCCAAAAAAAACGCGCGCGTTATCGCTGTGCGCGGCGGCTCGTGGCGTGCTTCGAACGTCTTCATACATTTGATCTTACCGCTCGCCGCCCCGCGCTAAGCCGCCGCTCAGAGCGGCAAGGTCGTGACAGGGCCGTAATAGCTAAGTATTTAGATAATTCACCAGCTAATATTGGCCAATTTTAGATCTGTGAGTGTTTCTAACTTAGCTCCAAGCCTGACATCCAGTGAAGATTTGGTAAGTAAAACAATATTGTAATCTTGTAATTCACTGTGCAATCACAGTATAGGTGTCTAGATCTTTTGCCTTGTCGTGGTCAGGTGGATGTATTACAACTTCCACTGCGCACTCTGAACAATTTCCTGCCTGCCTACGGCAACTTTAGACATTTTCCATTCAGGTTCAAATCAACGTCCGAAATTCAAACAAAATTAAAAATAAAGGCACAGACAAGTGTATCGTCTCGGCGTATTTTTTAAGAATACAGAATGAAGTCGCCGCTTTTGCTAGAATAAAACGGTACAAAACCGCAAATGTGATTAGATTTCCGCAGTAAAGTCCGACGGCTGTATTCGAGTTTATTTTATATCAATGAGGGCGATAGACTGGCTGCGGCTTAACAAATATTTTTAATAAAAATTGTATTTCCTTACGATTCTGAATTGGTTGCATAATTTAATAATGACTTACCTATTTACTTCATTTTTACGGATACAAATTAATAATTAGCAAACTTATACTGTATAGAAAATCTCCTCTTGTCAGAGATTCAAACTGTTGCTACTGAAAATGATTCTGTCATTCAGTACCTTAAGCGTGTCATGGGATATGTATAAAGTTCTGATGCAAGAATGGCTCATTTGTTACTGTGTACTCATTTGTTATGGCCTCGCCATAGCCAAAGCGCCGAGTAGGCAATTAGCGGTTTGCCCAAACAGAGAATATTATTATGCGCTCTAAGTAATTGATGAAATACCACGATTTTTTTAGGTATCCTAATATTAATGTCATTAATTAAAATGGAATTAGCTAAGGATCAGCTAAGTGCTTTTCGTTTTTCTAAAAAAAAAAGTGCTCGGTGCAAGACGAGCGAAACGTCGGAAACAAATAGGTATTTATACCTTAATTAAGTTAAGTAAACGCGATTAAGACCCGCTTAATTATTTTGTATGATGTAGGTATACAAATCGCTAAAGTTTAAAATCGATTGATAATGTGTTTAAGCGATAAATTTAATATGAAAAATTATATGTTATGAGGTTGTAGATTGCCATAAGCACGTTAATTTTAGCATTATTTTGCCATAAAACAATAATTTAAGGGACTCTAGGACCAGACAACTTTTTGTCAATTTACAATCTATGTCTGCACCGTTAACAAGAATGGAACTAAACAGCAAATAATGAAATCATTATTTTGTGACAACACTTATGCCGAATGTGTCATTAAAATATTTTTTTTCTATCGACGTAATAACGAATAACACTGCAAACAATTAGCAAAATTACGTAGTAGCAACCAGGCACGGCACATTTTTTGTGGTTTGAACTCCTCAAATGAGAACAAAGGTTGTTTTAAAACAAACATTTATAGAGAGCGTCCAGCAAGAAAAGATAAATACGAAAATGCCCATTTATCAGACAAAAGGGAAGTTTGAAAAATGAGTGTTTTCAACAACGGTAAATGTTTGATATTTTTAATGAGAATACGGGTAACGTGGTCTGTGAGACATTCAACAATTAAATTGCTTTTGAGACACAGGCTTTTAGTATAGTTTATTTACTTTTGTGCGCATAGAGTAGAAATTGACAGTTATTTTTAACTAAACGTCGCCAGCGGCCATTGTTATGTTACGTAAACGTACGAACTAAATGCTTTTACTATTTTGCTAGATGAAAGCAGCCAGGGAATATAAAAACAAACGTTTCAGTCTTACATGAACGAGCTTTGACTTAAAAGCGCATGCGATTAGATTTATCTCCACAAACAGCTTGTTATGTTAGCACTTTATACCTACTTCTTTTTTTTCAGAAATCGGAAGGAGTCACTTTACTTCTTTGAGTATCACAAGCAGCCGCTTTACATATTTGAGCTACTATTATCTTTACCATTGGCACTTATTGCTTATTTATTTCTTAGAAATCCTGTCTTAGTTTGTAATCCACCCTTATGCTCCCCAAGAGACATACATGCCAAAATTCAGCTTCTTATACACAGTAGTTTTGGCTGTTACTTATCTGTCAGTCAGCAAGAAATTTATACATACAGAGTTATAAACAAAATATAAAATGCGTTAAAAAAATCACGTATTGTTTTTTTAGTCCAGTAGCGCGCTGATACCCGTATAGGTACGTCAAGTTAGTATAAATGTTATAAGGTTCCCATTTATAACCAGGCACACATTAATTACCCAACTATTGTTGTACAAACATTTGTATACATAACATTGCTTGCCATAAAAGTAGATATTCAAATACACAATACAAGAGAGATTTGGATAGGAAACCTAACATTAGTTACATCCATGACTGGGTAGAATGGTCGTAACGGAATTGAATGTCAATGCGAACGGATATCCACGGACATATCAGTGTATCCGCTTCTATTCTCAGGAACAAAATGTCCTTCGTATGTGACTTAATGGCTTTCCACTTACGACGATTATAACTACTTTTAAACTATCACGATTTGCACACATATTAAAAATTATGTAACGGGTCTGAATCGTGTTAATAAACGAAAAGAAAGAAGTGACCACGGCTGGTGTAACCCATGCCGAAACGTCGGGACAATTAGAAAGGTATTTCATCTTTCTTTTCGTTTATTAACACGATTCAGACCCGTTACATAATTTTTAATATACGACGATTATGTTTCGTGGTAAATCTATTCTGAATCAAGGAGTTGTATTATTGCTTTGGGTTTAGCTAAAATAAACAGTAACGGTCGTTTCTGAATTTAGGTTGATTCTGAATCTAAGGTTTAGCATACACGATATGCAAACGACTGATTAGTTTGTCCTCCACTCGGTCATCACTGCTTAATATATGAATTGAAATTGCATCGCTCACTGACAACCAACGCACAGCTGAAACTATTGCGCTCAAGAAGCTGAAATGTATGTTTCCTGGTAGCGGTGCACTACGGAATACAGAAGGGGTGCAATACAGAATTTCGGCACATTCCTTAAATTCTCACAGGATCAGGCAGAATCAGTGAAATTAAGGGGACTACAAGAGCTAAACGCGAGTTTTATAATGCTTTAAAGTATATGATTCAATGCAGTTAACACAATCAGAAAAATATATGATATTCTTCAGGATATAATCTAGTTAAGTACTGTTGAAAACATAATACAACTAACTTTAATCGATAGAAAAAAATCACAAAGATACCTCTAAAAAAATATTTTAACGAGTAAAAACCATATTAAAATACATACAACCATTCTGATTTTTTGACAAATTATTCAACAAGCATTATACTAACGAAATACTGTTTTATTTTTTAATCCAATCAATACATTTTCTGTAATTAATTTATTTCATGTTTTTTTTTAAGTTCTGAACGTCCCCTCGGCGTCGCGCTTCTCTTTCTTATGTATACAATCCGACAGTGACAGCAACAGCTCAACTCAGTTGCTGTACTCGGCGCCTTAAAGTAAAAGTGCGGTAAAATAAATGGTATTGGTCGCTTCTATATCATGGGCTGAGTAGATACTCTTTGGGAAAACACTAACTTAAAATAAATGGTGGATATTGTGTATAGGATTTACCAATACAATAAACATACTCATACATACTTGTAATATAAATATCAAAAAACAGTTTTATTAATGCAGTCTTGCATTGCTATTCTATTGTATACAAAGTTTTATGTTTTATTTCTCTCTATACAAGCGTTTCTAGTAATTAAGATCTAGTCAAGCCAAACAATCATCTTCTCTTCTATCCGACCATTAAGTACTTTTTATTTTTTAAGAACTTCCAGAACATTTCACCGGCTTCGAAAATAAAATCCGTATTCCCATTCGGTTCATGGCAGACTTAATGCTAACTTTACATGAATTTGAGATAATATTACAATAACTAATTACAAATTCAAATTCAAAATCTTTTTTTTTTATGTTATACTCGTAATAGGCGGCAAACGAGCTGACGGATCGCCTGATGGTAAACAATTACGCCGCTCATGGACACCCGCAACACCACAGGAGTCACAAGTGCGTTGCCGCCCCTTGGGGTTGGAAAAAAGGGGAAGGATAAGGAATGGAATGAGGGAGAAGGAATAGGGGATAGGGCTTCCGGCACTCTCACTCACCGAATGAAACGCAACAGTTTAGGTACTGTTACTTTACGTCGATTTTCTGTGAGAGGGTAGTACTTCCCCGGTCGAGCCGGCTCATTCATGTTGAAATCAGCAAGGCTCTACTACCTTGATATATTATTGATATATTTATTCATATAGGTTACAAAAGCAACGCTTATGAACGTCAATTCTTTTTTTTTACGAAAATAATATCTTAATACTGGTGGCTTTGTCTCAGCATTTCAAATCATCAGCTCAAAAAAATAATAATCTGAACAAGCTTATTTAACAAAGAGAGACCACTAAGTGGCGTGTAGCTTCATCCTGCAATCTTTTAACCACTTTCATTCCACCATGTTTGATTGCAGAACGGACCGACTTTTTAATAAAACTAGACAATGCTCACGTTCGTACGAAGGTTAAAATAGTACTACCAACCGAACAAAGCTAACTGCAAAGAATAGAGCCGCTTATCTACTTCGCGCTCCAAAAGGACGAACATTGGCGCGCGTTCCAGCCGCGCGAAATTGTTACCATTTTGGAGCACGCGCCAATGTGTTTGTTGGAACGCTCGTACATGGAGCGCCCCGTTCCATCTAGAGTCGGTTTTTTACCGCGCATCAAAGGCAACTCAATTGTGGCGCGCGCGCCAGTTGAGACGGACGTGATATTATTTTGTGTGTTCCTTACGTTCCGAGCGATGGATAATCAAAGTTGCCACTCAGAGAAGACGCTTGGAGGGAAATAAGTTGTGAAACAACTCTTTCATCCACCAACGCACTTTACGTTTATGTTTTTTCTTCTGTATAATACTGTGAATATAAACATAAACGCAGCTGCTGCTCGTGCACGACGGGCTTGCATGTTGAACGACCGAACTCTGGAACAGCTGCCGCGCGCGCCATGGCGCGCGGAGTTGATATCATTTAAATATTCGGAGCGCGTTCCGTGAACGCGCTTTCGGCGCGGGCGTTCATGGCGCGCGCGCCAGGAGCGCATAATGGATACGCAGCTTTAAGCTACCACGAATACCGCAGACAGAATGGCAGTAAAATCCAACCCATTGGATCTACGGCAAAATTAAAAGAAAAATATTTACTTTCCACTTTTCCACATACGAGGACAGCAGCGGATTTTTTTGTCAAGAAAAGGATACGCACGGTGCTTTATATAACCTAGTTTTATGGTTGAAAAAGGTTCACGATGTTATATTTAGGTGGATGTAAGGCGAGTATGTATTTTGTTGTCTTTTTATAACAAAATAAAAAACCAACAGATTATCTCGACGGAGGTTTAAGCAAAAGAAAGTTACGTCTCATTTCATTGATTTTGTTTAGGCCGAACGCAATTACTGTCAAGTCAACGTCTACCTTGTACCTTTTCTTTGCAATAAAATTATGTCCTACTACTAAAATTATTTAATACCCTACAAACCTTACAAGTAAGAGCTACTTACAGTCAATCAGCTTTGATAGTGGGTAGTTGATAAGCCGTAAAATCCGGCTTGCGTTATGTTCCACAGAGAATCTGATGTTTATTTTATTCGGTCAAGCACTGGCGTGCTCTCAATGTACGTTTATCCAAGACATCGAAATAAATTGAAATGTAAAGAGAAAACAAATTTAATTTTAGCACTTTCGCAGTAAAGTGGCTTGCGATTGGACAGTCTCTAGTCTGATGTGTTTATAATAGAAGTATTCAAAGGTAAATTTATTCAAATGGTGGATATTACGTAAGTTAAGTAAGTTACATGAGTTCTACGAACGTAAACTTGTGCTAACTTCCAATACAGGTGTACCTGTATCTATAAGTAACAGCGCTTAGCACATTGGGGTAGGTAGTCCATTACACTTAAATTGACTTAGTCTTGGACTCCACCCTCTAGGTACGAGCTGTTTATTCCTTTATAAATGTATAATAGATAGACATAGGAGTAGGGCCTATTGAAGACAACTAATGCTTTTACAAGTCTATTAAACGGGTGTTAATCGCGTATATCAACTATTTAAAGGTTTAAATACCTATGTGTTGCGAATGTTTCGACCAGCTTAGAACTGGCGTGGTCGCGGCGGGAGACATAGGTATACCTTTAATTAGTTGTTATACGCTATTAACACAGTAACAAAAGAACTTGTATGTACTTGTAAAAATCACAATTAAAATCGACAACCAATACTCTATGAGAGAATGATATCAACGACTGAACTGATAAGCAAGCAATCCTAAAGAAAACTCGACTTCCCAATCCCTAGTACCTATTTATATTTTTGTACCTAGGTTTTTTGGGTGACCGAAATAAATACCCTCCTGCCATGTCTGAATTAGCTCATACAATATCAAAAAAAATTCACACGCTTGGCATGCGTACATAACTACATACACAAACTTTTAAGTTTGTTTTTTTTATCGATGAAGTGTACGGATGCCACTTTTGCTATTTTGGCTATCACTAATTGTTTTTTAATCAAAGTTCAACATTGAACTGCCAAAGCAAAGCTTATATAATCCTATTAATATTCACACAGAAATCCCTCAAATTACGTTTCTTTCAGCGAGCATTAATCTCGACTTGTACATCTTCCATACATCTATGCTAGCCTAGTACCTTTATGCTGGCAATCCTTTTCCGTAAGTAGGTTATTATCACGAGTCGGTTCGTTACGCCTGTGACGTCAGCTATGCCGGTCACCACTTACGTAATAGTTTATCCTCCTTACTTATATGCTCATAGCAATCCGACTTATCTTGGCTCGTAAAAGAGGATTGCTTCAAGATAAAAATGGCCGGCAGGTAATCGAAACTGCATTTATTGCTGTTTGCCTCTAGAACGATTGACCATCACAATAAATTCCCGTGCAAAATACTACTGTAAGATACTTACTGCTTCGGAATTCTTTATTGTACTAGCTTCACTTCTGCCACAAAATAAAGAGGTGTTTGGCTTAGAATAACAAGAACATCTACATCTAAGTATTTATGAGACTGTTTAATTATTGATAATTAGACGTCGCCAGCGTCAGTGATACATATAAATCTTCCCTTTAAATCATTATATCTATTAAAAAACCGCATTAAAATTCGTTGCGAAGTTTTTAAGATTTAAGCATACATAGGAACAGACAGACAGAAGACAGACTTTGTTTTATACCATGTAATGATGAACTATAATGCATGACCAAATTAATAACTTATTATTACTTTTTATTATTATCACGATCATCATATTTCATCTATATGTATTGTACTGAAGAACCTATCAGGCATAAACATCACAATTTTATTTTAAAAGGTAGATATGCAAAGTAACTCATAATAGGAGGTAATTCAATTAACGTCAATTGGAAGGATTAGACTAAGTCGCTACTGAGAAGTTCAAACTGAATATTCAATAGCTAAAGTATTATTGAATTTACTACCCAGCGTTATCCCACTTACGTTTATAAGCGTTTTTTTTCACTTTAGTTGAGAACAATTATCCAAATGTATAAACGTCGCGTCGGTTCGAAACCGAAAATCCACAAAGAACGGACGTGATAGAATTCACAAGAGAAAGGGTCAGGAAAAGATGTTTATAAAAAGCTGCCACCAACTGCTGGGTCAAAATAACAGACCGCTATACTTCCTCAAACTTTTTCCATTCAGGTTCAAATCAACGTTCGAAATACAAACAAAAGTAAAAAATAAAGGCACAGACAAGCGTATGGTCTCGGCGTATTTTTTAAGAATACAAAATGAAGTCGCCGCTTTTCCTAAAACAAAACGGTACAAAACCGCAAATGTGATTAGATTTCCGCGGTTAAGTCCGACGGCTGTATTCGATATAATTTTATCTTTTAAGAAGAATGAGGCCGATAGACTGGCTGCGGCTCAACAAATATTTTTAATGAAAAATTGTATTTCCTTAAAGGATTTGTAGCATAATTTTATAATTACTTATTTACTTCGTTTTAAGGGATATAAATTAATGATTAGGAAAATTACACTTTGTAGAAAATTACCTCTTGTCAGAGAATCAAACCGTTGTGACCAAATATGATATCTACCGTACCATCATACAGTATCTACCTTATGCGTGGGGTGGAACATGTAATAAGATAATAATCTGGTATGAAGGTATTATTTACAAATATTTTTAATGAAAAATTTGATTTACTAACAGAATTGGTTGCATAATTTAATAATTAAGTACTTTTTTTACTTCGTTTAACGAGGTTAATTTTATGATTAGCATTTAAGAATATGTTCACAGTTATATGGTACATAAAACATTCGCATTTATTTACCTACTCTAGTTACATCTGAAATGGTGAAATAAAATCACTAAGTAATTAGTAAGATTAATAATACTTTGTAGAAAATCTCCTTATATGTAATAATATTTAACAGCGGTGCTGTGCGACAAAAAACTAAACTGTCATTCAATTACTTACGCGTTTGTTGGGATGTGTATCACGATGATAATCTAGTATTCACGTATACTGCAAGGATGGCTCATTTGTTCATGTGATCGCCTCGCCAAAGCCGAAGCGGCAAGTAGAAAAATAACGGTTTTCTCAAATGGTTTTCTCTCTGATTAAGTGATCTATGTTTATTGATCAAATACTACATAATTTTTGTCTTATGACTTTATGAGTAACATTAATTATTTACGGAACTCAAGGACCAGATAACTTTATGCCAAATTACAATCAATATCTTATAATATATATATAAATCTCCTGTCACGATGTTTGTTCGCGATGGATTCCTAAACTACTTAACCGATTTTAAATTAAATTGGCACACCGTGAGCAGTCTGGTCCAACTTGAGAGATAGGATAGCTTAGATCTTTAATTATAGTCGCAATTTTATTTGATTGCAAATTATTTGTCTATAATTAATTGACAGTCACAATTATCTATTAAAACTCCTGGTAAACTCCAAAAGATTCTAACAGATGTCGATAATCTTATATTAATAATTTCGTCAAGGAATTCATCGAAACCTTACCTGAATAATAAAACATTAAAAAATTAAGATTTCGAGTCGACAACATATATCCGCAAAATTCGGATTGTCGAGTATTTTGTTAAATTCTAATGGTTCTGACAGACAAATCACAGTCGCCATATTGGCTCTATGATATTGGCCCAAGTTTGCTTTGTACTAAGTAGTTTGTATGTGTAAATACTTTTTACAGTTATATAGTACATATTCGCCCAATAAAGGAGATTTGTGTTACCCCAAATATCTATCTATACTATCTATCTATACTAATAAATATAATAAAGCGGAAGAGTTTGTTTGTTTGTTTGTTTGTTTGGACGCGCTAATCTCAGGAACTACCGGTCGGCCCTGAAAAATTCTTTTTGTATACGATAGCCCAGTCATTCCGGATGGCTTTAGGCTATATAACATAACGCTTCGACCCTTTGGGGCCGGGCAAAAGGCTAAAAAGGCTAAAAGATAATGTCGGCTAATCTCAGGAACTAGCAGTCGGATTTTAAAAATTGTTATTGTCTATGATAGCCCAATTATTCCGAAAGGCTATAGGCTATATAAAATTACGCCACAACTTTTAGGGGCCAGACAAAAATAATAAGATGGTCAAACGAGAAGGGGGAGGGGGTTAGGTCAAAGGCAAAAAAATTCTAAACGAATAGGATTCAATCTATATGGGTATCGTTTTCGAGATTTTCGGGACGCTGATTAATAATATGAAATTTATTTTGTGATCCAAGATGGCGGACGGGAAATCAAAGATGGCGGATGAGAAAATTTTAAAAATCAATATGGGTATCGCCTTCGATATTTTAAGGGGTGGGGAATCGAAATACAACATCTATTTCGTGATCAAAGATGGCGGATGGGAAATCAAAGATGGTGGATGGGAAAATTTCAAAAAATCAATATTGGTATCGTCTGCGATGTTAAAAGGGATGGGGAATCCAAATATAACATCTGTTTCGTGATTCAAGATGGTGGATGGGAAATCAAAGATGGCGGATGGGAAAAATTTAAAAAATCAATATGGATATCGTCTCTGATGATTTAAGGGATGGAGAATCCAAATAATCGTCTCTGTTGATTTAAGGGATGGAGAATCCAAATACAACATTGATGGCGGATAGGAAATCAAAGATGGCGGACGGGATTTCTTTTAAAGTCGATACGGGTATCGTCTCCGATATTTTAAGAAATGGGGAATTCAAAAACACCATCTATTTTGTGATCAAAGATGGCGGATGGGTTTTTTTTTTAATCAATATGGGTATCGTCTCCACTATTTAAAGGGATGGGGAATCCAAATCCAACATCTATTTCGTGATCAAAGATGGCGGATGGGAAATCAAAGATTGCGGATAAGAAAGTTTAAAAAAATCAATATGGTTATCGTCTCCGATGTTTTAAGGGATGGCGAATCCAAATACACCATCTATTTCGTGATCAAAGATGGCGGATGAAAAAATATTTTAAGTCAATATGGGTATCCTCTCCGATGTTTTAAGCTATGAGGAACGCAAATACAACATATATTTCGTGATCAAAGCTGGCAAATGGGCAATCGAAGATGGCGGATGGAAAATTAAAGGTGGTGGATGGGAAAATTCTATTAAATTAATATGGGTATCGGCGCCGCCGTTATAACGGATGTGGCATTCGTATATAACATCTGTTTCGTGATCAAATATGGCAGATGGAAAATCAATATATTATTTTATTGAAGTTTCCCATCCGCCATCTTTGATTACCCATCCGCCGTCTTAAGAAAGGTACTTTAAAAAGGCAATACGGAGTTCGCCGGGTCAGCTAGTCTTAATATATATAAATCTCCTGTCACGATGTTTGTTCGCGATGGATTCCTAAACTACTTAACCGATTTTAAATTAAATTGGCACACCGTGAGCAGTCTGGTCCAACTTGAGAGATAGGATAGCTTAGATCTTTAATTATAGTCGCAATTTTATTTGATTGCAAATTATTTGTCTATAATTAATTGACAGTCACAATTATCTATTAAAACTCCTGGTTAACTCCAAAAGATTCTAACAGATGTCGATAATCTTATATTAATAATTTCGTCAAGGAATACATCGAAACCTTACCTGAATAATAAAACATTAAAAAATTAAGATTTCGAGTCGACAACATATATCCGCAAAATTCGGATTGTCGAGTATTTTGTTAAATTCTAATGGTTCTGACAGACAAATCACAGTCGCCATATTGGCTCTATGATACTGGCCCAAGTTTGCTTTGTACTAAGTAGTTTGTATGTGTAAATACTTTTTACAGTTATATAGTACATATCAGCCCAATAAAGGAGATTTGTGTTACCCCAAATATCTATCTATACCATCTATCTATACTAATAAATATAATAAAGCGGAAGAGTTTGTTTGTTTGTTTGTTTGAACGCGCTAATCTCAGGAACTACCGGTCGGATCTGAAAAATTCTTTTTGTATACGATAGCCCAGTTATTCCGGATGGCTTTAGGCTATATAACATAACGCTTCGACCCTTTGGGGCCGGGCAAAAGGCTAAAAAGGCTAAAAGATAATGTCGGCTAATCTCAGGAACTAGCAGTCGGATTTTAAAAATTGTTATTGTCTATGATAGCCCAATTATTCCGAAAGGCTATAGGCTATATAAAATTACGCCACAACTTTTAGGGGCCAGACAAAAATAATAAAATGGTCAAACGAGAAGGGGGGGGGGTTAGGTCAAAGGCAAAAAAATTCTAAACGAATAGGATTCAATCTATATGGGTATCGTTTTCGAGATTTTCGGGACGCTGATTAATAATATGAAATTTATTTTGTGATCCAAGATGGCGGACGGGAAATCAAAGATGGCGGATGAGAAAATTTTAAAAATCAATATGGGTATCGCCTTCGATATTTTAAGGGGTGGGGAATCGAAATACCACATCTATTTCGTGATCAAAGATGGCGGATGGGAAATCAAAGATGGTGGATGGGAAAATTTCAAAAAATCAATATTGGTATCGTCTGCGATGTTAAAAGGGATGGGGAATCCAAATAAAACATCTGTTTCGTGATTCAAGATGGTGGATGGGAAATCAAAGATGGCGGATGGGAAAAATTTAAAAAATCAATATGGGTATCGTCTCTGATGATTTAAGGGATGGAGAATCCAAATAATCGTCTCTGTTGATTTAAGGAATGGAGAATCCAAATACAACATTGATGGCGGATAGGAAATCAAAGATGGCGGACGGGATTTCTTTTAAAGTCGATATGGGTATCGTCTCCGATATTTTAAGAAATGGGGAATTCAAAAACACCATCTATTTTGTGATCAAAGATGGCGGATGGGTTTTTTTTTTAAATCGATATGGGTATCGTCTCCGATGTTTAAAGGGATGGGGAATCCAAATACAACATCTATTTCGTGATTCAAGATGGCGGATGGGAAATCAAAGATGACGGATGGGAAAAATTTTAAAAATCAATATGGGTATCGTCTCTGATGATTTAAGGGATGGTGAATCCAAATACAACATCTATTTCGTGATCAAAGATGGCGGATAGGAAATCAAAAATGGCGGACGGAATTTCTTTTTAAAATCGATATGGGTATCGTCTCCAATATTTTAAGGAATGGGGAATTCAAAAACACCATCTATTTCGTGATCAAAGATGGCGGATGGGATTTTTTTTAATCAATATGGGTATCGTCTCCACTATTTAAAGGGATGGGGAATCCAAATCCAACATCTATTTCGTGATCAAAGATGGCGGATGGGAAATCAAAGATTGCGGATGGGAAAGTTTACAAAAATCAATATGGTTATCGTCTCCGATGTTTTAAGGGATGGCGAATCCAAATACACCATCTATTTCGTGATCAAAGATGGCGGATGAAAAAATATTTTAAGTCAATATGGGTATCCACTCCGATGTTTTAAGCTATGAGGAACGCAAATACAACATATATTTCGTGATCAAAGATGGCAAATGGGCAATCGAAGATGGCGGATGGAAAATTAAAGGTGGTGGATGGGAAAATTCTATTAAATTAATATGGGTATCGGCGCCGCCGTTATAACGGATGTGGCATTCGTATATAACATCTGTTTCGTGATCAAATATGGCAGATGGAAAATCAATATATTATTTTATTGAAGTTTCCCATTCGCCATCTTTGATTACCCATCCGCCGTCTTAAGAAAGGTACTTTAAAAAGGCGATACGGAGTTCGCCGGGTCAGCTAGTATAATATAATATTCTACCACATTCACACAACACCATCTAGTCCCAAACTAAGCAATGGCTGCACCGTTAACAAGAACGGAATTTAACAGAAAATAATGAAATCATTATTTCATGACAACACTTATCCCAAGTATTTCATTAACATATTTATCTTTTTTTTGTCACATAATAACGAATAACACTGCAAACAATTAGCAAAATTACGTAGTAGCAACCAGGCACGGCACATTTTTTGTGGTTTTAACTCCTCAAATGAGAACAAAGGTTGTTTTCAAACAAATATTTATAGAAAGCGTCCAACAAGAAAAGATTAATACGAAAATGCCCATTTATCAGACAAAAGGGAAGTTTGAAAAGTGAGTATTTTCAACAACGGTAAATGTTTGATATTTTTAATGAGAATACGGGTAGCGTGGCTACGTGGTCTATGATACATTCAACAATTAAATTGTACCGCTTTGAGACACAGGCTTTTAGTATAGCTTTTGTGCGCATAGAGTAGAAATTGTCATTTTCAATACATGTATGTGGGAAACTGGGCGGACAGTAACATGAGATGAGTTTGACATTTTGTAAATTATCGTAGACTCTTGAATAAAATGTTTTAAGATGCTTTACTATTTTGCTTGAAGATAGCAAATTCAGTATTACATGAACGAGCTTTGACATAAAAGCGCATGCAATTAGATTTATCTTCGCAAATAGCTTCTTATATTAGCCCATTGTCCTTCATATAATATTATCATAAGGAGCCACTTTGGATTTTTGAGCTAGTGGTATCTTTACTATTAGCGGTTATTGCTTATTTATAAGCAAATAGAAAAAATGTAGGTAAAGCATTCATTGGTTATTTTCATTCTAGTAATAAGTACTCATTTATGCCAAATTAGTTTTAATGTTATAAAGTTTCCATTTATAACCAGGCGAACATTTAGTATCCAACTATTGTTGTAAAACATTTGTATACGTAACATTACTTCCTATAAAACTAGATATTCAGACACACAATACAAGAGAGATTTGGATAGGAAACCTAACATTAGTTACCATGTTCCATGACTGCGCAGAAAGCTCGCAACGGAATTGAATGTCAATGCGAACGGATATCCACGGACATATCAGTGTATCCGCTGCTATTCTCAGGAATAAAACGTCCTCGTATATGACTAATGGTTTTCCACTTAGGTACGACGATTATGTTTCGCGGTAAGATCTACCCATGAAAAACAATACTTCTGGGGATCTCATTTATTTTTGTAGATAGTCCTACTTTTCCCTTTCCGGTACCGTCTGCTTCTTGTGTACCAACAACGATTTTTTTCTTAAAGCCTGCAAAAGTAACTTTGTAATTCTATATATTTATATGCGATTGCAAAGTTATTGATGCAGTTGTTGTATCTTGAAAACTGGACCGAAATTGAAAAATATTTTAGTTTTCCCTTGGTTCATACACCAAATACTAATTTTATTTTAAATTTTAAGCTTCTATGTCTGCTAGAAGTTTGATGATCGGTCAGTGAGTGACAAAATTAAGAAACTTTGACTTAGGTATAGAAGAGGCTTGTGTCCTAAAATGTAATTAGTGAATAGCAACATTACTAATTACGGCATTTTGAAAGCCTTTTTGAATTTGACGCGTAGACGCTGTAAACCATCATGCAGTTGAGTGATGTCACGAAGTGCAAAACAAAACAAACCGTGAATGACGTCTGGTCTGGAGTACCCACTTTTATTTTGTTATATTCGATTTGACAGGTACAAAGTTTGACGTTTTAGTTGTATTTACTACTTAAACGTCAATAAGAACAATGGCGGACGCACTGTGTGACGCAATGCTCTCTGATTGGTGTTCACTGTCATAAGAACAAATATATTATTTTTAGTTTTAGAATCCTAAAATAACATTAATCTTGCCGTTTAATAATAAATAATAATCTTTATTGACATCTGCAAAGAATAATGAATCTATAGACACTACAATCAAACCAATTTATCCTTCGTGGACACAAGCCTATACTGGTTCAATTTGAACAAAATTTGAAACATACCATGTTTATACAATGCCTAATTGGTTACTGAAAATTCAGGCTTCTAATTTTATCCACAACGAAGTTATAGAGGATAGAATATGGCCTGAACTGCTTCGAGAAAAAGATGGTACGGCCGGGCCACTTTTTTGCTCGACTTGGGGCGATTTTGAGTAAAGGAAATGTACTATTTCTTTGGATTTAGCTAAAATGATCTAGGTTGATTCTAGATCTAAACAGTCGTTTGAATATCGTGAAGACGTAAAGACTAAAGACAGTGGGCAATTGTGTGTATATAACATTTTGCGATACTAACTTCGGTTCGAAGCATTAATTGCTCTCAATAAGGCCAAATTCTACGGGCAAATAGCCGGGCGCCGTGCAGTGTGATGCGACCTAATTCACGCTGTACACTGGAAAGGTTCTCATTCTCTTCGTAGTTGTATATAGAAACACAATAAACGTAGCAAAATAAACATACTCATACAATACGGCGTATTATTATTTCTATATTCAGAGTAACATCACATCGAATATATAAATCCTAGTGCTCATCTTGCATCTGAACAGAATAGTAAATTAAGTCAATCAGTCATAAATAAAAGTCTCGCAGGAATACATAAGAGATCTGCCTGCGATATGTTGCCAGATCACAGACAGACCGTCTGATAAAATAAATTAGACATAAATCTGTTTAAGTTATTTGGATTAGTTATGGGTTCAGCGAAATTGTAGGCATGAATTCAATATATATATTTATTCTGTTCTATTTCATTATAATATGTTAATAATTTGCAGAGTGCCATAGAAATTAAACAGAATGGTGTGCGTTTTGTAAAGCTTGTCAAGTGCAAAAAGTGCTCCCTGTATTATCAATATTTAGTTATAGTATAAAGTTTTAACAGTAATGGATAACATCTTTGGATAGTAACATTTTTAAAATAACATAGGAATTTAAAATTTCGTGGTCATTAATATTACTTTTACCATGCTCGAAACAAAGGTTAACCATTACTTTTACATTTTCCATAAAAAAATTACATTACTTTTACCCTATGTAAAAGTAATGTAATGTACCTTTTAGATTTTCCTATGTAAAAGTTACGTTTTAAGAGTTGCTACAACATAATCGAAGATATGAGGAACGTGAACACATAGTGCAACGGTAGAATATCCTTGTCAATGTAAAAACAAAGGTGAATAAATGCACGTCTCATAAAACAATCAGAACTTATCAAAGCTTATCACAAATATGACAAATGCCGACACGAGCCGTAAATGTACCCACACATTCACATTATTGTATCTGTTATTCAAGACATAATGACATCCCAACACACATGTATTATCACCGCCTCAAGCAGTGTTGGACATCAATTATGGCATAGAAAACATCCAACCTAATAGCCGAGGCGTTTACGAGTCATCCATCCACACGTCGGCTACAGACTCACTTGCTCTCTTCAACAAAAATGATGTCCATTTTTGCAATAAAGGCTTATCTACACATATGATACGTGCCCGTCACGCCAAGTCTAAATAAATTAGTGCCACATACTAGTAGTACGTTATGAACATGATGAGCTTAAAAGCAGCTATAAGTTTGTTTCTTACTTGCTTTATTTTAAGTTATTTGGTAGGTTTAAAGTTCATATTTAATTATTTTGTTGTACTTGTAACAGTAAAAGTTTATTTCTCTCTTTCGGCCTGTGAGCCACCTTTGCCTATACCGTGACTATGTGTTCCGTCCGTGTGGTGAAGGATTGAGAATACGGAATGTCACCACCCCATATCATCCCATGGGTGTCGTAAGAGTCGACAGAGGGAGCATATTATGCAGAGAACAGCACGGTAAGAGAAGGAAAACTTGATACAAACCCTATACCAACCCGTTTGGCCAGCGTGGTATAGTAGGCCAATTCCTCCTTTCAAAGGAGAGGCCTAGTCCAGCAGTGGACTGTTAAAGGCTGATGATGATGTGTTCCCGGAGGTTCAGACACATGTATGTATGTATGTATATATCATCGAGTTTCTCTAAAATGTACGTTGTGATATCATTGTGGCTCGTTAACGGAAATCGTCCATCCAAGTCCCTTCTTCACCCCTCTGACATGTGTAGATAGTCCCTAATACTTACAATCTTTGCACATTGTGACGAATCCTCGTCGTTACAATAGTTCGGCGGATACAAAGTACTTCGTTCGTGAATACAATGAATGGCCGCCCAAATTGCTTACGAGAAGAGATTAACTCGAGTCTCGTAATGTCGGTGTGTATAAGAAGTATTCTTGTTGGAATTCTGTGTGAATCAATTTGGAGAGTCATAGTTCTTATCGTAGCCTTTGAATTGGAGAGGTGTCAATATATTCTTTTACTAAAACTACTAGTCTCACTACTTGACTTGTAACTGGTACTATCACTACATAGTATAAAACAAAGTCTGTTTACTGTCTGTTTGTCCCTATGTATCCTTAAATCTTTAAAACTACGGAACGGATTTTAATGCGCTTTTTCAATAGATAGAATGATACAATAGGAAGGTTTATATGTATAATACATGCATAATATTGCATTGCACCCGTGCGAAGCCGGGGCGGGTCGCTAGTTCTACATATTCTGTAAATTTTAGCGCACGACATTTTTCATTTCTCTGAGCGGTAGTGCAACGGCCTGAACCTTAACCTTATTGAGCTACAAAAATGTGTGGCTTTAATAGGTTTCAATTTAACTTCGTAAATTCGACTTTTGACCGGATTTTAGATGGAAATACTCCTATGTGCTTCTTTACAAACTAGTATTACGACCTAACAGTAGATCAACTTAAAGAAGCACATTTCCTTATGTTACGTTTAAAATCGAGTTTAACTATTTGAGAGTCGCGTAGTAGGGTGACGCGGCCGGCGCTACTCGTAGCAGACATAGCACACAGGATTACGGCTACGATAAGCGGTTATAGAAAGCAGGTCTTTTAATAAATAAAAATAAATTTATCTCAAAATAGACAGTTGTTAGTTTTTTAGTATCGATTTACAATTAATATGTAGTAGTAGCACTTGACCACGGTTTCACCCGCGTAAAGGTCAATTACTGGTACAAAAGGTATTTAAGCTATTTTATTGCAAAAGTCTTTCGATAGTTCTTGAGTGAAAAATAAATCATCATCAATCATCCGCACACCCATCCTTACAAACATTCACGTTTATAATAGAACGAAGATATGGCTTTTACAATCGTCATGCGGTGCGGAGTACAAATGCACTACTTGCTAGTGCACAAATAGAGACTAATTAGCATTTATTCCGCAGAACAACAGGCTAGTTCCCACGCTTGTCCACTAGTTTACAAACCAATGGCTGAACGTTCACAGCCAGTAATTTGTACGTTTCTTTAATCTTTTTCCTGTTTAACCTGACTTTTTGTTCCATTTGCAAGTTTAGTTTAATTACTTTTCTGTTCCTTTTTCCAATTGTAACTTTCACCGTTAAATTTGCTGGAACTCTTTTTTTGTTATTTGGTGGAATACGAGTACGACTTGGTTAACTATTACGCAGGTGAAGGTAAGTAAAACTTAATAATCTAGAACAAAATGGTAAATATTGTTTGGCTAGAAGTTCGTTGTGATTCAACGCATAATTTATAAATATTTCCTGTTAAGTATTATGGGTTATGCAGTTAATATTTTACATTATACCAACACAGAAGGTTGTTGTTGTCGGATCGACATTCAGAATTTTGTAGACTTTCGAGAACTCCTTAGACTTTAAGTAGGTATTACCTATACCTATGGCAGTATTGAATTTCATCATTAATTGTAAATTTTAGTAAAATCATCCAAGCAGTTTCGACACCTACCAAAACCTTACGTGTTATTTGACTTCGTTAATCGATTCATCGAAAAGTCAAATTCACTCCTATCTTTACAATCCACGTGTAAAGCTATCACATATACAAGTTGTGACGTAATTAATAAATACTGCCATGTATTGTGGCCTTGTATGTATGTCCCTACACGTAGCACACATCGTACCTTTACATCCAGTTATATTATATTATCGCATAACTGACATTAAACTGTCATCGGCAGCACCCTGCAGGCGCGCAATCATGATATTATTCGGTTCTGATTGTTTTCTGTTCGGTCAACTGTAATTAAATGATATCTTTTGTTTGACAATGTTTACCCATAAATAATAATTTGCTAAATTTCTGTTGAGATTTCAACCCGTTGATGTGTGAATTATAAAATTTTGACTTATGTCTTTGGGCACAAATCAGAGAACCAATTTTCTCGACATGTTCCGGTTGAATGGATCAACCGATAAAGAGTATCTTCGTGATGATCAGCACTGTTTATTATCCGTCCCACTGCTGGACACAGGCGACTTATCGTTCTGAGAAGTTTAAGGCTATAGTGCATCACACTCCGCAAGTGCGCGTCGGCATTATGAAGATCTCTCTGACACCCAGGTCTCACAATATCTTCCATCACAGGTTAGCAATTGATATTTAATAATTTAATACACACATCAATTCGATAATTCATTGGTGCGCAACCAAACCCTCTGAGTACTAGCCTGTTAGTCTCTACACAGGCTGCTGCTGATTCAAACTTATAACACAACCCCTTTTATAATTCAAACGTAATAATAATAATATTCTACCACATTCACAATACACCATCTAGTCCCAAACTAAGCAGAAGCTTGTACTATGGGTACTAGACAATGGATAGACATACTTATATACTTTTTTTGTAAATACATACATATTATACATAGAAACACCCAGACCAAGACAAACATCCATGGTCATGCACACAAATCTTTGACTTGAGCGGAAATCGAACCCGCGACCATCGGCGTAGCAGTCGCTTACACTCCCGCGGCGCCAAGCGGTCGTCGAATAGCAGCCGGTATTCATTATGAGAGAGTCAATGTCTAATAACATTATCTAAGCGGTTAGCCATTAAGTAGAACAAGACGCCTGTGGGCAGCTTAAGTAAGCTAACAGTTAAATTTTGTCAAACGATAGTGAGAGGTTTTCTCGTTCTGAATGCCTCGTTTTTTTAGTTTTTCCTTGTCATTAGTGACAAAATAACGGTTAAAAAACACATTTACATGAATATTGATATTCAATTAAATTTAGTTAGACTAAAAGAACTCCGGGCTCTGTCTTGGATGCAACAGAGATAACACATGATGATGAAAGCACATAGGCATGGCTGTACATACCTAAGTTCCAAGCTCTTAATCAAAGATTCTAATTATTATAGAAGTGATGACGAGGCAATGCACCCGAGCCACTGCTTATTATGAGCAAGGAGGCAGTGAAAAAAAGAAGAATGAATTGGACTGAACCTTTGGCACTTCCACTAATGAAACGAAACACTTCCATATAAACGCAATAGTATACAAAGTGTTTTGATATACAGATTTTGAAAATTCGTCTTATTTATTTGGAAAGGCCGTAATAAAGCAAAACTGAACTATCCAGTTTCGTTCAGAGGAAACAGTTTAGCGGTTATTTTATCTCATAAAATCCGTCGTGACATCTTGTAAGCCGCGCATGTCATTACTCTAACCAAGTGGAAAAGTAGCGTGCTATGTACGAGGTTTAGAGTGCATCCCTTCAAGCACGTAATAACCCATTTCCGCCGAGTTTCCATGTCACTTGACTTTTGTGAAATGTTCGCTTTAGTGATGTTCTATAGTGAGTGTTAGATAGTGCCTTGTGGAAGGATGTGGATCAGTGATAATGCCCTGGATTTTCAAAATATTAATTTTCTTGAGATATTATTTTACTATTCAGCGTGGAATACTTAGGCCTTACTCTTTTCATACTGACAGAAAGAACCGTGCTCTACGAAGATGGCTTACAAACACTTTTTTCTATGTGAGTGGCTCTGATAACTGGGCAGAATGGTCGTAACGGAATTGAATGTCAATGCGAACGGATATCCATGGACATATTAGTGTATCCGCACCTATTCTTACGAACAAAACGTCCTTCGTATATGACTAATGGTTTTCCACTTAGGTACGACGATTATGTTTCGCGGTAAGATCTACCAATAAAAAACAATACTTGTCAAAAAACCAAGTCTCACACTTCTATCTTGTAAACTTGTGAGATCCATGTAATACCAAGTCGGTTATTAATTTATTAAGTCCTTACTTTAGTGACCTTAAATAAATAATTATATTGACTTAGCCATCGCATGCAAACACAAATATATCTCACAAGTAATACATATATAAATTAGAATGTTTAGTGCGATTGCCAAGTCAGTTTATTTATTTAAGGTTCTAAATTTTAAGCTTCTGTCTGCTAGAAGTGCGTTAGACTTTTGATGATTGGTTAGTGAGTGACAAAATTAAGAAACTTTGACTTATATAATAGGCTTGTGTCCTAAAATGTAATTAATGAATAGCAACATTACTAATTACGGCTTTTTAAAAACCTTTTTGAATTTGACGCGTAGACGCTGTAAACCATCATGGCGGTTGAGTGATGTCACGAAGTGTAAATCAAAACCAAAGAGATTGGATATATAATACATAGAGGTAGCCCTAGTACTGAAAAATTGAACACAGTCAACTGACGTGTAAGATACAATTTAGACAATTTAATGCCATCAAATTATATAACTTTAGTGATTTATCTTTTATGACAGTTCTATCATGATTTTGAAATTAGCCGTATAATATTTATATCGACTTTTCAAGTGTTGTAAGAAATCTTATCGATATGTCTATCCACCGTATATTTTTATCTCGTTATTTTTAAGATTCTTTGTGCACGTGATAAAAATTTATAAAATAAGTGGATTGCTGCAGTATGTCGTGGAGAAAATTGGGTGCCTAGAAAGCACCATAGAATTTGTTCCAAGCATTTTACTGCGGAATGTTTTTATAGTAATCACAGATGGCGCAGACTAAAAGAAAATTCTGTGGCAACATTACTCCTCCATTCTAAACGTATCAGTGTGAGTGTTTAAATAATTAATTGCTTTTACTTTTATTAGGGTAGCAGCGCCAAACAGGAGTCGGATATTGGGCTCCATTCGATGTCTCGACCAAAGGAATAATTTAATTTTAATATTTTCTACAATTTTATTATCAGTGCATAGGGTTCCCACCAAGAACGTAGGGTCCCAAGCCAACCTCACCTGCAAGTGGTGTACCTGCTTATCAACGGATGAGGCTCTGGCAAACAAAACATTAGGCTCGCCACCTATTACGTGGGATCAAAAGTCTGGCAAAAAGTGGGCGTTTAATATGCCTCTGCCTACCCCTTCGGGGATAAAAGGCGTGACGTTATGTATGTATGTATGTAACTAGCGTTCTGACTGCTGTGGACACAAACTTACGGAATGTATAACATGTACATACTTACTTTTACAAGTCTGTTTGATTTTGAACCTATATTATTGAAACTTTGATCGATATCGATAGCGGATTTGCTCAATCACTAAAAAATTAAAAAGTTACGAAATTTGTGTTCAAATTGTCTTTAGCCCTAACTGACAAACATAGTGCCATCTTCTTCTGGCAACTCTAATTTGTCATATGAGTGAAGAGTGTGGCTATATTCAATTTTTTCATAAAAATATCGTTCATTCCATGCTTTAGTTATTCTTCCATGATCAAAACAAACCGTGAATGACGTCTGGTCTGGAGTACCCACTTTTATTTTGTTATATTCGATTTGACAGGTACAAAGTTTGGCGTTTTAGTTGTATTTACTACTAAAACGCCAATAAGAACAATGGTGGACGCACAGTTAACCTAATGCTCTCTGGTTGGTGTTCACTGTTACAAGAATAAATATATTATTTTTAGTATTAGAATCCTAAAAATAACATTAATCTTACCGTTTTATAATCTTAATATATAAAATCCTTTCGTTACTGACTGACTGACAGACAAGCTACAGCCAAAACTATTAGGCGTAGAAATTTGGCATGTATGTTCCTTGAGGACCGTAGGGGTGCACTAAGACGGGATTTCCCGAAAATCCCACGGGAACGGGCAGAAACGGTCAAATTTAAAAAATGTGCGGGCGTAGCTGCGGGCGTCATATAGTAAATTATAATCTTTATTGACATCTGCAAAGAATAATGAATCTATAGACACTACAATCAAACCAATTTATCCTTAGAGGACACAAGTCTATACTGGTTCAATTTGAACAAAATTTGAAACATACTATGTTTATACTTAATTGGTAATGCCTACTAGGTTACTGGAAAATTCAGGCTTCAAGTTTTATCCACAACGAAGTTATAGAGAATCGAAAATGCTCTGAACTGCTTTGAGACAAGGATGGTACGGCCGTGCCACGTTTTTGCTCGACTTGGCGAGATTCTGAGTAAAGGAAATGTACTATTGCTTTGGATTTAGCTAAAATGATCTGGTTTGATTCCAGATCTAAACAGTCCTTTGAATATCGTGAATGGTAAAAACTAAAGGCAGTGGGCATTTTTTTCTTCTTTTTTTTTTCTACCACATACACACTTCACCATCTAGTCCCAAACTAAGCAGAGCTTGTACTATGGGTACTAGACAGTTCTTTATCAGTTAAATGCATCGTTTGTGTGGTTGTAGATCTAAATGACCAGAAATTTATAAGGATAAGGATAAACATACATATATACTTTTTTTTTTGTAAATACATATATATTATACATAGAAACACCCAGACCAAGACAAACATCCATGTTCATGCACACAAATGTTCGACTTGAGCGGGAATCGAACCCGTGTCCATCGGCGAAGCAGTCGCTTACACTCTCGCTGCGCCAACCGGTCGTCGAATTGTGTGTATATAACATTTTGCGATACTAACTTCGGTTCGAAGCATTAATTGCGCTCAATAAGGCCAAATTCTACGGGCAAATAGCCGGGAGCCTTGCAGTGTGATGCGACCTAATTCACGCTGTACACTGCAAAGGTTCTCTTCGTAGTTGTATATAGAAACACAATAAACGTAGCAAAATAAACATACTCATGCAATACGACGTATTATTATTTCTATATTCAGAGTAACATCACATCGAATATATAAATCCTAGTGCTCGTCTTGAATCTGAACAGAATAGTAAATTAAGTCAATCAGTCATAAATAAAAGTCTTGAAGGAAAACATAAGAGATCTGCCTGCGATATGTTGCCAGATCACAGACCGACTGATAAATTAGACATAAATCTGTTTAAGTTATTTGGATTAGTTATGGGTTCAGCGAAATTATAGGCATATATTCAATACATATTTTGTTCTGTTTCATTATAATATGTTAATAATTTGCAGAGCATAGAAATTCGTATCGCACAAGTAGCTTAAACAGAATGGTGTGCGTTTTGTAAAGCTTGTCAAGTGCAATAAGTGCTCCCTGTGTTATCAAAATTTAGCTGTAGTACAAAGCTTTAACTGTAATGGATGACATCGTTGGGTAGTAAAATTTTTACAATATAGGAATTTAAACTTTCGTGGTCATTAGCATTACTTGCTCGAAACGAAGGTATGTAAGTGCCTTACCTTTTAATTTTTCCATAGAAAAATTACATTACTTTTACATTTTCCTAGGGGTATATCCCATAGGATATACCCGACCCGAGAAAAGTGTAAAAGTAACGTTTTAAGAGTTGCTACAATATAATTGAAGATATGAGAAATGTGAACACATAGTTATCAACAGTAAAATATCACTTCCCTGGTCTTATATATATAAAGATAGATCCTTGTCAATGTAAAAACAAAGGTGAATAAATGCAAGTCTCATAAAATAATCAGAACTTATCAAAGCTTATCACAAATATGACAAATACCGACACGAGCCGCAAATGTATCCACACATTCACATTGTTGTATCTGTTATTCAAGACATAATGGCATCCCAACACACATGTACCTATTATCACCGCATCAAGCAGTGTTGGACATCAATTATGGCATAGAAAACATCCAACCTAATCGCCGAGGCGTTTACGAGTCATCCATCCACACGTCGGCTACAGACTCACTTGCTCTTCAACAAAAATGATGCCCATTTCACAAAGAGATGCCAAACCGGTGCCGCATCCTAGTAGCTGGTACATTACGAACATGCTGAGCTTAAGCAGCTATAAGTTTGTGTGTTTGTATTCAACTTAATTTTAAGTTATTTGGTAGGATTTATTTTCATATTTAATTATTTTGATGTTTCTGACTTGAAGCAGTTATATATTTTTTCTCTCGACCCAAGAGACGAGATCCTCATTTGCCTATACCGTGACTATGTGTTCCAGGTTCAGACACATGTATGACTGTATGTATACCTATATCGTCGAATTCAAGTGAAATTTACGTTGTAACATTTTTGTGGCTCGCGGGCGGAAATCCTACATCCCCGTCCCGGACCCTGCCCTGACATGTGTAGATAGTCCCTAATACTTACAATCTTGGCACATTGTGACGAATCCTCGTCGTTACAATAGTTCGGCGGATACAAAGTACTTCGTTCGTGAATACAATGAATGGCCGCCCAAATTGCTTACGAGTAGAGATTAACTCGAGTCTCGTAATGTCGGTGTGTATAAGAAGTATTTATGTTGGAATTCTGTATGAATCAATTTGTACAGTCATAGTTCTTATCTTGTTGCCATTGGAGAAGTGGCGATATTTTCTTTTATTAAAACTACTAGTCTCACTATTAGACTGGTAGTATTATACATACCTATTCTGTATATTTTATCGCAAGTGTTTTTTCATTTCTCTGAGCGGTAAAGCAACGCCCTAAACAAGACGTCTCTGACGTCTCTATAAACTAGTACGATCTAACAGGAAATCGACATAAAGGACCACATTTCCTTATGTTGCGCTTAAAATAACGTTTGACTATTTCAGAGTCGCGTAGTATCGTGTCGCGGTCGACGCTACTCGTAGCAGACGTAACACACAGGGTTACGGCTACAATTAGCGTTTTGCCGACAGCAGTCTCTCAATAGAGTAGGAAAACAATATATATTATCTCAAAACACCCGACTGGATAGTGGCCCAATTCCTATTTAAAATCATGTGGTCTTTGAACGTAGCTTCGCCCGCGTGAGCTATATTACAACAAAGATTCACCAAAATACGTTCAGTATTTCTTGCGTGAAAAGTAACAAACATTTATCCATCTATCTTTACAAACTATCACGTTTATGGAAGATGTGGCTTTTACCATCGTCTTGCGGTGCGGAGTACAAGTGCACCACTTGCTAGTGCACAAATAGAGACTGTTTATCATTTATCCCGCAGTACAACAGACTAGTTCCCACGCTTGTGCAGTAGTTTTCAAACCAACGGCTGAACGTTCACAGCCAGTAATTTGTACGTTTCTTTAACCTTTTTCCTGTTTAACCTGACTTTTTGTTCCATTTGCAAGTTTAGTTTAATTACTTTTCTGTTCCTTTTTCCAATTGTAACTTTCACAGTTAAATTTTCTGGAACTCCTTTTTGTTATTTGGTGGAATACAACTTAGTTGACTATTACGCAGGTAAATAGGATTTGATAATCTAGAAAAAACATTGAATAAGGATTGTTTGGCAAAAAATTTGTTGTGAAACGTGTGTTCATAATAATTATAAATAGTTCCTGTTAACTGTTCTTGATTTTGCAAGCATTATTCTACATTTTACCAGCACAAGAGGTTGTTGCTATCGGAGCACCATTCAGTTTTTTAATAGTTCCTCTCGAAAACTCATTAGACTTTTAGTAGGTACCTACAATACCTATCGCAGTTTTAAAATTCCTATTTCAGTGTAAATTTTAGCAGATTTATAATTCATTCCGTACAGTTCATTACGAGTAGTTTGTCTTCGTTAATTGATTCACCGAACAGTCAATTTTACTCCAATCCTTAAAATCCAATACAGGTTGTGACATCATTAATAAATACCGCCATATATTGTGGTTACCTCCACATTGCACACGCACCTTTACATGCAGTCATGTTATAAATAACATAACATAACATAACATATCTTCACGCCTTTTATCCCCGAAGGGGTAGGCAGAGGTGTATTACACACCCACACTTCGCCAGATATGTTTCGGTCCCAATGTAATAGTTGGCGAGCCTATTGCCATCTACCGGGCACATTATTAAGCGAGCGATAATTAACATTTTTAATACACACATAACTTCGAAAAGTCAGAGGTGTGTGCCCGAGGTACCTGGGGATCGAACCCGAGACCATCGTCTCGGCAGTCCGTTACGTACACCACTGGGCTACCGCCGCTCAAAAAAAAAAAAAAAAGGTTTAAAGTCATGTTATATTATCGCAAAACTGACATTACACTGTCATAGGCAGCACCCTGCCGGCGCGTAATCATGATATTATTCGGTTCTGATTGTTTTCTCTTCGGTCAACCGTAATTAAATGGTATCTTTTGTTTGACAATGTTTACCTATAAATAATAATTAGCTAAATGTTAAAATTTCAACCCATTGATGTGTGAATTATAAAATTATGACTTTTGTCTTTGGGCACAAATCAGAGAACTAATTTTCTCGACATGTTCCGGTTGAATGGATGAACCGATAAAGAGTATCTTCGTGATCATCAGCACTGTTTAGGCCTCGCGCGCACTAGCGATTAAAGTTGGCCGATAGTTTGATCGGTCAGTCGGATCAGTACAGAGTTATATGGCAGTGCGCGCACTTGAAGATTTGATCAAGTGCGCGCACTGCCATATAACTCTGTACTGATCCGACTGACCGATCAAACTATCGGCCAACTTTAATCGCTAGTGCGCGCGAGGCCTTATTATCCGTCCCACTGCTGGGCACAGACGACTTATCGTTCTGAGAAGTGATAGGCCATAGTCCATCACACTCGGCAAGTGCGGGTCGGCATTATGAAGAACTCTCCGACATCCAGGTCTCACAATGTCTTCCTTCACAGGTTAGCAATTGATATTTAATAATTTAATACACACATCAATTCGATAATTCATTGGTGCGCAACCAAACCCTCTGAGTAGTAGCCTGTTAGTCTCTACACAGGCTACTGCTGATTCATACTAATAACACGATCCCTTTTATAATTCAAACGTAATAGCAGCCATATATCCATTACTAGAGGACGCCAGCAGCCACGCCTGCATTTTTTTTTTAATTTTCTGGATTTGGCTGATCCCGTGGGAATTTCGGGAAATCCCTTCTTAGTGCACCCCTAAGGAACATACATGCCAAATTTCAGCTTCCTGCGCTTAATAGTTTCGGCTGTAGCGTGTCTGTCAGTCAGTCAGTAACGCAAGGATTTTATATATTAAGAACAAGGATTTTATATATTAAGATGAGAGAGTCAATGTCTAATAACATTATCTAACCGGTTAGCCATTAAGTAGAACAAGGGGCCTGCGGGCAGCTTAAGTAACCTATCAGTTACATACATACATACATAGACTCACGCCTGTTTCCCCGAAGGGGTAGGCAGAGGCATATTAAACGCCCACTTTTCGCCAGTGCTTTGATCCCACGTAATAGGTGGCGAGCCTATTGCCGCTTATTGGGACATTTAAGTAACCTATCAGTTAATTTGTGTCAAACGATAGGGAGAGGTTTTTTCGTTCTGAATGCCTCGTTTTTTTAGTTTTTCCTTGTTATGAGTGACAAAATGGCCAGTGGCAAAGGTAAAAAACACATTTACATGAATATTGATATTCAGTTAAATTTAGTCAGATTAAAAGAACTCCAGGCTCTAAGATAAAAGTCTTGTATGCAACAGAGATAACACATGATGATGAAAGCACATAGGCTTGGCTGTACATACCTAAGTTCCAAGCTCTTAATCAAAGATTCTAATTATTATAGAAGCGATGACGAGGCAATGCACCCGAGCCACAGCTTATTATGAGCAAGGAGGCAGCGAAAAAAAGAAGAATGAAGTGGACTGAACCTTTGGCACTTCCACTAATGAAACGAAACACTTCCACATCAACGCAATAGTATACAAAGTGTTAATTGACATCCAGATTTTGAAAATTCGTCTTATTTATTTGGAATTGCATTGAGGCCAATGCAGCAACTCAACTATCCAATTTCGTTCAGAGGAAACAGTTTAGCGGTTATTTTATCTCATAAAATCCGTCGTGACATCTTGTAAGCCGCGCATGTCATTACTATAACCAAGTGGAAAAGTAGCGTGCTATGTACGAGGTTAAGAGTGCATCCCTTCAAGCACGTAATAACCCATTTCCGCCGAGTTTCCATGTCACTTGACTTTTGTGAAATGTTCGCTTTAGTGATGTTCTATAGATATATGACTGAAGTCTGATAGTGCCTTGTGGGAGGTCGTGGATCAGTGATTATGCCTTGGATATTCAAAAATATTAATTTTCTTGAGATATTATTTTACTATTCAACGTGGAATACTTTGGTCTTACTCTTTTCATACTGACAGAAAGAACCGTGGTCTACGAAGATGGCTTTCAAAGACTTTTTTCCATGTGAGTAGCTCTGGTCAACCCTGGTGTTGAATTTTTCGGACCTGAAGGCCACCAAAATGACTTAATGGTTCTTGTCCTAGCTACGAGCCAAGTCAAGCTATGAGTGCTACAGTATCCACCACTTACAAGATATCATAATTATTATTATAATGTGCCCTCTTAAGTAAAAGTTGTTTTACTAAAATACGCTTTTGCTTGCCGTTTATATTAAGTTGCCTTACTCTGAAAGTGGTTTCTAAATTCTATTGGTACGATGAAATACCTCAATCCAAGGATAGAATCAACTGGGAACAATAATTAGATTGGTCAGAGCGCCGCGCAATTAATATAATTGCTAATCCTGCAAGACAGATCTCTTGAAAACTGGGAGGGTTATAGAGATTTAATATATAGACTAGGCTTCAATGAGTTTCAACAAACAAATTCATTTGATTCTTTTGCTTTTCTCGTTAAAATCAATAGTTTGACTTACAGTTTTCCCCGTGTAACATGTAGGTATTGAGTGGCACTGGCATTACGGAGCCAACTTCCAAGTAAGTCAGTAAACATGTGTGTGGACTAGTGCTGAAGTTGTGGCAATCGATACGACGTGCAAGGTGCGGCAATCAAGTTTAAATAAAAGCCAAGGTGATGTTAGTCTGTTACTGCAAAGTTTTTAGAAGTACATGTATAAAATATAATATGTACCTATTATAAAATGAAAATGGTTTTTTGTTGTCTTCGATCTCAAGAAATACTGAGCCTGTTTGGATAAATTTTCTCTAATGAGAATTATGTTGTCCGTGTGGTGTGAAAGTCATATCATCCCCATTTCATCCCATGGGCGTCGTAAGAGCCGACAGAGGGAGCGTATTATGCAGAGAACAGCACTGTAAGAGAAGGAAAACTTGATACAAACCCTATACCAACCCGTTTGGCCAGCATGGTATAGTAGTATAGTAGGCCAATTCTTCCTTTCAAAGGAGAGGCCTAGTCCAGCAGTGGACTGTTAAAGGCTGATGATGAATGAGAATTGTGGCCGAGTATAACGCCCAGTCTCACTGTGTCTAGATAGATCTTATCTTCCAAATAAATCTAAATAATGACATGAGTTATCTGACAAATTAATTTAACAGGTACTTCAGACAACGGTGAAACAAAGCAAAATCGCATACATTTCCTCAAATAGCTGAAAAATATATAGGTATACGAAATTGTCTTTTTATAGCATCCTTCATAAATTGATTAATTAAATGCGAAAGCAAAATTTAGGCTATCCTAAATAGTCCAAGAATATAGGCTAAGTACTTAGTTAAGTCCATATATTTCTGAACGTACTTCGAGTTTCCACAACTCTCCGCGCTACTCTCACAAATAATTTATCACCTAAGCTCTTCAGTTTTAACTCTCTATGAATTTTTCATTTAGCCTGGCAGATTACACTGTTATTTTGTTTCAAAAGGAAACAATATTGAAGAAAACTGGTTTATTGCAGCGTAGAACAACGTCATTTTTAAACAAATGGAACAAAGAGAAGAAGATTTTCATAGTCAGCTTTCTAAAAAGAGTATTTTTAATTGGAGATTTTTTTTGTACTTTCTTAGTTTCGGAAGTGACAAAATAACGGCCTTACAGGCTTTCTATATTTTGAGAATTGGTTTAGTACTTGCATATTTTTATCAAAGCCATACATGAAGGTAAGCTTTATATTTCTTATAAGAGCTATCATCATCATCATCATATCAGCCGAAAGACGTCCACAGCTGGATATAGGCCTCCCCCAAGGCTCTCCACATAGACCGATCCTAAGCCACCCGCATCCATCCGCTGCCCGCGACCAAGACCGCTTATAAGAGTAATCAATATTAAATCAATCACTTTAGTAATGCAATGTACTTAAACTACTTAATTGATTGTGAGAGCAGCGTGTCAAAACTGAAACATTATTGAATGTTTACGTGGTCAGGATGGTATGGTATTTGCGATCTCTACGGAATAATCAGTGGCGTCTTAACTAAACTGTTGCCATACTTTCCTTCATACCGCAAAAAAGTCCCCTAGAACGAGGACACCATTTGAAAAAGGTCGTAATATCATTCGCTGAAAAGAAAATTGCCCTCTTTTCCTTAGTCAACTAACGGAGTGAAAGGGCGGCCTATTCAATTATGTAAGTTACGTTTCTTTTACCGTCGTCAACTAACGGCGCGGTATAACATACATCTAACTTGCTAGAATTTTTTATATGTGTATGTTTCTTATTGGAATATTAGCTTATTCGTTTTCTAGTAAAGACAAAGTCGAATAAATGACTACGCCATAAGTTGGTTCACATTTACGAGATTTTAAATGGTTTTATTGATTAAAACCATCAAAATTGATCTCGATGAATTAGGTATATTATTTCTGCTCGTATACTCACTTTTTTTTCGGACATGTATTACGACGCGGAGACCAGTCTATAGAACGCCTAGTAGTTCAGGGTAAAGTAGATGGCATCAGACCACGTGGCAGGTCACCAATGAGGTGGACAGACCAAATTAAGATCGCTGCCAACCGCTCACTAAAAACGAATGCACAAGAAGAGCGGAAAAACGTGACGAGTGGCGTCGAATTGTGAAGCAGGCCACAGCTCGACAACGACCACTCTGCCAAGAGTGTAACGCCTAAGAAGAAGATTATTTTGGTGATTGATGATTGGTGAATGAATGAATTATTAGGTCCTACGTAATAGGTGGCGAGCCTATTGCCGTTACCAGTGTCGTGTCGTGACCTAGGACAACTATTTAACTAACTGTAATGATTTGTGATTTGATCTTATTTACTGCTGTTTACTATGTTTTTACATGCCCACCAACATTTTATTACATATATGAACATACCTTGACTGGATCTAACTTGCAATTGAATCAATCGCCTTTACCTGTAAAAGATAAAAAACAATGTTGAAACTTTACAATTATCATTTAATACAAATCCTAGTGCTCAAGTATAAATTAATAATATCCAACACTTATAGTACTTAATCCATCGCAACTTTCAGCGAAATGGTGAGTACACTCTTGAATATTTCCGTGTAAACTGTAATGCAACATTCCTGTGAAATCTTGACGCTTAATTCGACGGCACACAAGACGAGGGAGCATTTACTTCCAGCATTTCTTTCCATTAGGGTTGAAATGTTAGGTCACGTGCGTATTTTTCTCGACGAAATGTTCAACACCCATACGTTAAATGGTTTGTAAAATCAGGTCATGACAAAACGTCGAGCATGGTGCTTGAAGGTCCGTAAACGAAAGGAACACTAGAGAAGCTCATTGTGTTGTTATGAATTGAATGTTCAAGTGTGTACTCACCGTGTTATTCATTACATAAGCTGTTTATCAAATCAAACAACTTCATTGTATTTAATTCACCACGAATTAACAAATGAATGATATAGCTGATGATTCTATCTTACAAAGCTACCATTGCCCTCTAATACTCTTCAAGAAAACTAGCACCAATTCGGTAAATAAATCGATCTCGCTAAATGGTTTCATTAAATTGACAATCATTTGGTTATATTTGATGTGTTGACACGCATAATGTACGGTAATTTAGTCTAATAGCAATAAAGCATCACCTTCCTTCAAAAGGCTTAAGGTTTAGTGAGTCCTACACATTAAATTCCAGCCAATTTTGTTCAAATCTTCTGAATAATAATTTAATCCTATTATTGTTTATTTTAAAAACTGAATCACCAACCCTACAGCGTACAACAATATATCAAAAATAACAAAACACGACCAAAATACGACGACAAATGACTATCAAAACATCCCAACTTTACAAAACTGTCCCATCACTTCACGGCAATAAAAAGCATTTTAAAAATAGCTCCTGAAAAGTGAGTTTTTAATAAAAAATATGTAAATACATGTACGGAACCCAAACATGATAAATAATGGGTCGAATGATTAACGACGTACATCATTGACGCCCAAAATTATTATGTTTTCTATAGATATGTGTGAGTAGGGTTGTTGAGATTTCGGATATGGGTATGTCGCTTAAGGTTGCGGTCGTGGTCACAGTTTGTATGAAAATTCTCGGATACAATTTTGTTTGCGGATATTTATTAGATGGGTGTAATAAAAGGAAGTGTTTACTTTATGGTTAAGGGTGCTTTTTCAGTTTCTTCTTATTTTTAGGTGTATGCTAGTTTCCTTATAATCAGGGACAACATTTTCAGAGTAGGGAAACTATGTAATCGATTTTATCTACTACATAGTTTTTATAGGGTGAGGGTAGGTTCCAAAACCCGCACTTCTCGGAGGCAGCGCTGACGGACATCAGTCATCCCGTGACCACGGCTGGTGTAATCTATGCCAAAACGTCGGGACAAATAGGAAGGTATTTCATCTTTCTTTTCGTTTAATTAACACGATTCAAACCTGTTACATAATCATTAGAAAGTGATATATGTAACAACAAAACGCAAGCAACCGTACCAACGAGACAGGAAATACAAAACTTCTTAGGTAATTTGTGAAATTGCAGGATATTTCGGATATAAATTAGTTTTCACAGTTGATAACATCACTAGAGTGCAGAGCCAAATTAAACGTCCGCGCGTCGCGTCCAATAATGAAACACAAACACGTGACGAGGGGTGAAAAGTTATTTTACGCAACAATTTGTTTGACACGCGGACGTATCATTGTGTGTTATTATATGAGACAGAAAAATAATATTGTATAATGCTTACAAATCGCGAAAGTTTAAAATCGATTGGTCTTATAAATATACCTATTTTTTTTTACAAATTGTTTTTCATGGTCACAGTCTGTAGGTAAAAAAAATATTTATAAGACCAATCGATTTTAAACTTTCGCGATTTGTAAGCATTATACAATATTATTTGTATCTTATACGCGATAATTAACCTATTTAACGTTATAAATAAATCAGTTATTCTGCAACATTTGAACCGGCTTGCAATGTTCGTGATCTTTCCTGACTTATCACTCGAAAGAAGTCATTTTATCATTGCAGAGTCTTAACTACTGAAGCTATAAACTTGAAAAATGACGGAGGTCAAGCACATACTAAGGAACATTTCTGTCATGATCATCATCATCAGCCCTTTATACTGGCCTACTGCTGGGCACGGGCCTCTTCTCACTATGAGAACGGTGGGGCCATAGTCCACCACACTGGCCAAGTGCGGGTTGGCAGACTTCACATGTCTTTCGAGAACATTGTGGAGAACTCAGGTTTCCTCTCGATGTTTTCCTTCACCGATAAGCAAGCGATAATTAACAAATTAATACGCACTTAAGCGCCAAGGATTCGATCCCGAGACCCACTGCGTAGCAGTCTGTCAGTCTCTCCACTCAGCTATCGCTGCTTGTAAATTTTTGTGCTATTCCGAAAATCAACTTATGTAGAAACTATAATAATGCGGACAAGAGCTAGTTAAAATAAAAATACTCAACTCGAACATGTACGAATGTCAACAGACGGCAACGAAAACACGACACAAATTGACCGGCTACAAATAAGTACGGTGGGGTCAATGACCTGCACGCACGGAAGGTCGCTAATAAAGCCTTAAGCTGAAGCCTTACTCGTCACTTGTATCGATTCGCCACCACACTACCAAGAACCTGCTGCTAAGCTATCTTCGCGCATTGACACCTTCTTTACATACATAGACAATACTAGTTAGTGCCCTCGGCGAAGCCCGCGTGGCTGTCCGCTATAGACAAAATTTTATATGTATTACAATCAGAGCTATAAAACTGCAAAGTTTCATCACTTTTGTGTGAAAGAGGGTAAACTTCTATCCACCCTCACAAATTTCACGTTTAACAATAGTAGTAGGATTTTATTAGCTTTTTTTGCTGAAACATCCTAAACATGGTGTTTCACAACATAACACATAATGATGCTTTGTGAATCTGCCATTCACAAAACACCCCATGCCATGTGTAAACCTCTGTGGTCAATCCCTCTTTATTTAAATGGAGAACAGAATAAATATTATTTTGGCAGAAAACGCAGGAGGAGGGCCCAATTCTCCTAAATAAATACAAAAAGGTACTCTGTGATAAATACAGTTTCGCTATAATGTCAGTGCCATGATTGAATTAAATCGTAACGAGATCGTAAATTGAAACAAGTGTCAAAATATGTGTCAAGGACGAACTGTTTATTTCAAATTATACGATAATGACATTAGGTTATCAGTATCGTTGTAGAGGAAGCGCGAGAGGAGAGGAGAGGTTTGTATGGATAGAAGTAGGTGGCGTACCGTTGTCTCTGCCTACCCCGACGGGAAAAAGGCGTGAGTATATGTATGTAATGTTATCAGAATACCGCTTCTGAGTCAATTCAAAATATAACGTCAATGTCATATAAAAATACGAGAATTGAGCCTCAGGACGTTGGTGATGAGGGAGTGGAGGGAGGAAATGAAACCTGTGACATCGGCTATGCTTTGCCGCTTGCCACCGTCATAAACTTCTGCTATGCTGCGATAATTATTCTGTGAAAGATCAACCGAAATGTAAAAGTACGAACTTGCATTTTGTGACTGAGATCGTCGAAGCGCTTAAACTAAGTAGTTTGTAGTTTATTCACCTTCTTGGGAACGATACCTTGGCATTGCTTCTGTAACAGTCATGTTTATGGACCATAAAGCTCGTTCGCTAGAATTCCTGGGCTACAACTTCCAGGAAATAATTCTCTATTCACAATGCCTAAGCTTACTAGTAACATAAACGCGATAATACCACTGCCTGTAGTTTGCGTGCTTTGCCATTTTAAAACTCAATGTTGCTATAATTTACTATTTTTAACCACATTTCCTCGTAATATATCGTGTGGTGTAGCGTATAATGTTGCCATAATTATGTACATCAAACTGTTATAATTAACGCAAACGGATTTACAAGTTCTTGCGCCACGCGATATAGCAAATTTAGCATATTTTTTCGTAGTATAAGAAGTTATGAATGCTTTGAGCTTAATTATTGCAGTTTCTTGCACTTTGTGGTGGCTTTGCACTATGTTGAAACACTCGACAAAAACTAAGTAAGCTTTTTGTATACAGGTAACTAAAGTCTCAACTTTATGAATGCTTCATTCGGTATTTAGTGCCGGCGTTAATCGTGTAAGATAACCAAGTAAAGACGTTTAGTACTTCTTGAATAAGTACAGTACCTATCCTATTTTTAATAGATAATAAGTTTAACTGTATAGGATCAATCACAAGAAGACATTTGAGTTGGAGGACTAAACTTATTCCGGTAGCATTACGAAACAATATAGTATATATTTGTACAAAAATCAATAGACACTACAGATAATTTAAAGTTATAACAAATACGTAACTTCGAGTTAAAATAAGTTTTTCTTACCATCTTACCAGACACACGACGACATAACGAAAAAGTGATATAAAATGAAGCCTTTACATTACCTAATAAATTACCTACATTGCTTACAAAGATGCCTTAAAAAGCAAACTAACCACCAACCACGTAATCTCAGTCTGCACGAAAACTGCATCGCAATCACAACCACCAATCTCAAGTGTTTCACAGACAGATAACACCAATCAATGTTCTCTTCCTTTAGTTGCTAGTTCGCCTGACCAAAGTTCTTTTGTATCACACAATAGACTGCAGTTTTGTTGTTTGTCGTTCAAAACAAACAGGAGTAAGGCTGCGACTACAGAAGTGCGGGATAAACTAAGCGAGTGATGAGTGAGAAAATCTTCTACGATTGTTGAGGTTTTCTGGTTTATATATATATGTATAATGTAACCGCTCCTTATGTGGGAATTTCGGGAATGTCAGCATCTTGTACCGTATGGTTTTGGTTGTAGCTCGTAGGTCAGTTAGTCAATAACACAAGAATTGTAAATATACAGTCTGGGGGTGATCGATGCTGGATAATACTTTTGGTTCTCTCTATCAGCGAACTCCGTTGTATTCACATCTAAAGATACCACACGTCACAAGCTCTACGTTTGCTTCTGGTTTTTCTGAAACTCGAGCTCAGCGAGGCTAGGAAAATAAAATTATCCTATAGATGGATGTTTCCCTCGCTAAGTTACGCTCATCTCTGGTTACAGATTTTGAACGTGCCACGTAGCAATGAATTATAAGGACGATGCTCACACGAAACCTCGTTCAGTCATTTTGTTTCGTCACGCGATTCGCTCAAGTTCCTGGAATACGTACGTAGTATTGTTCATGTCAATGTCCGTTACTTCAGTAGGTAGTAGAAATACCTACTACAACTCTGTAAGTTGTAAAAGAACGGGCTTGGTTGACTGAATGAATGGATTTAGATACAGCGGTCTCTTGGCAGTAAAACGTATGTATAATGAATTTGAAGTATCTATGTACGGTCGCGGTCTAAAAATGTTTACCACTTTTCAAATTACATTCTTTGTCACACTGGTTTCAGCAAGGTCTAAAATGCTATATCTGAGTACTTATTACTTTTCAATCATTGGTAAGTCATCGATTCAAACAAAAAGAGTATGAATATTTTTAGGTCGATGAAATAATTTGACATAATGACAGAATTGCATTTATGCTGTGGCTGCTGAAGGAGGCTATATTCGTTATTAAAACTTTAATTAACAAAAAATATGTGTTGAATTTATTTTTGATGATTTCTGCCTATTTTTTTATAAAGCACGATTCGCCTGGTTAAGGGCACCCACTATCTAAACAAAAGCTTACTTATGTGATCAGCATGCGCTTTAACGTGACTAGCATACCATCCACTATCATTATAGCTCACAGTCTGACCGCGCCCTGATTTTCGCTAGACGATATCATCATCATCATCACCCTAGCATTTTCTTAGTTGCATCCCAAGCTTGCACTTCGGAGTCCAGGGCCTGCTATTTCTGGTCTACCGAGATTTGACTGGATATCAGTTTTTACACGGAGCGACTGCCATCTAACATCATTCTAAGATTAGACCAGTAGTCAGTAGGTATATTTGAGGGCATTGACTTCCCACTAATGACTGCCATAGATCATGACAGCCGGGACTGCTTAACGTGCTTTCTGATGCACGGGGTTGAAACACCGCCAACATTGGGCTAATTATTAAGAATTTCTTGACAGAAATTCCTAATAAATTGTCACTAAGAAATTCTTAACAGAAAAGCTTAGCAACATTTTCCGAGCCTGACCCGTGAAATGGACCCGAGACCTCATGATCAGCTGTCGTATGCATTACCGCTAGACCAACGAGGCAGTCTTACGCTAGACGATATAAATAATATTGTATTTTTTTTAAAAAGGTTTTATATTCAGGATGTCGTATTTTCGCCATCCATCGCCATCCCTTTCATTATAATCTGTCAATGTAAAAGTCATTTGATAAACTTATTCATTACAAATACCAAAATCGTAAATATCAAGTTTAAAATAACATTATTTGAAGACTACAAATATTTTAGTTTTATTGTAAATATCACGCTTGTAATAAAATGAACGTATATTATAAATGTGGAATAATAAATCGTTATTGACACCAGTTGCTACGCAACGCATGTTATCATAGATTGGTTGCCTAGTACAGTCAACAGCAAAAGTAGATGATCAAAATCAGAAATCAAATATTAATGAACGGAGTTCGCGTCAGAACTATATTACGTCAAAGTAAATCAAAAGTATGTGATTGTAAATTATACCAATCATTTGCTACTAGTACAGCTGTCATATATTCGTGATCAGTAAAATTCATCAATATTGTATTCGAAATGCAAATTTATATTATTGTACATACATGACATCCGAATTACAGATTGACATTAAAGAGTTTCGATACTTGGATTTTTGCACTATTCCAACAGAACTCTTCAGAGAGGTTGGACTAATAAGGTTATATTTCTTTGGAACTCTTGCTAACAGTGTGACAAAAGCGCGAAGTAAATATAAATAATGCATACATACATACATAGACTCACGCCTGTTTCCCCGGAGGGGTAGGCAGAGGCATACTAAACGCCCACTTTTCGCCAGTATTTTGATCCCACGTAATAGGTGGCGAGCCTATTGCCGCTTATCGGGATATTTGGTTTGCCAGAGCCTCGTCTGTTGATCGGCAGGTGCACCACTTGCAGGTGAGGTTGGCTTGGGACCCTAAGTTCTTGGTGGGAACCCTATGCACCATAATAACCATAATCACCATAATTTTATCAGAAAAAGTACAACATAAAAAAAGAAACAAAACGCAAGGCATAGCATTAGCACAGTGTAATAATATCTTTATACTGTGGCATTAGTCTGTGACAGATAGATACACTGTGTACTGTGACAGATATATTGTAGCCGACTAGGCAAAAGCAATCATTGAGTTATAATACTTATAATTTTGTATCGCATCAGCTACTTTTGAACATTGACATAAATGCACAAACATGCAAAGATAGTAATATTTATTGAATTATGGTTTTGTATCACATCAGTTACTTTTGAACATTGACATAAATGCACAAACATGCAAAGATAGTAATATTTATTGAATTATGGTTTTGTATCACATCAGTTACTTTTGAACATTGACATAAATGCACAAACATGCAAAGATAGTAATATTTATTGAATTATGGTTTTGTATCTCATCAGTTACTTTTGAACATTTGACAGAAGTTACAAAAAAGAAAATACATGAGAGATGAAATTTGGTAAAATTATATTGAATATACAAAGACTGCCTCTGTGGACCAGTGACTGCCTCCGTGGTCGGGTGGATAGCGTATGCGTCTGCTGATCGGAAGTCTCGGGTTAGATTCCCGGGTCGGGCAAAAGTGTTACTGGGTTTTTTCCAAACTCTCAGTAGTAGCACGGAGTCTGGTGATGTGCCCGGTAGCAATTCATCTGCTTTTCCGTAAAACATAACAAATTAAATTACTGGGGTACTTCAAAAATAAGTATGAATAAATTATTTGCCTCATGATTACGTGGCCTCAGTTTCATCATTTATATTTGATTTTAACTGTTCACTAGTTTTGAAATTTTTCTTCACTTCTTAGTTCTGATGCGAATTGAGTTTATAACTTTTGGAGTCAAAACTGATCACGAATTTATGGCAGCTGTACTAGTAGTTAATTATTGGTATAATTTACAATCACATACTTTTGAATCACTTCGACGCCACACAGTTCTGACGCGAACTCCGTTCATTAGTATTGAATTTCTGATTTTGATCATCTACTTTTGCTGTTGACTGTACAATATCGTCGTCCTTGTGTCATTGATGTGTTCATGCAATTATAAGCCTTAAGGTGGTAAACACTTTCAGACCGCGACTGTACATCCCTAATATATGCTAACTATTCTCGAGCAAGGCATTATACTCACTTATTGCAGAATTTCAATATTATATGTAGGTATAGATTTACTTTACGTATTCCGCTCAATATTTCGTGTCTTATCCGTTATTTACGTAAAAATATTGTCAGATGTCTTAACAAACCCTAGGTTATACCTTTTGGCCTCTAAAAAAGATTTCTAAAAGGACCGCAAAGACAAAACATTGATACAATGATGAAAAAGAAATACAATTACACCTACGTATCATCTAAAGGTTACACGGCAAGATTGCGACGCCCACGTTTTAGCTTTTGTTCATAATGCGATCCATCAATAAAACAGACAGATAAATAATATGTAAGTTTATAAAGCCTGTAAGCAATGGGCTAATCTGAGGTGTAATTACATCCACTTTTTGTCATGTTATGATTTTGTAGGTCCCATGTAATTGTAGGCGAGCCTATTGTCATTACTGGCCACTTTGCCAGACTCTGTGCTGCTACTGGGAATTGAAAAAAAAACAGTTATACTTTTGCCCAACCCGGGAATCGAACCCGGACCTCCCCGATCAGCAGACACATACGTTTTGCATGGGACCACGGCGGTAGTCCCTATTAGGTTTGGACATTTAAAGCTCTATCTATAGAACTTTTATTTAGTACTCTCGACAGTTTTATGTTTTGAAATCATACGACAGGATTTGTGGGAAGCGATGCCGCGTGCCGTTGCGATACAAAAACGTACCAAAAATTCAAAGATCTTCTCAGTTGGTTCATTTTAACGCCGCGAAAAATTTTATTAACATCAATCGATTTGGGCTGTAACAAACAGAGAACGTAGCTTTCCACATTTGTAAAATCAATAAATATAGTAAAGCAAATTACGTGAGAATCTATATAAGCGTCGTGTAATTTTGATGTATAGTTGGGAAACGTCTACTCCGTAATCCGCCGGAGGGGATCGGGATGGGGTAATCTGAGGTCGGGTAATCGGAGGTATGGGGTAAACTCAGGTAAACGAAGCTTCCGACACATGCACGTCCTGTTGACTTGGGAAGGTAATGAGCGATATAGATGTGAGAATATCGACGACAAACGAGCATGGTTCTATGTACATAGTTGATAGTACATGTTCAATTATAGTAGTTATATTACCAATTTTTTGCATGTTCACCAATTTGATAGATGTATTATATACCTAGTACCTGTTTTGGATTATTTGTAGAGAATGGCCGCTGTAGTGGAGGAATGATGTGATTTATGTGTTCAAGTAACGGCAAGATGCTCTGACTACATCAGACATATATAATAATTGCATGGAAAATTTCTAATCCGTTTCTTGTCTTCGTAGTTCCGCCGTAATGCGTTAGATATCGCCAGTGTTTGTGTCCTCGCCATTATGATACTACAGACGACATCAGTAATTCATGTAGCTAACTAGCTACTGCTACACCGCTAAGAGAAAACTCAATAACACTTTGCACAACTTAACGCTAAGACGCGTTTAATCCTTTGTTTTCGCAACGTTCCTGTGCTTAACTCCATAAGCAGTGCCTAGTTTATTTCTTAATCCAAAATTGTATGAAGCCTGTAAAATTGTGATCCAAACTACCATCACTACTAAAAATGCGCTAAATTATTCAATATACACCGAGAGAAGCAGTTAAGCAAAATCTTCATGTAATTGAAGTGCCATCGCAATTTCGATGCATCCCTGCTGTGTTTTCCCGAAATCGTGAGCACCAAATAAAAAATAGTCTTTGATAAATTGCATTCGTTCTTTGCCCTACAATTACTTCGCCTACCCTCGCCTCTCAAAACCCTCTAATCCCTGGGAAACAATTAAACAATCTTCTTATCTTTATTGAGTGATAAGCGGTTAAAGAAGTTGGGTGTTTGAAGGAAATCTTCAGTTACAAGTGCAACTTAACTTTTATTGACTTGGACTGCGTGTTGAATGTTGAAAGTGAGACATTTAAGTACATCATGACATTCCATTTACAATGATTAGTACAATCATATCCTAGGTAAAACAATTTTCACACGGCTATCAAATTCCAAACTACGAGCCTGCCGTGAGGCAACTGATAGACATACTTATAGTCATGAACAGAATTATACACTCAAGTTATGAATAACAGAATTATACTCCCAGTCATGGGGCAAAATGTTCACACTAATAATTCCCCTGGATGGGAATCGAACCTCGTGCATAAGAGTCAGTACCCGAAATCACTAACAAGCCTCGAACGTATAACCTACAGCGTAGCAGGCAGCGTCACTAACCACTAGACTAAAAGAATAGTTAAAGGCTACAGAAATTATCATCGTTTCAGTATAACAACGCTAAAGCTAACTATCAGTTACAAAATAAGTAGGTCTATATAAATAAACATCACAAAAATAAGGTTCTAGAACCTTATTAGATAAAACTAAACCGACTTGTTTATAACTCTTCTCTGTACTCTCAATTTTAATACATTTGATCGATAGCCTTTCCACGAAACTTTGACTTCAAAGGAGTAATTTGTTATACAAAATAAATAAAGTAATTTCCAGTCAGACCCATTCATTGAAAACTAAGTCTGTTGTTTTATTTCAAATTAGCACTCAAAGCGAGTTCTCGACTCGACGCTAACAAACCTCTAGAGAAACGTTTACTTAATTAGTAAACGTTAAAACGCACTTGTGAACTACAGCGCTCTTACAAAAAAGTTACACGTCTACCCTCATTCGCATTGGCAAGTGAAAAACTCCACACTCATTTGTTACCGACGCAAGTGAGTGACTCCGATAAAAAGTGACGCACATTTTTCAACTAATCTGAAACCACGTTCTGTTACAAACTTTACCACTAAAATATTTTATACCCAGTTCCCCGGCGATGAAATCAGCTCAAATTGGCTGACGAAAATTTATCTACTTTTATTAGCTCAATTTCAGGCATTAGAGCAAGGTGTGTCCAATAAATACTTCCACTTAAGGTTGACCTACATTTAGAATTGAGTCTAGTTCTCGCTCAAAGGCACGGCTCGCTCTAACGTATTCCACTCAATATCTCGTGTCTTTGCCGTTATTTATGAAGAAAAAATATTGCCAGATGTCTTAACAAACATTTTATACCTTTTGGACTCTAAAAAAAGATTTATAAAAGAATCAATTGTACTTCATAAATCAAAAGTGTCACGCAGGGTAGAGACAAAACATTGATACAATGATGACAAAGAAATACAATCACACGTACGTATCATCTAAAGGTTACACGGCAAGATTGTGACGCCCACGTTCTGGCTTTTGTTCATAATGCGATCCATCACTAAAACACAGACAGATAAATGATATGTAAGTTTATAAAGCCTGTAAGCAATGGGCTAATCTGAGGTGTAATTACATCCACTTTTTGTCATGTTATGATTTTGTAGGTCCCATGTAATAGTAGGCGAACCTATTGTCATTACCGGCTACTTTACCAGACTCTGTGCTGCTACTGGGAATTGGAAAAAACCAGTAACACTTTTGCCCAACCCGGGAGTCGAACCCGGACCCGATCAGCAGACACATACGTTTTGCACTGGACCACGGGGGTAGTCCCTATTAGGTTTGGACATTTAAAGCTCTATCTATAGATCTTTCATTTAGTGCTCTCGACAGTTTTATGTTTTGAAATCATACGACAGGTTTTGGGGGAAGCGATGCCGTTGCGATACAAAAACGTACAAAAAATTCAAAGCTCTTCTCAGGTGGTTTATTATAACGCCGCGAAAATTTTTATTAACATCAATCGATTTAGGCTGTCACAAACAGAGAACGTAACTTTCCACATTTGTAAAATCAATTGAGTGAGAATCTATTTAAGCGACGTGTAATTTTGATGTATAGTTGGGAAACGTCAACTCCGTAATCCGCCGAAGGGATCGCGATGGGGTAATCTGAGGTCGGGTGATCGGAGGTATGGGGTAAACTCAGGTAAACGAGGCTTCCGACACATGCACGCGCTGTTGACTTGGGAAGGTAATGAGCGATATAGATGTGAGAATATCGACAACTAACGAGCATGGCTCTATGTACATAGGTAGTTGATAGTACCTGTTCAATTATAGTAGGTATATTACCAATTTGTGCATAGTCACCAAATTGACAGATGTATTGCACCATATTTTACCATGTAGTTTCCAGTATTCGTACTTCCTTATAGAGAGTGGCCGCTGTAGAGGTATGGTGTGATTTATGTGTTCAACTGTTCAAGTAAAGGATACTCTGAGGGGGCTGTATGTATGTAGGTAGTAATCGCGTGCAAACTTCTAGTAGCGCGATTCAGAATCTTCAGCCGCTTCTTGTTTTCGTAGTTCCATCGGTGTCCGTTAGATGTCGTCATCGTCCTCGCCATTAAAGGCACAAATTACGACATCGGTAATTCATGTAGCAGCTCTCAGACTAAGAGACGAGAGCCTCATTTGCCTATACCGTGACTATGTATTCCAGGTTCAGACATATCTAAGACTGTATGTATACCTATATCGTCGAGTTCATGTCAAATTTACGTTGTAATATTTTTGTGGCTCGCGGGCGGAAATCCTACATCGGGGATGTAGGATTTCCGCCCGCGGACACCGCCCTGACATGTGTAGATAGTCCCTAATACTTACAATCTTGGCACATTGTGATGAATTCTCGTCGTTACAATAGTTCGGCGGATACAAAGTACTTCGTTCGTGAATACAATGAATGGCCGCCCAAATTGCTTACGAGAAGAGATTAACTCGAGTCTCGTAATGTCGGTGTGTATAAGGAGTATTTTTGTTGGAATTCTGTGTGAATCAATTTGGAGAGTCATAGTTCTTATCGTATAATAGCCATTGAATTGGAGAGGTGTCGATATATTCTTTTACTAAAACTACTAGTCTCACTACTTGACTTGTAACTGGTACTATTAGGGGAGACCGGGGCTGAAAGTTCCGATTTTCAAATAACATGGAATTATATGAAGAAAATGACAAGGTTTATTTTTGATATTTGAATCTATTGCAGGATCATAATCAGTCTCTGTAATAGTATAGTAATTTTTGCCAGTATCTGAATAGTTTTTTATATACAGGCAAATTTATGCAAAATTTCGGAACGGAACATTTAACCCCGCCTTGGGGCGAGTTGTTCCCTGTGTGGGGTAAATTGTTCCGCTTGGATAATAGATATAAAATATGAGAGTAATATAATTACATTTATTGTGTGTTAATGTTATGCTATGAACTACAAATTAAAAGACAACAAAACATTACTTGTTACACCTAGCAGTCATTTTTAAAGTTACATTTATTGTGTGTTAATGTTATGCTATAAACTACAAATTAAAAAAAACAACAAACAATACTTGTTACATCTAGGTAAACATTTTTATGCTATTAACTACAAATTAAAAGACAACAAAACATTATTTGTTACATCTAACAGTCATTTTTGAAGTTACATTTATTGTGTGTTAATGTAATGCTATAATCTACATATTAAAAAACAACAAAACAAAACATTACTTGTTACATCTAGATAAACATTTAGAATTGGTCAACTAAAAAGATTATAACTCACTATAAACGCTTTTATATAACTAAAAATATTGGCACTTATAACAGAACTCAAACAACGAAAAACATAACTAATATCCTTTAGATAAATGTTTTTTTTTTTAAACTATAATAGAGATTCAGCAAGTTAAACGTATCAGATACGAGAATAACCTGGTAACGTTTTGATTAATAAGTGTAATGACTGGTGAGATCACAACTTCAATTCTAAACAAATAACAAAACTAAACTTCTAACGTTCATATTTGTTTCATTTGGTATAGCAACCTAGAGGTTATCAAAATATTTTTATTTTAGTGAAATTACAATGAAAACAAATCATCAGTCTTGTTTTAAACAGTCATAATCAACTTTAGCAACTTTTATTCTTATTCATCATTAAATTCTTCATCTGACTCACAATTGGGACACACATAAGTAATATCATCTTTATTTATACATTTTAAATGTGCCCAATTTTTACAAATGCAGCATTCTATCCACTGTTCTCTTGGAAGAGAATTTGAATATGAATCACAACAAATAATGCAGTACCATTCCAGATCCTCGTTACTATCACTCTCGCTTTCTTGTAATACTCTTCTTTTAGCATTTTTTTGAGCTTCCTTTATTATTGTTGTTTTCTTTACCTTTGTTTGTAATGTCTTCATTCTTCTTTGCTTTCTTCTTTGCCTGTTCTTCAGCTAATGCATTTTTTTCTGGCGTGTCAGTCAAAACAGCCGTCTTTCTTATACGGCGCTTTGTAGCCGTCTGCAATCTTGGTGGTGCCTTTGGTAAAGGTTTTACGATTTCAGGGCTAAACACAGCTGAAGCATTTGTCTTTTCTGGTGTTAATTGAAGTTCTTGTTCACAATTAATGTTCAAAGTGGCATCCTGAGAGACATCATCTTGATCTATTGCCAATTGCTGAGGTTGTTCACCAATCCGATCTGATGTTGAAGTGTTTATAGTCACAGGTACCGGCTGCACATTATTCTGAAGTAATATTTGAATATTTGATGGTCCTGGCTGGTCATTTATTTCAGCCGCAACTGAACTACTTGAAGGCTGAAGGGGTTCCCTATTTGACACAGCTTGAGGCAAATCAGTTTGTAACAATGGCCGATCTGTCACAAAAGATGGTGCATAATCCTTCTCTGTAAATACGTCAGGATTAAAGGGACATATTCCAGCCTTTCTAAAAGCGTTCATAATAGTTACAGGGGTTGCTACTCAAGGCCACGCTGATTTAACAATTCCAGGTATTTCATAAATTGACATTGTTTTTCCCGGGTGATTTCGTAGCCAGTTGTCTTGAGCTTTAGCACAATACGATTTAAAAGGCCCATTGATGCCCACATCCAGTGGCCTATGTGTACAGTGAGGTGGGAACGACAGCATTATTATTGAGTTTGCCTTAGCTTTCTCTACTACGTTGATGTCTATGTGGGACGAGTGGTTGTCTAGTAAAAGTCACACTGGTTCTTCGGGAGTGGGTTTCGTGAACTTGATAAAGTGGTCCATATATGTAAGGAATTCAGTGGCAGTGATCCATCCTGACTTATTTCCAGCTCCAATAGACTCAGAGGGCCCGTCTCTTAAAAACAAGTCTTTATATTTTAAACGGGGAAACACAAACATTGGTGGAATCGTGTTTCCTGCGGCACTTGCTGCTAACTCCACAGTAACTAAAGTCCCACGCTCAGCAGATACTATAGCACCAACCTGTTTTGTACCTTTTTGAGCAACTATCTTCTTAGGCTTTAATACAGTCGTGACTCCAGTCTCGTCCAGGTTCCATATTCTGATGGTGGCAACTTATATTTGAGTAGAATATCGCCGAGCTTAGTAAAAAAATCATTTACATTATGTTTATTAAATGCAGATGCACGTCCTGCACTGGTCGCTTCTGGTGCTCGTATAGATAAAATTGGGTTCCTTTTTATGAACCCAGTGAACCAATCCTCCCCAGCTTCTTCATTCTTGTGCCACGTAGGGGGAATATTCCCCAAAGAAAATTTAACTGCACATTCATACGCGAGTTTTCGCACCTCTCCTGGTAGCAAACCAAAGTATATTGATGAACACTTTAAAATGTAGCTTACTAGGTCTTTTTCCTCTTCCATGGTAAACACTGCTCTGCTTTTGTAGCCGACGGTAGGATCTTTACCAGCTCTAATTTTTTTAACAAATCGATGTAACGTCATGTGGCAAATTTCCAGTTCTCTGGCGACGGTTTTTATTTTTCCTCCATCTTGTATGACAGCATTGGCAGCTTGGAGTAACAACGATTTGGAGGCTTTCCCTCTCTGTTTTTCATTTGTAGGTACGTACCATCCTAAAAAAAAATAGGATAAATTTAAAGGCCCATTGGGGTAAGTTGTTCCGCGGAACAACTAGCCCCATAACTTGTAGCCCCAAATTAAGCTTCTGTATTAAAACTGCCATACGAGCAAATTAGTGAAATCACTTCAAAAAACGTTCAAATAATAAGATACCTAAATAATGCCACTATTAAATAGAAAAGATACACATAAATCGGTCAATAATAAATAAAAATAAACCAAAAAGATTAAATAACGAAAAATTTACTCACGTGGTGTTCTAATAGCACGTTGTACACAGCCGCTCGTCCGCCGCAGTCGGAGCGACTAAGATGGCCGCCAGCGTGGCGCGTCACCTGATGCTTAAACAACGCACTTCATGTGTATTGCTATCTCTTTCCTTTAAAAAGTTATAACTATCGGAACAACTTACCCCGGGAACTTTCAGCCCCGGTCTCCCCTATACATATTCTGTATATTTTAGCGCACGTGTTTTTTCATTTCTCTGAGCGGTAGTGCAACGGCCTGAACGAGACGTCTCTGCAAACTAGAATTACGACCTAACAGTAGATCAACTTAAAGAAGCACATTTCCTTATATTACGTTTAAAATCGAGTTTAACTATTTGAGAGTCGCGTAGTAGGGTGACGCGGCCGGCGCTACTCGTAGCAGACGTAGCACACAGGATTACGGCTACGATAAGCGGTTATAAAAAGCAGGTCTTTTAATAAATAAAAATAAATTTATCTCGAAATAGGCAGTTGTTAGTTTTTTAATATCGATTTACAATTTATATGTAGTAGTAGCACTTGACCACGGTTTCACCCGCGTAAAGGTCAATTACTGGTACAAAAGGTATTTAAGCTATTTTAATGCAAAAGTCGTTCGATAGTTCTTGAGTGAAAAAGAAACATCCGCACACCCATACTTACAAACATTCACGTTTATAATAGAACGAAGATATGGCTTTTACAATCGTCATGCGGTGCGGAGTACAAATGCACCACTTGCTAGTGCACAAATAGAGACTATTTAGCATTTATCCCGCAGTACAACAGACTAGTTCCCACGCCTGTCCACTAGCTTACAAACCAACGGCTGAACGTTCACAGCCAGTAATTTGTACATTTCTTTAACCTTTTTCCTGTTTAACCTGACTTTTTGTTCCATTTGCAAGTTTAGTTTAATTACTTTTCTCTTCCTTTTTCCAATTGTAACTTTCACAGTTAAATTTTCTGGAACTCCTTTTTGTTATTTGGTGGAATACAACTTAGTTGACTATTACGCAGGTAAATAGGATTTGATAATCTAGAAAAAACATTGAATAAGGATTGTTTGGCTAAAAATTTGTTGTGAAATGTGTGTGGATAGTAATTATAAATAGTTCCTGTTAACTGTTCTTGATTTTGCAAGCATTATTTTAAATTTTACCAGCACAAGAGGTTGTTGCTATCGGAGCACCATTCAGTTTTTTTATAATTCCTCCCGAAAACTCATTAGACTTTTAGTAGGTACCTACAATACCTATCGCAGTTTTAAAATTCCCATTTCAGTGTAAATTTTAGCAGATTTATAATTCATTCCGTACAGTTCATTACGAGTAGTTTGTCTTCGTTAATTGATTCACTGATAAGTCAATTTCACTCCAACCCATAAAATCCAATACAGGTTGTGACATCATTAATAAATACCGCCATATAATGTGGTTACCTCTACATTGCACACGCACCTTTACATGGATTAATATTATATTATCGCTTAACTGACATTACACTGTCATCGGCAGCACCCTGCAGGCGCGCAATCATGATATTATTCGGTTCTGATTGTTTTCTGTGCAGTCAACTGTAATTAAATGATATCTTTTGTTTGCCAATGTTTACCTATAAATAATAATAAACTAAATATCTGTTGAAATTTCTATTCATTGATGTGTGAATTATATAATTATGACTTTTGTCTTTGCCACAAATCAGAGAACCAATTTTCTCGACATGTTCCGGTTGAATGGATCAACCGATAAAGAGTATCTTCGTGATCATCAGCATTGTTTATTATCCGTCCCACTGCTGGGCACAGGCGACTTATCGTTCTGAGAAGTGTTAGGCCATAGTCTATCACACTCGGCAAGGGCGGGTCGGCATAATGAAGAACTCTCCGACACCCAGGTCTCACAATGTCTTCCTTCACAGGTTAGCAATTGATATTTAATAATTTAATACACACATCAATTCGATAATTCATTGGTACGCAACCAAACCCTCTGAGTACTAGCCTGATAGTCTCTACACAGGCTACTGCTGATTCAAACTAATAACACAATCCCTTTTATAATTCAAACGTAATAACTGCCGGTATCCATTAAGAAAGAGTCAATGTCCAATTACATTATCTAAGCGGTTAGCCATTAAATAGAACAAGAGGCCTGCGGGCAGCTTAAGTAACCTAACAGTTAATTTGTGTCAAACGATAGGGAGAGGTTTTCACGTTTTGAATGCCTCGATTTTTTTGTTTTTCCTTGTCATGAGTGACAAAATGGCCAGTGGCAAAGCTGATAATAACGGGTAAAAAACACATTTACATGAATATTGATATTCAGTTAAATTTAGTCAGACTAAAAGAACTCCAGGCTCTAAGATAAAAGTCTTGGATGCAACAGAGATATCACATGATGATGAAAGCACATAGGCATAGCTGTACATACCTAAGTTCTAAGCTCTTAATCAAAGATTCTATTTATTATAGAAGCGATGACGAGGCAATGCACCCGAGCCACTGCCTATTATGAGCAAGGAGGCAGTGAAAAAAAGAAGAATGAATTGGACTGAACCTTTGGCACTTCCACTAATGAAACGAAACACTTCCATATAAACGCAATAGTATACAAAGTGTTTTGATATACAGATTTTGAAAATTCGTCTTATTTATTTGGAAAGGCCGTAATAAAGCAAAACTGAACTATCCAGTTTCGTTCAGAGGAAATAGTTTAGCGGTTATTTTATCTCATAAAATCCGCCGTGACATCTTGTAAGCCGCGCATGTCATTACTCTAACCAAGTGGAAAAGTAGCGTGCTATGTACGAGGTTTAGAGTGCATCCCTTCAAGCACGTAATAACCCACTTCCGCCGAGTTTCCATGTCACTTGACTTTTGTGAAATGTTCGCTTTAGTGATGTTCTATAGATATTTGACTCTCGTCACTGATAGTGCCTTGTAGAAGGATATGGATCAGTGATAATGCCATGGATATTCAAAAATATTAATTTTCTTGAGATGTTCTTTTAGTATTCAACGTGGAATACTTTGGCCTTACTCTTTTCATGTTGACAGAAAGAACCGTGCTCTACGAAGATGGCTTACAAAGACCTTTTTTCCATGTGAGTGACTCTGGTCAACTTTGGTGTTGAATTTTTAAGAGCTTCGAAGGTCACCAAAATGACTTAATGTTTCTTGTTCTGAGACAAGAACCGGGCCTGACAGTTTGATGTGCCCACCGAAGCACGGTAGCGCTCTGATGTAAATGCCACACGCGGTCACCCATCCATGTGGCGACCTGTGCAAGCGTTCCTTAACTTTGGCGATACATTACGAACGGCAAGCCAAGTCAAGCTATGAGGGCTACAGTATCCACCACGTCTTACAAGAGATCATATTATTATAATGTGCCCTCTTAAGTAAACGTTGCTTTACTAAAATACGCTTTTGCTCGCTGTTTATATTAAGTTGCCTTACTCTGAAAATGGTTTCTAAATTCTATTGGTACGATGAAACACCTCAATCTCAGAATATAATCAACTGCGAACAATAATTAGATTGGTTAGACCGCCGGGCAATTAATGTAATTGCTTATGTTGATATCCTTCAAGACGGAGATCTTTTGAAAACTGGGAGGGATAAGTAGATTTAATATCTGGACTTGGCTCACGTGAGTCAGCAATGCAGACTGCTATGCAGAGGGTATGGGATTCGAATCCACAGTGCGCACCAATGACTTTCTGCAGTTATGAGCTGATTAAATTTCTAATTATAGCACGTTTCGTGCTCTTTTAGGCACGGGGATCATATCATTAATTAACGACGCAAACCGCCGTCGGTCGCGGCTTTCGTGAAGAACTTTGACAGTCGTTCTGAGGACTCAGTACCTCTGAATAAACTGAAACTAGACTAAACCATGGAATATCGCCATCCCTGGGGGATACAGCGGTCAGACAGGCAGTAGCTCTGTGGAAAAGCCAATATTCATAGTATCTTCTCGGGTTTACGCGAATGTTACACATTGAAATTAAACTACAGTTTACGGATTTTAACGTCGGCTAGTAATAAATTAAAAATATAGTTTCTAGATCATTAGTTTCAAATGTAATAACTTAGTGAAACCAATACATCGCGATAAAATCCGTAAACTGTAGTTTAATTTCAAAGCCAATATTCAGTCAAACCCGGTTAGACTAGTAAGCGGACCCCGGGTTGCAACTGGAATAACAGGATGACTTGGCTCACATGATTGTTGACATCAGAGATGTCGATTTAATAATAATTATTAAATCGACCGGTTTCGGGTACTTCGGCATTTTAGTCTTTAGAAGTATATGTATGAAATATATCTAATATGTACCTATTATAAAATGCAAATCGTTTTTTGTTGTCTTCGATCTCTTGAAATACTGAGCCTGTTTGGATAAATTTTATCTAATGAGAATTGTGGGCGAGTATAACGCCCAGTATCACCGCGTCTGGATAGATCTTATCTTCCAGATAAATCTAAATAATAACACGAGTTATCTGACAAATTAACTTAACAGGTTCTTCAAACAACGGTGAAACTGGCCCTAAACCAGGACGCTGTGTCAGAGCAAAATCGCATACATTTCGTCAAATGGCTGAAAAATATAACATAACATAACTTTTCGCCTTTTATCCCCGAAGGGGTAGGCAACGGTGTTATACTCACCCACACTTCGCCAGTTATGTTTTGGTCCCAATGTAATAGGGGGCGAGCCTATAGCCATCTACCGGGCACATTATTAAGCGAGCGATAAATAACATTTGAAAAATATATATACAAAAATTGTCTTTTTATTGCATCCTTCATAAATTGATGAATTAAATGCGAAAGCAATATTTAGGCTATCCTAAATAGTCCTAGAATATAGGTTAAGTATTTAAGTCCATATATTTCTGAACATTCTTCGTGTTTCCACAACTCTCCGCGCTGCTCTCACAAAGAATTTATCACCTACGCTCTTCAGTTTTAACTCTCTATGAATTTTTCATTTAGCCTGGCAGCGTTCTCTGTTGTTTTGTTTCACAAGGAAACAATATTGAAGAAAAATGGTTTATTGCAGCGTAGAACAACGTCATTTTTAAACAAATGAATGAACAAAGAGAAGAAGATTTTCATAGTCATATTTCTAAAAAGAGTATTTTTTAAGTAATTGGAGATATTTTTGTAGTTAGTTATGGAACTGACAAAATAGCGGCCTAACAGGCTTTCTATATTTTAAGAATTGGTTTAGTACTTACATATTTTTATCAAAGCCATACATGAAGGTAAGCTTTATATTTCTTATAAGAGTAATCAATATCAAAACAATCACTCTAGTAATGCAATGTACTTATTGATTGTGAGACCAGCGTCTCAAAACTGAAACATTATTGAATGTTTATGTGGCCAGGATGGTATGGTATTTGCGATCTCTACGGAATAATCAGTGGCGTCTTAACTAAACTGTTGCTACGCTTTCCTTCATACTGCAAAAAGGTCCCCTCGAACGAGGACACCATTTGAAAAAGGTCGTAATATCATTCGCTGAAAAGAAAATCGTCTTCTTTTCCTTAGTTAACTAACGGAGTGAAAGGGCGGCCTATTCAATTATGTAAGTTACGTTTCTTTTACCGTCGTCAACTAACGGCGCGGTATAACATACATGTAACTTCCTAGAATTTTCTATATGTGTATGTTTCTTATTGGAATATTAGTTTATTCGTCTTCTAGTAAAGACAAAGTCGAATAAATGAATACGTCATAAGTTGAGATGTTAAATGGTTTTATCGATTGAATCCATCAAAATTGATCTCGATGACTTAGGTATATTATTTCTGGACCAACAAAATGTGTCGGGATTTTTGTTTACATACGGCATAATAATTATTTTCATAAAAGTCACAACCTATAAAAGATGCTGATGTGTGTCGTGACTTATGACAACAATTTAACTAACTGTAATTATTTGTGTTTTGATCTTATTTAATGATTTTTACTATGTTTTTTCATGCCATTTTTTACATATATAAACATACCTTGACTGGATCTAACTTGCAATTGAATCAATCGCCTTTACCTGTAAAAGATAAAAAACAATGTTGAAACTTTACAAATATCATTTATTACACATTCTAGTCCTCAAATATAAATTAATAATATCCAACAGTTATAGTACTTAATCAATCGCAAGTTTCAAGGAAATGGTGAGTACACTCTTGAATATTTCCGTGTAAACTATAATGCAACATTCCTGTGAAATCTTGACGCTTCATTCGACGTCACACAAGACAAGTGAGCATTTACTTCCAGCATTTCTTTCCATTAGGGTTGAAATGTTAGGTCACGTGCGTATTTTTTTCGACGAAATGTTCAACACCCATACGTTAAATGGTTTGTAAAATCAGGTCATGACAAAACGTCGAGCATGGTGCTTGAAGGTCCACGAAAGGATGACTAGAGAAGCTCATTGTGTTGTTATGATTGAATGTTCAAGTGTGTACTCACCATGTTATGCATTACATAAGCTGTTTATCAAATCAAACAACTTCAATGTATTAAATTCACAACGAATAAACAAATCTTGTTCATCATCATCATCCTCTTAGCGTTATCCCAGTTTCAGTCTGGGGTCCGCTTACTAGTCTAACCTGATTTGGCTGAATATTAGCTTTTCCACGGAGCGACTGCCTGTCTGACCACCGCAACCCGAAGGGATAGCGATATTCCATGGCTTTGACTAGTGTCAGTTTATTTAGAAGGTACTGACTCCCTGTAACGATTGTCAAAGATCTTCATGACAACCGTGACCGACGGCTTAACGTGCTCTCCGAGGCACGGGACAAGCGATAATTAACAATTCAATACGCACAAAACTCCGAAAAGTCATTGGTGCGCGCCGTGGATTCGAACCCGATACCCTCTGCATGGCAGTCTGCTGGTATATCCACTAGGCTATCGCTGCCTCCAAATAAACAAATCTTGTTCTTTAATAATATAGCCAATACAACTAATGAATGATATTGCTGTTGATTCTATCTTGCAAAGCTACCATTTCCCTCTAGTACTCTTTAAGAAAACTAGCACGAATTCGGTAAATAATTCGATCTCGCTAAATGGTTTCATTGAATTGACAATCATTCGGTTATATTTGATGTGTTGACACGCATAATGTACGGTAATTTAGTTTAATAGCAATGAATAAAGCATCAACTTTCTTCATAAGGCTTAAGGTTTAGTAAGTCCTATACATTAAATTCAAGCTCAAATCTTCTGAATAATAATTTAATCCTATTATTGTTCACGTTTTTATTTTAATAACTGAATCACCAACCCTACAGCGCACAACAATATATCAAAAATAACAAAACACGACCAAAATACGGCGACAAATGACTATCAAAACGTCCCAACTTGACAAAACTGTCCCATCACTTCACGGCAATAAAAAGCATTTTAAAAAGCTCTGAAAAGTGAGTTTTGAATAAAAAATATGTAAATACATGTACTGAACCCAAACATGATAAATGATGGGTCGAATGATTAACGACGTACATCATTGACGCCCAAAATTATTATGTTTTCTATAGATATGTGTGAGTAGGGTTGTTGAGATTTCGGATATGTGTATGTCGCTTAAGGTTGCGGTCATGGTCACAGTTTGTATTAAAATTCTCGGATACAATTTTGTTTGCGGATACTTATTAGATGGGTGATAAAACGAAGTGTTTACTTTATGGTTAAGGGTGCTTTTTCAGTATCTTCTTATTTTTAGGTGTATGCTAGTTTCCTTATAATAGGGGACTACATTTTCAGAATAGGGAAACTATGTAATCGATTTTATCTACTACATAGTTTTTATAGGGTTATTTGGTGTCCAAGTGCTTTGCTAATGGCAGTCGAACATTAAGAAAACTACTTTTGAATACTCATCGTGTAGATTTTCGGGCTGGGTTGACATCTAAGTTAAGTTGTTTTTTTATTTAATCTCAGTCTTAGCGTCGATAGCTCTTTTAGGGTCACATTTTTAAATTCCATGTTGTTGTGTATCAATTTCTAATAAAAATACAACAGAAATTTGCTGAAGGCTACTCTGAGACAAATTGATATATAACTACTTTTAAACTACCACGATTTATACACATACTAATGATTATGTAACGGATCTGAATCGTGTTAATTAAACGAAAAGAAAGATGAAATACCTTCCTATTTGTCCCGACGTTTTGGCATAGATTACACCAGCCGTGGTCACGGGATGACTGATGTCCGTCAGCGCTGCCTCCGAGAAGTGCGGGTTTTGGAACCTACCCTCACTTGGTATTCCCAATTATTGATATTTATAAGTTCGGAACTGTCGGTGCTTCGACACAACACTAATGGTATCTTCACACTGGCGCGTAATATCGCCTCGTCGTTGTCTACATTTGCTGATGACAGGATTCCAAGATAAACGGTAACCATCGTCCCGGTGAAATTTGTGTCCCATGAAATTTGCGTGCTTTTTGATTTCAACCGCTTCCCGTGCTATTCTTGAAAAATAGTGACGGTTTGTGGAGAGAACCTGGGGCCGATGTAGCTCAATCATTGGATTTTGTTAGAGTCAGGATCCAATCACTAGATTGGATCCTGACTCTAACAAATGCTCAGCTATGGCCGACTTGGTGGTTTGTCGGTTTTTGACGGCCGTGATGTGTTCCTTAACTCGTTTGGCGATGGTCCTTTTTGTTTGCCCGATGTAGGAACTACCACAGCAAGGTATTTCATCTTTCTTTTCGTTTAATTAACACGATTCAAACCCGTTACATAATCATTAGAAAGTGATATATGTAACAACAAAACGCAAGCAACCGTACCAACGAGACAGGAAATACAAAACTTCTTAGGTAATTTGTGAAATTGCAGGATATTTCGGATATAAATTAGTTTTCACAGTTTATAACATCACTAGAGTTCAGAGCCAAATTAAACGTCCGCGCGTCGCGTCCAATAATGAAACACAAACACGTGACGAGGGGTGAAAAGTTATTTTACGCAACAATTTGTTTGACACGCGGACGTATCATTGTGTGTTATTATATGAGACAGAAAAATAATATTGTATAATGCTTACAAATCGCGAAAATTTAAAATCGATTGGTCTTATAAATATACCTATTTTTTTTACAAATACACTTTTCATGGTCACAGTCTATAGTAGGTAGGTACCATGAAAAGTGTATTTGGAATGTAGTAAAAAAAATATTTATAAGACCAATCGATTTTAAACTTTCGCGATTTGTAAGCATTATACAATATAATTTTTATATTATACGCGATAATTAACCTATTTAACGTTATAAATAAACCAGATATTCTCCAACATTTGAACCGGCTTGCAATGTTCGTGGTCTTTCCTGACTTATCACTCGAGAGAAGTCATTTTATCATTGCAGAGTTTTAACTACTGAAGCTATAAACATGAAAAATTACGGAGGTGAAGCACATACTAAGGAACATTTCTGTCATGATCATCGCCCGGCACGGGCCTGAGAAGGGTAAGGCCATAGTCCACCACGCTGGCCAAAGTGTGGGTTGGCAGATTTCACATGTCTTTCGAGAACATTATGGAGAACTCTCACGCATGCAGGTTTCCTCACGATGTTTTCCTTCATCGATAAGCAAGCGATAATTAACAAATTAATACGCACTTAACTCTGAAAGGTCATTGGTGCGTGCCGAGGATTCGATCTCGAGACCCTCTGCGTAGCAGTCTGTCAGTTTCTCCACTCAGCTATCGCTGCTGGTACATTTTTGTGCTATTCCGACAATCAACTTATTTAGAAGCAATAATAATGCGTACAAAAGCTAGTTAAAATAAAAATGCTCAACTCGAACATGTACGAATGTCAACAGACGGCAACGAAAACACGACACAAATTGACCGGCTACAAATAAGTACGGTGGGGTCAACGACCTGCACGCACGGAAGGTCGCTAATAAAGCCTTAAGCTGAAGCCTTACTCGTCACTTGTATCGATTCGCCACCACACTACCAAGAACCTGCTGCTAAGCTATCTTCGCGCATTGACACCTTCTTTACATACATAGACAATACTAGTTAGTGTCCTCGGCGAAGCCCGCGTGGCTGTCCGTTATAGACAAAATGTTATATGTATTACAATCAAAGCTATAAAACTGCAAAGTTTCATCAGTTTTGTGTGAAAGAGGGAAAACTTCTATCCGTCCTCACAAATGTCACGTTTATAATAGTAGTAGGATTTTATTATTACTATCCGTGTGGTGACGGATTAAGAATACGGAATGTCACCACCGCATATCATCCCACGGGTGTCGTAAGAGCAGACAGAGGGAGCATATTATGCAGAGAACAGCACTGTAAGAGAAGGAAAACTTGATACAAACCCTATACCAACCCATTTGGCCAGCGTGGTATAGTAGGCCAATTCCTCCTTTCAAAGGAGAGGCCTGGTCCAGCAGTGGACTGTTAAGGCTGATGATGAGGATTTTATTAGCATTTTTTGCAGCTGAAAACATCCTAAACATGGTGTTTCTCAACATAACACATAATGATGTTTTATGAATCTGCCATTCACAAAACACCCCATGCCATGTTGTTTACACGAGGTAAAGTTACTGGATTCCTGTTATTGCATATCGTTCAGTGAGTATAAGGTCTAAACCTCTGTGGTCAATCCCTCTTTATTTCAATGGAGAACAGAATAAATATTATTTTGGCAAAAAACGCAGGAGGAGGGCCCAATTCTCCTAAATAAATACAAAAAGGTACTCTGTGATAAATACAGTTTCGATATAATGTCAGTGTCATGATTGAATTAAATCGTAACGAGATCGTAAATTGAAACAAGTGTCAAAATATGTGTCAAGGACGAACTGTTTATTTCAAATTATACGATAATGACATTAGGTTATCAGTATCGTTGTAGAGGAAGCGCGAGAGGTTTGTAAGGATAGAAGTAAGTGGCGTTCCGTTGTCTCTGCCTGCCCCGACGGGAAAAAGGCGTGAGTATATGTATCTATGTTATCAGAATACCGCTTCTGAGTCAATTCAAAATATAATATCATATAAAAATACGAGAATTGAGCCTCAGGACGTTGGTGATGAGCGAGCAGAGGGAGGAAGTGAAACCTGTGACATCGGCTATGCTTTGCCGCTTGCCACCGTCATAAACTTCTGCTATGCTACGATAATTATTCTGTGAAAGATCAACCGAAATGTAACAGTACGAACTTGCATTTTGTGACTGAGGTCGTCGAAGCGCTTAAACTAAGTAGTTTGTAGTTTATTCACCTTCTTGGGAACGATACCTTGGCATTGCTTCTGTAACAGTCATGTTTATGGACCATAAAGCTCGTTCCCTAGAATTCCTAGGCTACAACTTCCAGGAAATAATTCTCTATTCACAATGCCTAAGCTTACTAGTAACATAAACGCGATAGCACCACTGCCTGCACTTTGCGTGCTTTGCCATTTTAAAACACAATGTTGCTATAATTTAGTATTTTTAACCACATTTCCTAGTAATATATCGTGTGGTGTTGCCATAATTATGTACGCAAACGGATTTATAAGTTCTTGCGCCACGCGATATAGCAAATTTAGCATATTGTTTCGTAGCATAAGAAGTTATGAATGCTTTGAGCTTAATTATTGCAGTTTCTTGCACTTTGTGGCTTTGCACGATGTTGAAACACTCGACAAAAACTAAGTATGCTTTTTGTATACATACTACTAAAGTCTCAACATTATAAATGCTTTATTCGGTATTTACTGCCGGAGTTAATCGTGTAATATAACTAAGTTCAACTAACTCTATGACTTTATTATTTTAAACTTGGTGTCAGTCTAACTATGAACACGAACGAAGTAAGAACATCGAAATTTCGGAGCAAAAAAAAGTTATTGAATAAGCATATTCACAATTAAAACCCACCAACAAATATTACGAAAGTCTTAAAGCATTAACGGTAAAAGTTGAAAACGTGTTCATGCTTAAAATTAACATATGCAAATATAGTCTATAATAACATAATTTATTGTAGCTGTTGCTAAATTGGCCTTTGAAGTAAATTCTAATGCAAACAAGTTTAGTACTACTTGAATAAGTAAAATGCCTCCGTACCTACCTATCCTATTTGTATTACATCATAATTTTAACTGTTTAGGATCGAACACAAAGAAATTAGATTACATTGGGGGACTAAAGGTATTCGAGCATAACGAAACAATATAGTACCTATTTATTCAAAAATCTTTCCACCGCAAATAATTTAATGTAATAACACTAATAACAAATACGTAACTTTGACTAAAATAAGTTTTTCTTACCATCTAAACAGACACACGACGACTTAACGAAAAAGTAATATAAATTAAAGCCTACACAATATAAAATACACTACCTAAATAAGTGATCTTCATTGCTAACGTACAGATACGCTATAAAACCGGACACAAAATACCCCGTTATCTCTCTGGTCTGCACGAAAACTGCATCGCAATCACAACCGCCAATCTCAAGTATTTCACAGACAGATAACACCAGTCAATGTTCTCTTCCTTTAGCTGCTAGTTCGCCTGAGCCAAGTTCTTTTGTATCATACAATAGACTGCAGTTTTGTTGTTTGTCGTTCAAAACAAACAGGAGTAAGGCTGCGACTACAGAAGTGCGGGTTAAACTAAGCGGCGTCTAAGAAAATCTCTACGATTGTTAGAGATTTTTCGATATATTATATGTGTGAAACTGAGATGAGCAAGGCTGGAAAAACAAATTTATACTTTTAGTGGGTGGTTTACTGTATCAGAGAACTCATCTCTGTTGTAAACACGTCATAAAGATACCACACATCACAATCTCTACGATTGCTAGAGTTTTTGTTCTATTTAAACGTGTAAAATTATCATGTAAAATTTTAGCTCAGCTACGCTCATCTCTGGTTACAGATCTTGAACGTGCCACGAAGCAATGAATTATAAGGACGATGCTTACACGAAACCTCGTTCAGTCATTTTGTTTCGTCACGCGATTCGCTCAAGTTCCTGGAAAACGTACGTAGTATTGTTCATGTCAATGTCCGTAACTTCTGTAGGTAGTAGAAATACTACAACCCTGTAAGTTGTAAAAGAACGGGCTTGGTTGACTAAATGAACGGATTTAGATACCTATTTTTAAATGTCCTCTTGGCAGTAAAACGTATGTATAATGAATTTGAAGTATGTATGTACATCCCTAATATATGCTAACTATTCTCGAGCAAGGCATTATGCTCACTTATTGCAGAATTTCAATATTATATGTAGGTATAGATTTACTTAACGTGTTCCACTCAATATCTTTTGCCGTTATTTATGAAGAAAGAATATTGTCAGATGTCTTGACAAACATTATTATACCTTAATTTGGCCTCTAAAAAGAGATATCTAAAGGAATCAATTGTATCTATAGAAGTGTCACGCATGGTAAAGACAAACCATTGATACAATGATGAAAAAGAAATACAATCACACCTACGTATCTATCTATCTAAAGGTTACACGCCAAGATTGCGACGCCCACGTTTTGGCTTTTGTTTATAATACGATCCATCATTAAAACACAGACAGATAAATGATATGTAAGTTTATAAAGCTTGTAAGCAATGGGCTAATCTGAGGAGTATTATTACACCCACTCTTCGCCATGTTATGATTTTGTAGGTCCCATGTAATAGTAGGCGAGCCTATTGTCATTACCGGCCACTTTGCCAGACTCTGTACTGCTACTGGGAATTGGAAAAAAAACAGTTACACTTTTGCCCGACCCGGGAATCGAACCCGGACCTCCCGATCAGCAGACACATACGTTTTGCACTGGACCACGGAGGAAGTTGGTTTTGACATTTAAAGCTCTATCTATAGATCTTTTATTTAGTGCTCTCGACAATTTTATGTTTTGAAATCATACGACAGGTTTTGTGGGAAGCGATGCCGTTGCGATACAAAAACGTACAAAAAATTCAAAGCTCTTCTCAGGTGGTTTATTATAACGCCGCGAAAAATTTTATTAACATCAATCGATTTAGGCTGTAACAAACAGAGAACGTACATACATACATACATAGACTCACGCCTGTTTCCCCGAAGGGGTAGGCAGAGGCATATTAAACGCCCACTTTTCGCCAGTGTTTTGATCCCACGTAATAGGTGGCGAGCCTATTGCCGCTTATTGGGACATTTTGTTTGCCAGAGTCTCGTCCGTTGATCGGCAGGTGCACCACTTGCAGGTGAGGTTGGCTTGGGACCCTAAGTTCTTGATGGGAACCCTATGCAGAGAACGTAACTTTCCACATTTGTAAAATCAATAAATATAAGTAAGTATGTGGCTGTAATATTACACCTCTGCCTACCCCTTCGGGGATGCAGGCGTGAGTCTACAAATAAAATAAAAATTAAATGTAAAAAGCAAATTACGTGAGAATCTATATAAGCGACGTGTAATTTTGATGTATAGTTGGGAAACATCAACTCCGTAATCCGCCGGAGGGGTCGCGATGGGGTAATCTGAGGTCGGGTAATCAGAGGTATGGGGTAAATTCAGGTAAAGGAGGCTTCCAACACATGCACGCGCTGTTGACTTGGGAAGGTAATGAGCGATATAGATGTGAGAATATCGACGACAAACGAGCATGGTTCTATGTACATAGTTGATAGTACATGTTCAATTATAGTAGGTATATTACCAATTTTTTGCATGTTCCAATTTGATAGATGTATTGCACCCATATTTTACCACATACCTAGTACCTGTTTTGGATTATTTGTAGAGAATGGCCGCTGTAGTGGAGGAATGATGTGATTTATGTGTTCAAGTAAAGGCAGGATACTCTGACTACACCAGACATAAATAATAACTGCATGGAAAATTTCTAATAGCGCAATTTAGGATCATCCGTTTCTTGTCTTCGTAGTTCCGTCGGAATGCGTTAGATATCGCGAGTGTTTGTGTCATCGCAATTATGATACTACAGACGACATCAGTAATTCATGTAGCTAACTAGCTACTGCTATAAGAGAAAACTCAATAACACTTTGCACAACTTAACGCTAAGACGCGTTTAATCCTTTCTTTTCGCAACGTTCCTGTGCTTAACTCCTTAAGAAGTGCCCAGTTTAATTCTTAATCAAAAATTGTATGTAGCCTCTAAACTTGTGATCCAATCTACCATCACAACTAAAAATCCGCTAAATTATTCAATACACACCGAGAGAAGCAGTTAAGCAAAATCTTCATGTAAATGAAGTGCCATCGCAATTTCACTGCATCCCCTGCTGTGTTTTCCCGAAATCGTGAGCACCAAATAAAAAATAGTCTTTGATAAATTGCTTTCGTTCTTTGCCCTACAATTTCTTCGCCTTCCCTCGCCTCTCAAAACCCTCTAATCCCTGGGGAACAATTAAACAATCTTCCGATCTTTATTGTGTGATAAGCGGTTAAAGAAGTAGGGTGTTTCAAGGAAAATCTTCAGTTACGAGTCAACTAAAGTTTAATTGACTTGGACCGTGAGTTCACTGTTGAAAGTGAGACATTAAAGTACATCATAACATTCCATTAACAATGATTAGTACAATAATATCCTGAGACAATTTTCACACGGCTATCAAATTCCAAACTAGGAGCCTGCCGTGAGGCAACTGATAGACATACCTACTTATAGTCATAAACAGAATTATATACTTAAGTTAGATAGATTACTCCCAATCATGGGGCAAAGAATCGTGATCTTCACACTAATAATTCCCCTAGATGGGAATCGAACCTTGAACATTAGAGTCAGTATCCGAAATAACGTAAAACCTTCGGCGTAGCAGACAGTGTCACTAACCACTAGACTAACAGAGTAGTTAAAGGCTACAGAAACTATCATAATATCAGTATAACAGCGCTAAAGCTAACTATCAGTTGCAAAGTAAGTAAGTCTGTATAAAGAAACATATCACAAAAATAAGGTTCTAGAATCTTATTAGATAAAACTAAACAGACTTGTTTACAACTCTTCTCTGTACTCTTAATTTTAAATCATTTGATCGATAGCCTTTCCACGAAATTTTGACTTCAAAGGAGTAATTTGTTATACAAAAAATAAATAAAGTAATTACCATTCAGACCCATTCATTGAAAACTAAGTCTGTTGTTTTATTTCAAATTAGCAGTCAAAGCGAGTTCGCGACTCGACGCTGACAAACCTCTAGAGAAACGTTTACTTAATTAGTAAACGTCAAAACGCACTTGTGAACTACAGCGCTCTTGCAAAAAAATACATCTACCCTCTTTCGCATTGGCAAGTGAAAAACTCTACACTCATTTGTTACCGACGCAAGTGAGTGACTCCGGTAAAAAGTGACGCACATTTTTCAACTAATCTGAAACCACGTTCTGGTACAAACTTTACCACTAAAACATTTTATACCCAGTTCCCCGGCGACAAATTCAGCTCAAATTGGCTGACGAAAATGTATCTACTTTTATTAGCTCAATTTCAGGCATTAGAGCAAGGTGTGTCCAATAAATACTTCCACTTAAGGTAGACCTACATTTAGAACTGTGTCTAGTTTTCGCTCAAAGAAACATCTTCAAAGGGAGCACAAAGTAAATGGAACGAACGTCTATCCGGGACATCTGAACACATTACGACTAGAACGATTTTAAATCTATGAAGTCTTTGTTCGACAATGTATTGCTACGTTTTGTTACTTCATTTGAAATCGTCTGGAAAAATATATCACTAATTCACTTTTAAGCCACGTGAGTTTTTGCCATTAATACAGGCGCTTTTATTTTGCGTTAAATTGTCTTGAGGAAATACGGATTCATAATGGAAAAATGTTAGGGGAATTCATTAATACAAGAGCTATAAATATTCGCTTTATTTCTCAGGGGTTGAGTAATAAATTCGTAATAAAGATGAGGAGATGTGAGACTATAAAGGAGCCCCCGCTACGACTGCGAGCGAAATACACCACAACGAATCCGTAACGCCCTGATTCCTATACACGGTTATGACATCTCTTTACATAAAAATGTGGTTTTATACAGGATCAGTGCTCATATGGAATACAGGGTTAAAACCTCGAATATTTACATAGATGTAGGCATATCCTGATATGTTTATTTTGTAATGCCTGTTTACCTGTCGCGGCAATCAACCGCTGAATTTTACGGCACACAAACCGCGGAGTTGCGGCGCAAGTTCGATATTAAAACATTGATATCACCATCAAACGCAAATTAGATATGATGTGTGCGTAAACATTTAGTTATTAGGAAATCATGACTGTCAATAAAGTCGACTTTATGATTGAGATACGACTGCCAATTAGGTATGTATCCTGTTTGATGGAAGCTTTTTCATTTTAGTATCTGTAATTGGAATCTGTCGAACGTCTGGCTGTATACATTATCGTTTTCATGTCTCATGCGTGTTTTAGGTGAGGTGACATGATCAAATATTTAGGAGGGATCAATCTCGTTTAACAGCTGTTAAATTAGAGGTTAAAGAGTACTCTGTAGCCCCTAATTTTCCTACTTTCTACATAGAATGGTAGGCTATTAAGCTATATAAAAACTTTTGATATAACTCTTTATTTATTTATTTATACTTTATTGTACACCTATACATACTTTTGAAGAAATTTTATAAACAAGTAAGTACAAAGGGCGGCCGCTTATCACTGACAGCGCTTTCTGCCAGGCAACCTTTATTTTAGTAGAGCATAAGCTATTATTTTAAATATACCTACTGTACTATGCTTACAATGCATTTCATTTTCTCGCTGAATCAATTATTTTATGCGTGGCACCAGTAATGACGACTGTAAATCCAACTGACATCCTGGACTTTTTCTATCTTACAGTGACAATGGAAAAAGTCAAATACTGCGGCCGTAATAGAACTTCAAAATATTATTATGTATGAAATGAATGTAAAGTAATACTTAAGAGCACTGCATATTTTATTCACACGTGAAATCAAATGTGTTCCTGCTCCAAATGATACGTTGTTAAGGTAAGATTTAAACAGCTATTTTGAAAATACTTTAAGTAAGACTATTCTAGCTGAACCAGTGCCTTCTTTCTCTCTTTGCTTGCCTCTCTTCTGAAGCAATATCATCTGTTACAAATGTCATCATATAATTCTACTAGGTATATGACGATAAGTATCCTGTGAAAGATCAACCGAAATGTAAAAGTACGAACTTGCATTTTGTGACTGAGATCGTCGAAGCGCTCAAATGTGGTTTGTAGTTTATTCACCTTCCTGGCTATAATACCTTGGCATTGCTGCTGTAACCGTCATGTTTATGAGCCATAAAGCTCGTTCCCTAGAATTCCTAGACTACAACTTCCACGAAATAATTCTCTATTCACAATGCCTAAGCTTGCTAGTAACATAAACGCGATAGCACCACTGCCTGAACTTTGCGTGCTTTGCCATTTTAAAACACAATCTATACTAATATAATAAAGCGGAAGAGTTTGTTTGTTTGTTTGTTTGTTTGTTTGAACGCGCTAATCTCAGGAACTACCGGTCGGATCCGAAAAATTCTTTTTGTATACGATAGCCCAGTTATTCCGGCAGGCTATAGGCTATATAACATAACGCTTCGACCCTTTGGGGCCGGGCAAAAGGCTAAAAGGGCTAAAAGATAATGTCGGCTTATCTCAAGAACTAGCAGTCGGATTTTAAAAATTGCTATTGCCTATAATAGCCCAATTATGCCAAAAGGCTATAGGCTATATAAAATTACCCCACAACTTTTAGAGGCCAGACAAAAATAATAAAGTGGTCAAACGAGAAGGGGGAGGGTTTGGTCAAGGGCAAAAAAAGGCTAAACGAATAGGATACAATCTATATGAGTATCGTTTTCGAGATTTTCGGGACGCTGATTAATAAAATGAAATTTATTTAGTGATCCAAGATGGCGGACGGGAAATCAAAGATGGCGGATGAGAAAATTTAAAAAATCAATATGGGTATCGCCTTCGATATTTTAAGGGGTGGGGAATCGCAAAACAACATCTATTTTGTGATCAAAGATGGCGGATGGGAAATCAAAGATGGCGGATGGGAAAATTAAAAAAATCAATATGGGTATCGTCTCCGATGTTTAAAGGGATGGGGAATCCAAATACAACATCTATTTTGTGATTCAAGATGGTGGATGGGAAATCAAACATGGCGGATGGGAAAAATTAAAAAAATCAATATGGGTATCGTCTCTGATGGTTTAAGGGATGGTGAATCCAAATACAACATCTATTTCGTGATCAAAGATGGCGGATAGGAAATCAAAGATGGTGGATGGGAAAATTTAAAAAAATCAATATGGGTATCGTCGCCGATGTTTAAAGGGATGGGGAATCCAAATACAACATCTATTTTGTGATTCAAGATGGCGGATGGGAAATCAAACATGGCGGATGGGAAAAATTAAAAAAATCAATATGGGTATCGTCTCTGATGATTTAAGGGATGGTGAATCCAAATACAACATCTATTTCGTGATCAAAGATGGCGGATAGGAAATCAAACATGGCGGATGGGAAAAATTAAAAAAATCAATATGGGTATCGTCTCCGATATTTTAAGGAATGGGGAATTCAAAAACACCATCTATTTCGTGATCAAAGATGGCGGATAGGAATTTGAAAAAAAATCAATATGGGTATCGTCTCCGATGTTTAAAGGGATGGGGAATCCAAATACAACATCTATTTCGTGATTCAAGATGGCGGATGGGAAATCAAAGGTGGCGGAAGGGAAAAATTTTAAAAATCAATATGTGTATCGTCTCTGATGATTAAAGGGATGGAGAATCTAAACACAACATCTATTTCGTGATCAAAGATGGCGGATATAAAATCAAAGATGGCGGACGGTTTTTTTTTTTAAGTCGATATGGGTATCGTTTCCTATATTTTAAGGAATGGGGAATTCAATATTATATAAAACTCTATGTTTGTTTGTTCATCATTTATAGACTCTGAAATGATAAGAGATTAAGTGCTAAGTCAATGGTAACTTTTGAAAAGGGGCTTGGAAAAAAGGGAATTCAATAAAAACTCTTAAAAAGGCGATACGGAGTTTGCTGGGTCAGCTAGTGTTGCTATAATTTAGTATTTTTAACCACATTTCCTAGTAATATATCGTCTGGTGTAGCGTATAATGTTGCCATAATTATGTAGGTACATTAAACTGTTATAATTAACGCAAACGGATTTATAAGTTCTTGCGCCACGCGATATAGCAAATTTAGCATATTGTTTCGTAGCATAAGAAGTTATGAATGCTTTGAGCTTAATTATTGCAGTTTCTTGCACTTTGTGGTGGCTTAGCACGATGTTGAAACACTCGACAAAAACTAAGTAAGCTTTTTGTATACAGGTACCTAACTAAAGTCTCAACTTTATGAATGCTTCATTCGGTATTTAATGCCGGCGTAAATCGTGTAAGATAACTAAGTTCAACTAACTCTATGGCTTTATTATTTCAAACTTGATGTCATTCCTTCCCTGACCTCGAACGATGTAAGGATAGCAAAAAATACAAGCGAAAAGACGTAAATATGGTTAAAACCCATCAACATATATCGTAGAATGCATATGACACGATATTTTTAAAACAATTATGTAATATTTATGTAAAAATCTATACCTAATACTCAGATTATTTTGAGAAAAAACAAATACGTAACTTTGACTAAACTAAGTTTTTGTTACCATCTAACAATCCACACCACGAAACATCGAAAGAAAAGTAAAACCTCGGACATACATCACCGGGCCTGTATATAAACAGTCCCACTATGAGACGAGTAAGGCCATAGTCCACCACGCTGGCCAAGTGCGGGTTGGCAGACTTCACATGTCTTTCGAGAACATTATGAAGAACTCTCAGACATGCAGGTTTCCTCACGATGTTTTCCTTCACCGTTTAGCAAGCGATAATTAACAATTTAATACGCACATATCATCGAAAAGTCATTGGTGCGCGCCGTGGATTCGAACCCGAAACCTCTGCGTAGCAGTCCTTATCTACATTGCTAACATACAAAGACGCTTTGACAAATCACGAAACGCATGACGAAAATCCAGCACAAAGTACCCCGTTATCTCTCTGGTCTGCACGAAAACTGCATCGCAACCACAACCTCCAATCTCAAGTATTTCACAGACAGGTAACACCAGTCAATGTTCTCTTCCTTTAGCTGCTAGTTCGCCTGACCGAAGTTGTTTTGTATCACACAATAGACTGCAGTTTTGTTGTTTGTCGTTCAAAACAAACAGGAGTAAGGCTGCGACTAAAGAAGTGTGGGATAAACTAAGCGGTGTGTAAGAAAATCTCTACGATTGTTAGAGATTTTTCGATATATTGTATGTGTAAAACTGAGATGAGCGAGGCTGGAAAAACAAATTTATACTTTTTGTGGATGGTTTACTGTATCAGAGAACTCATCTCTGTTGTAAACACGTCATAAAGATACCACCCATCACAATCTCTACGATTGCTAGAGTTTTTGTTCTATTTAAACGTATCATGTAAAATTTTAGCTGTGCGAGCCTAGGAAAATAAAATGCCACTATTCATATACCTATGGGTGTTTCCCTCGCTCAGCTACGCTCATCTTTGGTGGACAGATCTCGAACGTGCCACTTAGCAATGAATTATAAGGACGATGCTCACACGAAACCTCGTTCAGTCATTTTGTTTCGTCACGCGATTCGCTCAAGTTCTTGGAAAACGTACGTAGTATTGTTCATGTCAATGTCCGTAACTTCTGTAGGTAGTAGAAATACTACAACTCCATCGATATATATGTACCAACTCTGTAAGTTGTAAAAGAACGGGCTTGGTTGACTGAATGAACGGATTTAGATACAGCGTTCTCTTGGCAGTAAAACGTATGTATAATGAATTTGAAGTATGTATGTACATCCCTAATATATGCTAACTATTCTCGAGCAAGGCATTATGCTCACTTATTGCACAATTTCAATATTATATGTAGGTATAGATTTACTTTACGTATTCCGCTCAATATTTCGTGTCTTATCCGTTATTTACGTAAAAATATTGTCAGATGTCTTAACAAACCCTAGGTATTATACCTTTTGGCCTCTAAAAAAGATTTCTAAAAGGACTGTAAAGACAAAACATTGATACAATGATGAAAAAGAAATACAATCACACCTACGTATCATCTAAAGGTTACACGCCATGATTGCGACGCCCACGTTTTAGCTTTTGTTCATAATGCGATCCATCAATAAAACAGACAGATAAATAATATGTAAGTTTATAAAGCCTGTAAGCAATGGGCTAATCTAAGGTGTAATTACATCCACTTTTTGTCATGTTATGATTTTGTAGGTCCCATGTAATTGTAGGCGAGCCTATTGTCATTACCGGCTACTTTGCCAGACTCTGTGCTGCTACTGGGAATTGGAAAAAACTATTAACACTTTTGCCCAACCCGGGAGTCGAACCCGGACCCGATCAGCAGACACATACGTTTTGCACTGGACCACGGAGATAGTCCCTATTAGGTTTGGACATTTAAAGCTCTATCTATAGATATTTTATTTTAGTGCTCTTGACAGTTTTAGGTTTTGAAATCATACAACAGGTTTTGTGGGAAGCGATTGCCGTTGCGATACAAAAACGTACAAAAGCGCTTCTCAGGTGGTTAATTTTAACGCCGCGAAAAATTTTTGTAACATCAATCGCTTTAGGCTGTAACAAACAAAGAAAGTAACTTTCCACATTTGTAAAATCAATAAATATAAGTAAGTATGTGGGTGTAATATTACACCTCTGCCTACCCCTTCGGGGATGCAGGCGTGAGTCTACAAATAAAATAAAAAATAAATGTGAAAAGCAAATTACGTGAGAATCTATATAAGTGACGTGTAATTTTGATGTATAGTTGGGAAACATCAAGTCCGTAATCCACCGGAGGGGATCGCTATGGGGTAATCTGAGGTCGGGTAATCAGAGGTATGGGGTAAACTCAGGTAAACGAGGCTTCCGACACATGCACGCGCTGTTGACTTGGGAAGGTAATTTGCGATATAGATGTGAGAATATCGACGACTAACGAGCATGGCTCTATGTACATAGTTGTTAGTACATGTTCAATTATAGTAGGTATATTACCAATTAGTGCATGTTCACGAATTTGATAGATGTATTGCACCCATATTTTACTACATACCTAGTACCTGTATTGGTATTTCCTTGTAGAGAATGGCCGCTGTAGGGGAATGGCGTGATTTATGTGTTCAAGTAAAGGCCGAATACTCTGACAACACCAGACACAAATAATAATTGCATGGCAAATTTCTAATAGCGCGATTTAGGATCATCCGTTTCTTGTCTTCGTAGTTCCGTCGGAATGCGTTAGATATCGCCAGTGTTTGTGTCCTCGCCATTATGATACGACAGACGACATCAGTAATTCATGTAGCTAACTAGCTACTGCTACACCGCTAAGAGAAAACTCAATAACACTTTGCACAACTTAACGCTAAGACGCGTTTAATCCTTTGTTTTCGCAACGTTCCTGTGCATAACTCCTTAAGAAGTGCCTAGTTTATTTCTTAATCAAAAATTGTATGAAGCCTCTAAAATAGTGATCCAAACTACCATCACAACTAAAAATGCGCTAAATTATTCAATACACACCGACAGAAGCAGTTAAGCAAAATCTTTATGTAAATGAAGTGCCATCGCAATTTTACTGCATCCCCTGCACCAAATAAAAAATAGTCTTTGATAAATTGCTTTCGTTCTTTGCCCTACAATTACTTCGCCTTCCCTCGCCTCTCAAAACCCTCTAATCCCTGGGGAACAATTAAACAATCTTCTGATCTTTATTGTGTGATAAGCGGTTAAAGAAGTAGGGTGTTTCAAGGAAAATCTTCAGTTACGAGTCAACTAAAGTTTTATTGACTTGGACTGTGACTTGAATGTTGAAAGTGAGACATTTAAGTCAAAAGTCAAAGTCAAAAATCATTTATTCATCTAGGTCACAAAGTGACGCTTATGAACGTCAAATTTTAATGTACATTACTTAATGCTTCTACATTTACATTTACTGCCCATTCGCAAAGCAATAGGTAGAACCACGAGAAAGAACGGGCAATAAAACTCGTGGCCACTCTTTTTAATCGCCAGTGTTATGTTACATATTTTGTTTTTGTAAGGAGCTGCAACTGTTTCACATTGTAATTAATTACTTGTAAATAGTAATTAGGAACATATATAATACTTAAATAATTAATGCAGTTACCAATTTAACTGCTGTAGTAACCTTCCAGTGTGAATATTGTGTAACAGGAGCATCCACTTACGTCTTTTAATGTAGGCAACTCGCGACCATGTTCATAACTATGGTGGAAATATATGTAACAGAAGTGACTGTATATGAATACACAAAATTACTAAAACAGTAGTACATCATGATATTCCATTTACAATGATTAGTATAATAAAATCCTGAGACAATTTTCACACGGCTATCAAATTCCAAACTACGAGCCTGCCGTGAGGCAACTGATAGACATACTTATAGCCATAAACAGAATTATACACTTAAGTTAGATAGATTACTCCCAATTATGGGGCAAAGAATCGTGATCTTCATTCTTATAATTCCCCTGGATGGGAATGGAACCCTGAGCATTAGAGTCAGTATCCGAAATCACTAACAAGCCTGGAACGTATAACCTTCAGCGTAGCAGGCAGCGTCACTAACCACTAGACTAACAGAGTAGTTAAAAGGCTACAGAAATTATCATCATCTTAATATATAAAATCCTTGCGTTACTGACTGACTGACAGACACGCTACAGCCGAAAATATTGGGCGCAGGAAGCTGAAATTTGACACGTATGTTACTTGGAGACCGTAGGGGTGCACTAAGAAGGGATTTTCCAGAATTCCCACGGGATCGGCCAAAACGGGTAAATTAAAAAAAAATGCAGGAGTAGCTGCTGGCGTCCTCTAGTATCAGTATAACAACGCTAAAGCTAACTATTAGTTGCAAAGTAAGTAAGTCTGTATAAAGAAACATATCACAAAAATAAGGTTCTAGAATCTTATTAGATAAAACTAAACAGACTTGTTTACAACTCTTCTCTGTACTCTCAATTTTAATTCATTTGATCGATAGCCTTTCCACGAAATTTTGACTTCAAAGGAGTAATTTGTTATACAAAATAAATAAAGTAATTACCATTCAGACCCATTCATTGAAAACTAAGTCTGTTGTTTTATTTCAAATTAGCAGTCAAAGCGAGTTCGCGACTCGACGCTGACAAACCTCTAGAGAAACGTTTACTTAATTAGTAAACGTTAAAACGCACTTGTGAACTACAGCGCTCTTGCAAAAAAATACAAGTGAAAAACTCCACACTCATTTGTTACCGACGCAAGTGAGTGACTCCGGTAAAAAGTGACGCACATTTTTCAACTAATCTGAAACCACGTTCTGTTACAAACTTTACCACTAAAACATTTTATACCCAGTTCCCTAGCGATGAATTCAGCTCAAATTGGCTGACGAATATTTCTCTACTTTTACTAGCTCAATGCTGACATTGAGCTAGTAAAAGTAGAAAAATATATAAATGCCTGAGCATTAGACCAAGGTGTGTCCAATAAATACTTCCACTTAAGGTAGACCTACATTTAGAATTGAGTCTAGTTTTCGCTCAAAGAAACATCTTCAAAGGGAGCACAAAGTAAATGTAACGAACGTCTGTCCGTGACATCTGAACACATTACGACTATAACGATTTCAAACCTATGAAGTCTTTGTTCGACAATTTATTGCTACGTTTTGTTACTTCATTTGAAATCGCCTGGAAAAATATATCACTAATTCACTTTTAAGCCACGTGAGTTTTTGCCATTAATATTTATACAGGCGCTTTTATTTTGCGTTAAATTGTCTTGAGGAAATACGGATTCATAATGGAAAAATGTTAGGGGAATTCATTAATACGCTATAAATATTCGCATTATTTCTCAGGGGTTGAGTAATAAATTCGTAATAAAGATGAGGAGATGTGAGACTATATAGGAGCCCCCGCTACGACTGCGAGCGAAATACACCACAACGAATCCGTAACGCCCTGATTCCTATACACGGTTATGACATCTCTTTACATAAAAATGTGGTTTTATACAGGATCAGTGCGCATATGGAATACAGGGCTAAAACCCCGAATATTGACATAAATGTAGGCATATCCTGATATGTTTATTTTGTAATGCCTGTTTACCTGTCGCGGCAATCAACCGCTGAATTTTACGGCACACAAACCGCGGAGTTGCGGCGCAAGTTCGATATTAAAACATTGCTCATCATCATCATCATCAGCCTTTAACAGTTCACTGCTGAACTAGGCCTCTCCTTTGAAAGGAGCAAAACATTGCTTTCACCATCAAAAGCAAATTAGATATGATGTGTGCGTAAACATTAGTTATTAGGAAATCATGACTGTCAATAACGACGACTTTATGATTGAGATATGACTGCCAAGTAGCTATGTATGTATCCTGTTTGATAAAAGATTTTTCATTTTAGTATCTGTAATTGAAATCTGTCGAACGTCTGGCTGTATACATTATCGTTTACATGTCTCATGTGTGTTTTAGGTGAGGTGATATTATCAAATATTTAGGAGGGATCAATCTCGTTTAACAACTGTTAAATTAGAGGTTAAAGAGTACTCTGTATTCCCTAATTTTCCTACTTTCTACATAGAATGGTAGGCTACTAACCTATTAAAAATCTTTTGATATAACTCTTTAAGTAGAGCATAAGCTATTATTTTAAATATACTGTACTATGCTTACAATGCATTTCAGAATATATCTCGCTGAAGCAATTATTTTATGCGAGGCACCAGTAATGACGACTGTAAATCCAACTGACATCCTCGACGTTGTCTATCTTACAACGACAATGAAAAAAGTCAAATACTGCGGCTGTAATAGAACATTAAAATATTATTATGTATTAAACGAATATAAAGTAATTCTTAAGAGCACTGCATAATTTATTCACAAGTGAAATCAAATGTGTTCCTGCTCCAAATGATACGTTGTTAAGGTAAGATTTAAACAGCTATTTTTAAAATACTTTAAGTAAGATTATTCTAGCTGAACCAGTGCCTTCTTTCTCTCTTTGCTTGCCTCTCTTCTGAAGCAATATCATCTGTTACAAATGTCATCATACTACTAGGTATATGACGATAAGTATCCTGTGAAAGATCAACCGAAATGTAAAAGTACGAACTTGCATTTTGTGACTGAGATCGTGGAAGCGCTCAAAACTATGTACTTTGTAGTTTATTCACCATCCTGGCTATAATACCTTGGCATTGCTTCTGTAACAGTCATGTTTATGAGCCATAAAGCTCGTTCCCTAGAATTCCTAGGCTACAACTTCCACGAAATAATTATCTATCCACAATGCTTAAGCTTACTAGTAACTTCAATGCGATAATAACACTACCTGTAGGTACTTTACGTGCTTTGCCATTTTAAAACACAATGTTGCTATAATTTACTATTTTAACCACATTTCCTAGTAATATATCGTCTGGTGTAGCGTATAATGTTGCCATAATTATGTACATTAAACTGATATAATTAACGCAAACGGATTTATAAGTTCTTGCGCCACGCGATATAGCAAATTTAGCATATTGTTTCGTAGCATAAGAAGTTATGAATACTTTGAGCTTAATTACTGCAGTTTCTTGCACTTTGTGGTGGCTTAGCACGATGTTGAAACACTACATAAAAACTAAGCATGCTTTTTGTATACAGGTACCTAACTAAAGTCTCAACTTTATGAATGCTTCATTCGGTATTTAGTGCCGGAGTTAATCGTGTAAGATAACTAAGTTCAACTAACTCTATGGCTTTATTACCTACTTTAAACTTGATGTCTGTCCTTCCCTGACCTCGAACGATGTAAGGATAGCAAAAAATACAAGCGAAAAGACGTAAATATGGTTAAAATCCATCAACATATATCGTAGAATGCATATGACACGATATTTTTAAAACAATTATGTAATATTTATGTAAAAATCTATACCTAATACTCAGATTATTTAGAGAAAAAACAAATACGTAACTTTGACTAAACTAAGTTTTTGTTACCATTTAACAATCCACACCACGAAACATCGAAAGAAAAGTAAAACCTCGGACATACATCACCGGGCCTGTATATAAACAGTCCCACTGCTGGGCACGGGCCTCTTCTCACTGTGAGACGAGTAAGGCCATAGTCCACCACGCTGGCCAAGTGCGGGTTGGCAGACTTCACATGTCTTTCGAGAACATTATGAAGAACTCTCAGACATGCAGGTTTCCTCACGATGTTTTCCTTCACCGTTTAGCAAGCGATAATTAACAATTTAATACGCACATATCATCGAAAAGTCATTGGTGCGCGCCGTGGATTCGAACCCGAAACCTCTGCGTAGCAGTCCGTCGGTCTCTAATTTCCGCTTTTCTATTATCTACATTGCTAACATACAAAGACGCTTTGACAAATCACGAAACGCATGACGAAAATCCAGCACAAAGTACCCCGTTATCTCTCTGGTCTGCACGAAAACTGCATCGCAACCACAACCTCCAATCTCAAGTATTTCACAGACAGGTAACACCAGTCAATGTTCTCTTCCTTTAGCTGCTAGTTCGCCTGACCGAAGTTGTTTTGTATCACACAATAGACTGCAGTTTTGTTGTTTGTCGTTCAAAACAAACAGGAGTAAGGCTGCGACTAAAGAAGTGTGGGATAAACTAAGCGGTGTGTAAGAAAATCTCTACGATTGTTAGAGATTTTTCGATATATTGTATGTGTAAAACTGAGATGAGCGAGGCTGGAAAAACAAATTTATACTTTTTGTGGATGGTTTACTGTATCAGAGAACTCATCTCTGTTGTAAACACGTCATAAAGATACCACCCATCACAATCTCTACGATTGCTAGAGTTTTTGTTCTATTTAAACGTATCATGTAAAATTTTAGCTGTGCGAGCCTAGGAAAATAAAATGCCACTATTCATATACCTATGGGTGTTTCCCTCGCTCAGCTACGCTCATCTCTGGTGGACAGATCTCGCCACTTAGCAATGAATTATAAGGATGATACTCACACGAAACCTCGTTCAGTCATTTTGTTTCGTCACGCGATTCGCTCAAGTTCTTGGAAAACGTACGTAGTATTGTTCATGTCAATGTCCGTAACTTCTGTAGGTAGTAGAAATACTACAACTCCATCGATATATATGTACCAACTCTGTAAGTTGTAAAAGAACGGGCTTGGTTGACTGAATGAACGGATTTAGATACAGCGTTCTCTTGGCAGTAAAACGTATGTATAATGAATTTGAAGTATGTATGTACATCCCTAATATATGCTAACTATTCTCGAGCAAGGCATTATGTTCTTATTGCAGAATTTCAATATTATATGTAGGTATAGATTTACTTTACGTATTCCGCTCAATATTTCGTGTCTTATCCGTTATTTACGTAAAAATATTGTCAGATGTCTTAACAAACCCTAGGTATTACACCTTTTGGCCTCTAAAAGAGATTTCTAAAAGGACCGCAAAGACAAAACATTGATACAATGATGAAAAAGAAATACAATTACACCTACGTACCTACCTATTATCTAAAGGTTACACGCCATGATTGCGACGCCCACGTTTTAGCTTTTGTTCATAATGCGATCCATCAATAAAACAGACAGATAAATAATATGTAAGTTTATAAAGCCTGTAAGCAATGGGCTAATCTAAGGTGTAATTACATCCACTTTTTGTCATGTTATGATTTTGTAGGTCCCATGTAATTGTAGGCGAGCCTATTGTCATTACTGGCCACTTTGCCAGACTCTGTACTGCTACTGGGAATTGGAAAAAAGCCAGTAACACTTTTGCCCAACCCGGGAGTCGAACCCGGACCCGATCAGCAGACACATACGTTTTGCACTGGACCACGGAGATAGTCCCTATTAGGTTTGGACATTTAAAGCTCTATCTATAGATATTTTATTTAGTGCTCTTGACAGTTTTAGGTTTTGAAATCATACAACAGGTTTTGTGGGAAGCGATTGCCGTTGCGATACAAAAACGTACAAAAGCGCTTCTCAGGTGGTTAATTTTAACGCCGCGAAAAATTTTAGTAACATCAATCGCTTTAGGCTGTAACAAACAAAGAAAGTAACTTTCCACATTTGTAAAATCAATAAATATAAGTAAGTATGTGGGTGTAATATTACACCTCTGCCTACCCCTTCGCGTGAGTCAGGCGTGAGTCTACAAATAAAATAAAAAATAAATGTGAAAAGCAAATTACGTAAGAATCTATATAAGTGACGTGTAATTTTGATGTATAGTTGGGAAACATCAAGTCCGTAATCCACCGGAGGGGATCGCTATGGGGTAATCTGAGGTCGGGTAATCGGAGGTATGGGGTAAACTCAGGTAAACGAGGCTTCCGACACATGCACGCGCTGTTGACTTGGGAAGGTAATGAGTAATATAGATGTGAGAATATCGACGACAAACGAGCATGGCTCTATGTACATAGTTGATAGTACATGTTCAATGATAGTAGGTATATTACCAATTTTTTGCATGTTCACCAATTTGATAGATGTATTGCACCCATATTTTACCACATACCGAGTACCTGTTTTGGATTATTTGTAGAGAATGGTCGCTGTGGTGGAGGAATGATGTGATTTTATGTGTTCAAGTAACGGCAAGATGCTCTGACTACACCAGACATAAATAATAATTGCATGGAAAATTTCTAATATCGCGATTTAGGATCATCCGTTTCTTGTCTTCGTAGTTCCGTCGGAATGCGTTAGATATCGCCAGTGTTTGTGTCCTCGCCATTATGATACGACAGACGACAACAGTAATTCATGTAGCTAACTAGCTACTGCTACACCGCTAAGAGAAAACTCAATAACATTTTGCACAACTTAACGCTAAGACGCGTTTAATCCTTTGTTTTCGCAACGTTCCTGTGCTTAACTCCTTAAGAAGTGCCTAGTTTATTTCTTAATCAAAAATTGTATGAAGCCTCTAAAATAGTGATCCAAACTACCATCACAACTAAAAATGCGCTAAATTATTCAATACACACCGAGATAAGCAGTTAAGCAAAATCTTTATGTAAATGAAGTGCCATCGCAATTTCACTGCATCCCCTGCTGTGTTTTCCCGAAATCGTGAGCACCAAATAAAAAATAGTCTTTGATAAATTGCTTTCGTTCTTTGCCCTACAATTACTTCGCCTTCCCTCGCCTCTCAAAACCCTCTAATCCCTGGGGAACAATTAAACAATCTTCTGATCTTTATTGTGTGATAAGCGTTTAAAGAAGTAGGGTGTTTCAACGAAAACTTTCAGCTACGAGTCAACTAAAGTTTTATTGACTTGGACTGTACCTTGAATGTTGAAAGTGAGACATAAAAGTACATCATGGCATTCCATTAACAATGATTAGTACAATAATATCCTGAGACAATTTTCACACGGCTATCAAATTCCAAACTCCGAGCCTGCCGTGAGGCAACTGATAGACATACTTATAGTCATGAACAGAATTATACACTTAAGTTATGCATAACAGAATTATACTCCCAGTCATGGGGCAAAATCTTCACACTAATAATTCCCCTGGATGGGAATCTAACCTTGTGCATAAGAGTCAGTACCCGAAATCACTAACAAGCCTCGAACGTATAACCTTCAGCGTAGCAGGCAGCGTCACCAACCACTAGACTAAAAGAGTAGTTAAAGGCTACATAAATTATCATCGTTTCAGTATAACAACGCTAAAGCTAACTATCAGTTACAAAATAAGTAGGTCTATATAAATAAACATCACAAAAATAAGGTTCTAGAACCTTATTAGATAAAACTAAACCGACTTGTTTATAACTCTTCTCTGTACTCTCAATTTTAATACATTTGATCGATAGCCTTTCCGCGAAACTTTGACTTCAAAGGAGTAATTTGTTATACAAAATAAATAAAGTAATTTCCAGTCAGACCCATTCATTGAAAACTAAGTCTGTTGTTATATTTCAAATTAGCTGTCAGAGCGAGTTCGCAAATCGACGCTAACAAACCTCTAGAGCATCGTTTACTTAAGGACGCGTTTACAAAATAGTAGGTACAAAATCGCGTCACTACAGCGACACGGCGGCAACAGTACGTACTACGTACGGTAACTTGCGGAAATGTAGTTCAACTAAATAACTTTGAGACTTACTGTCTTACTAATAAACATTTACACACTGCTTATAACAAGGTTATAACAAAAACGTTACTAATAAACGCACTCGAACTATACACATGTTATAACGGCTGTGTAAGTTGTACGCAATTTTGTACAGCCTTTATACAGTCGGCAGACCTCGTATAACCCGCGCATACCCTACGAACTTGTGTTGATTTTTCTATAGATATGGATTATTAACATTATTTTGATATTTTTGACGAGATGAATAGTGAAGAACCACCAAGAAAGAAAAAGACTTACAAATCTCGGTATAATCCTTTTATTTTAGAAGACGATGAGTTTAAAAGTAAATATAGATTTACGAAGGCGTATGCAAAGGAAGTGGTAGATTTAATCCAGGGTGAAATTGAACAGAGTGCTAGAGGTGGTGGTTTTTCTGCAGAAGGAAGGCAGGAAGTGCAAGATGATGCCGCGGGCATTCACGGCATGCGTCAACAATCAATAACAAATATATGCCGTCGAGTTGCTACTGCTCTAGCAAGGAGAGCAGACCAATTTATAATTATGCCACAGACTCTTAAAGAAGAAGAGGAAGTCATAGCAGGATTTCGTAATATGTGTCGCTTCAAAAATGTAACAGGTGCACACATATCAAAATTAAAAAGGTCGGTGGTGACAATACACAATACTATATTAATAGTAAAGAAGTATATTCAATAAACGTGCAGGTGGTATGCGATTCCAGACTAATAATAAGGGCATCGTAGCACACTGGAGGGGAAATACTCATGATTCCCGAATTTTTAGAGAAAGTCGAATACCGCAAAGATTTGAAAATGGAGAATTTCATGGCCGTTTATTGGGTGATGCAGGTTATGGACTAACAGGCTATTTGTTTACACCTGTACTAAATCCTTCTAATATTAAGGAGGAGGCCTACAACAAGGCTCATATACTTACTAGAATCCCATTGGAAAGACGCTTTGGTGTGAGGAAACAGAGGTTTCGATGTCTTTTACATGGATTTAGTGTGTCATTGGAAAACGTTAAACTGTACATAGTTGCACTTGCAGTTCTGCACAATATTGCAATTAAAATGGGGCAAAATTCAGAAATAATGGACATAAAGCCAGCAGAAAACAGTATCAGTCAAAGGTCACGAGATGTTCAAGATAATGCGCGTGGACAAGTTACAAGACAATAATTATTCATAGATTCATTATTTTAATACATACATACATACATAGACTCACGCCAGTTTCCCGGAGGGGTAGGCAGAGACTACGGAACGCCATTTGCAACGATCCTGACATATCTCTCTTGCTTCATTCACTCCCATCAGATTCCTCATGCATGCTCTTCTTTTCAGGGTACGTCTAACCTGTCCTGTTTTTAGGATGTCTCCAATCTGGGGGGCAATTCAGAATCGTTCGATATCTCATTTGACATTCGATTCCGTTAATTGTCAATTGGGCTAGCTAATTTTTTGTCAAAACTATCGCATTTCCTATAAATTTTATGCATTCAGTATGTAGTAAATTAATAAATAAATCGAATTTAATGAATATTTGTCCAAAATATCTCTGATAGGCGGCTAAAAGATGAGGACAATAATTTGACATATCGTACGATAACTTATCGTGACATTCTGAATCGGCCTGCTGGTCAGAGAACGTCCGCCTAGGTCTTCCCCTTCGTCCTGTCCCTTCCACACATGCCTTATATATCTGCTTGGTCAGTCTTTCGTCATCCATCCTCTCCACGTGCCCAAACCATCTTAGCATACCTTTCTCGATGCTTGTCACTACATCTTGTTTTACCCCACAATTATTTTAATATACCTACTCAATTAATTATTTGAAATAAAAACATTTTAGTTATCACCTCTTTTATTGAGTGTTTAATAAAAGAGGTGATACTTATAATAAACCACACAATCAAACTTCCACAAGAAAAATCACACGATTTGACATTTTAGGAGGCGTTCAAAAGTACAGTCTAAAACGTTTATTAAAGTGTGTATTAAATTATACATCATTTACGATTTTCCAGTTAAAATTCAACATTCGAGCACTATTGATGTTGGTTTTTGTCACAATTATTTATTAAAGAATTTTACAATCAGTATTAAATACGTAAAAACATAAAATTAATTTAGTGATAATTTGATAATATTAGTTTTCAGAACATTTCTGACAATATTGCCAGTGATAAGTGTAGTAACTATTAAATAGTTACTCAGCGCTTATTCATGGTTTATTGGTCAAGTAGTGTGTAAATAGCTATATAACGCTTAATCAGTGAATAACTATTACGATGATAAACAACGGTGTAAGGAAATTTTATTAGTAAGACAGTTACTGTCTTACTAATAAACATTTACACACTGCTTATAACAAGGTTATAACAAAAACGTTACTAATAAACGCACTCGAACTATACACATGTTATAACGGCTGTGTAAGTTGTACGCAATTTTGTACAGCCTTTATACAGTCGGCAGACCTCGTATAACCCGCGCATACCCTACGAACTTGTGTTGATTTTTCTATAGATATGGATTATTAACATTATTTTGATATTTTTGACGAGATGAATAGTGAAGAACCACCAAGAAAGAAAAAGACTTACAAATCTCGGTATAATCCTTTTATTTTAGAAGACGATGAGTTTAAAAGTAAATATAGATTTACGAAGGCGTATGCAAAGGAAGTGGTAGATTTAATCCAGGGTGAAATTGAACAGAGTGCTAGAGGTGGTGGCTTTTCTGCAGAAGGAAGGCAGGAAGTGCAAGATGATGCCGCGGGCATTCACGGCATGCGTCAACAATCAATAACAAATATATGCCGTCGAGTTGCTACTGCTCTAGCAAGGAGAGCAGACCAATTTATAATTATGCCACAGACTCTTAAAGAAGAAGAGGAAGTCATAGCAGGATTTCGTAATATGTGTCGCTTCAAAAATGTAACAGGTGCACACATATCAAAATTAAAAAGGTCGGTGGTGACAATACACAATACTATATTAATAGTAAAGAAGTATATTCAATAAACGTGCAGGTGGTATGCGATTCCAGACTAATAATAAGGGCATCGTAGCACACTGGAGGGGAAATACTCATGATTCCCGAATTTTTAGAGAAAGTCGAATACCGCAAAGATTTGAAAATGGAGAATTTCATGGCCGTTTATTGGGTGATGCAGGTTATGGACTAACAGGCTATTTGTTTACACCTGTACTAAATCCTTCTAATATTAAGGAGGAGGCCTACAACAAGGCTCATATACTTACTAGAATCCCATTGGAAAGACGCTTTGGTGTGAGGAAACAGAGGTTTCGATGTCTTTTACATGGATTTAGTGTGTCATTGGAAAACGTTAAACTGTACATAGTTGCACTTGCAGTTCTGCACAATATTGCAATTAAAATGGGGCAAAATTCAGAAATAATGGACATAAAGCCAGGAGAAAACAGTATCAGTCAAAGGTCACGAGATGTTCAAGATAATGCGCGTGGACAAGTTACAAGACAATAATTATTCATAGATTCATTATTTTAATACATACATACATACATAGACTCACGCCAGTTTCCCGGAGGGGTAGGCAGAGACTACGGAACGCCATTTGCAAAGATCCTGACATATCTCTCTTGCTTCATTCACTCCCATCAGATTCCTCATGCATGCTCTTCTTTTCAGGGTACTTCTAACCTGTCCTGTTTTTAGGATGTCTCCAATCTGGGGGGCAATTCAGAATCGTTCGATATCTCATTTGACATTCGATTCCGTTAATTGTCAATTGGGCTAGCAAATTTTTTGTCAAAACTATCGCATTTCCTATAAATTTTATGCATTCAGTATGTAGTAAATTAATAAATAAATCGAATTTAATGAATATTTGTCCAAAATATCTCTGATAGGCGGCTAAAAGATGAGGACAATAATTTGACATATCGTACGATAACTTATCGTGACATTCTGAATCGGCCTGCTGGTCAGAGAACGTCCGCCTAGGTCTTCCCCTTCGTCCTGTCCCTTCCACACATGCCTTATATATCTGCTTGGTCAGTCCTTCGTCATCCATCGTCTCCACGTGCCCAAACCATCTTAGCATACATTTCTCGATGCTTGTCACTACATCTTGTTTTACCCCACAATTATTTTAATATACCTACTCAATTAAATATTTGAAATAAAAACATTTTAGTTATCACCTCTTTTATTGAGTGTTTAATAAAAGAGGTGATACTTATAATAAACCACACAATCAAACTTCCACAAGATAAAAGATTTTTAACAAAAAATAACCGACTCCAAAAATCTGGAAAATGTGTGAAAATAGCACTAAAAAGTAAAAAATAAATTCCGTTATTTTTACTTTAATTTACTTATAAACATCACCTATTCAACTGAATATTATATACTTATACGAGTTATACGTATCTACCACTTAATTCACATACATGACACAATACATAGTTTTATATGACTAACAAACTAAATTAAATACCTATCACCAGAAATCAGATAAGTATATTAAATTTTTGGACTAAGTACTTAGAAAAAAATATTTTATTAGGACTATAATATACAATTATACTTTTTTTTGGAGTCGGTGCCAGCCAAGCGTTTTAGTAAATAATTTTTTGATAATGTACAAAATATATGAAAAGCTGTATTGATACGATAATTTAGCAAAACTTCATCAAACTAGTAAGTAATTTACAAATGAAGAGAAATCAAATCAACAAATATAGATCAAATTTTAGGAAGTTTTCTATAACACAAAATATATGTACCTATAGTTACATTAATATCTCAATGTAGGATCTAACCAAACCTATTTTGCAAATAAAAAAACAACGCAACCTGGCAACAGGCGCGACAGCCCAGTTACAAATTAACCTAAATACATATTTACAATTATCTATCTAAACAAAACATGAACTTAAAGCGATACTTGGAATAAATCAAATTCTGAGAAGTTTTTACAAAAAGATCTCAAAATTTGAAAAACAAGAAAAATAGAATTATGTAAAGATGCAATACTAAAATGTAGCAATACCAAATGAAACCTATTTCAATGAACACAGATTTCGTGTAAAATAACTCTAAAGAACCACAATCCACTGCAATACAATAATTACCTACATACAAGCGCATAGAAAAAATGGATTTCGGAGACAACCGTCAACAACGTCTGCCTTCACGCGTCTGCCCTTATTAATCTCAGCTGGCACCGACTCCAAAAAAAAGTATAATTGTATATTATAGTCCTAATAAAATATTTTTTTCTAAGTACTTAGTCCAAAAATTTAATATACTTATCTGATTTCTGGTGATAGGTATTTAATTTAGTTTGTTAGTCATATAAAACTATGTATTGTGTCATGTATGTGAATTAAGTGGTAGATACGTATAACTCGTATAAGTATATAATATTCAGTTGAATAGGTGATGTTTATAAGTAAATTAAAGTAAAAATAACGGAATTTATTTTTTACTTTTTAGTGCTATTTTCACACATTTTCCAGATTTTTGGAGGCGGTTATTTTTTGTTAAAAAATCTTTTATTTCCTGTTTTTTAGTGAATTTTCCTTTCTGCAGTAATCTGATTTATCGAAATTAAAGATAGTTAGACTTTTTTTTACCTGGGGATACTCTTTTGCCGAGTGCCTCTCCGCGTGGCGGGCAAAGAATGGGACACAGGGAACGCGGGTGTGCTGCTCCTCGGTCCCGTTACGCTTGTCCCGTAAGTAGGGCTCAGTCTCTGGAAGTGCCCTCCCCCACTCGCACAATACGAGGTAGCGCCTCGTACTGTGCGAGTACAGTGGTCCCTCACCTATCCGAGACCGCTGTTTTCTCGGGGTC